>JAKFQP010000122.1:2596545-2694382 GCA_023375905.1 Nycticorax nycticorax
GCCTCCCCCGGGGCCCGTCAGGTCGCTCTGGCCGGGACAGACCTCTCCGGGCACCTATGGCAGGAGGGTGCACTCGGGAACGCCTGGTGCCTCCCTGGGAGGCTGCGGGACAAAGTGCCACCGCCTCTGCCCACACCCCAGCACTGCTGGCCAGCCCTCTGGGCTCCCCTCCTTCCTCCCACAGGGGCTCACAGGCAGCAGCACTCGGCTCACTCTGGCACTCCTATCTTTCTCTCTTTTCTGTTGAAGCCATTCTATGTTTCTATTATTCTATGATTAGTCCTTAATGCCAAATCTCTTATCCTTGATCAAAATGTGATAGTAAAGACCACCACCTATCTGCAGTCATTGTTTTTGATTCATCTTAGGGGGTCAGAGTTGCAGTACAGAAGTTATAGTATGTTAGCCCCTTTTTTTCCATGTTTGTACTTTGGTTACTGGCTTTTTAATGGTTAATCCATGGCTATTATCCCACAAAAAGAAGAAATGCCTTGCTTTTGGCAACTCAGCTCCCCATCTTTCTCAACGTTAAAGCTTTAAGCACTCAAGAAACAGGCTTGAATGTATTGCCCCATTTGCAGAATTAATTTCTGCAGGAGCAGACAGTAATCTCAGAAGTTCAGCAGTTCAAAATTAGCCTTGATTTTCCACACAGCATCTCATAAACTACTTGTTTTCTATAAGAACGAAAATAAAATACATTACTTGGTGGTCCAGCATGGGCAAGGATAACACTTTTTATATTTCTCATGCTATTTCAAGATCCATCCTAAGCAAATGAAAAAGAAAGGAACAAATTTCAAAGCATTTCCCATCTTTCATTAGAAACTTTATTACATTAACCTACAGGTATGTGAAGTGAAATAAATGGTAGTGAAGGGCAGAATGATGAACATCGGTCATCTTTGGAAAATAGATATATTTTCACAACAAAACACTTTTTTTTTGTTACAGCTAAGAAAAAAAGCCAGGCATACTTGATAGGTTTTCTTCAAAAATATATTACAGTTCAATCATATCAAAGTGAAGTCTTGTGGGCTAAAAAAATGAAGATATAAGAGTTAGATTCAGTGCTATAGCACTAGTATGAGTGTACCAAATGACTAGATTTTCTGTACAGTAATTAATAAACATGCACCCATTTGTTTTCAGTCATTTAAACTACTATATATACAATTTTTAATATAAAGCATTTTTGTCAAGATTAGCTCTGTATTCTTCAGTCTGGACTTTAGAGCTTCAGTATAAGGATTATTATTTGGACAGAAATCTAGTAAAAAATTGTAGTCACTGTAGTTGGAAAATCCAATATATTTTAAATAATACATTCATCACTTTTGATTTTGTTTTATCCTAACTTCACTTCAGTATTAATTTGACTTTGCAGATTGTCTCAGCAGAAGGTACAATGAAATCTTCTTTCCCCTGTAATCTGCATGTGCATCTCCAATTAAAATTAATGGGACTTCTCTGGGTAGATCAAGATAAGGACAAGTTTTAGCCTTGAGGTTCATTATGCTTCTAAATGACCAGAATTAATATGCCTACATTATTTAAACCCTAAAGTTTATTCTCACTACTTACTTTAAAGTCAGCTATTAACTTTGCACAGCATTTTGCACTTTATTAGACGGATAACAAGTTGCTAAGGGATAGCTATCTCCGTTTTCAATGCTATGTTTCTCACTATTGTAATGTAAATATATAGAGGCAAGACATCTCTTTCCATTCCTGTCTGTGGTGAAGCCAATTCTCCGAGTAGATGGTGTTTGCTAAAATTATCATATAAACTTACTCTTTAAGTTCCCACCAAATATAGTATGCATGTTCAGAAATAGTTAAGTTCTCTGAAGAGCACATTGGGATCTACAAAAAGGTCTATGTGACAGTCATGAGGATTAAGTTGGGGGTCTCTTAAAATGACAGCAGAGCATGCTCCAGAGCAAGCCTCCCTAGGAGACAGCAGGATTGCCAATGCAAGTCCCATGTGCTTTTTTTCCTCTGGAATGACACACAGCCTGCAGGCAGTCTGTTTTCTGAGTGTCTACCAATGATCATTCACTGAAGTGAATTCATAAGTTATTTACTCGACCTATATGTATTGCAAATCTGGCTCAGATATATGCAGGCATTGCTTAGGCTGACTACACAGCAGGAGTTTTACCCACATACAGAAAGGCAGACTTTGGTAATGTGTATATTTAGAACATACACAATAGGCATAATCATCAGAAACTCATCTGTTTTCATGAATATTTGGCTGACTGTATCACTTGAGGATATGTGACATACCGGAATTTTCAAACAAATATAATTTATTCAGCTTTTCACTTTTTCATATAAAAAAGAACTGTTTATATTATGAAGATTGATTTACCTAGTGGTCTCCAAATTTTACAGAGTAAGAAAATAAATTTTTCTGATCTCACAATTGCTAAATACAACATTTGCTATTCATGGCTTCAGAGAAGAAATGTTTTATTTTAAAGTCTGTTTCACACAGTACAAACACATGTATATACCAGTAGCTCTACATGTTATCTATATGCACACAAACCCAATCAATACTTTGCCTTATGGAGGGATTAAATGGTAATTAGCTTTTGAAATCTTGTAGCAAATTTCTGTATTTGCAAAATCCAAAGATAATCAAATTATTTATTCCAAGGATATACAAGAAATGCCCAGAGAATTGCAAAACAGCCAGCGCTCATGGCCAGCAAGAACCAAGAATGTTACGGGGCACTTCATACAGGCATATACATTCTCAGGCCTGGGCACATTCACAACGATGTCTTCAGACGCAGATCTCTCATTTGTCACCACTTCAGTAACAACAAACAAAAGCAAACTGTATTTCCATTTCAGCTCTGGTGTTCCTTTTAGAAAAAATTTCCAAAAGTTTTTTCAGTTTTTCTTCCAGTTGATCCTCTGTTGCATTTAATATTCCAAAGGCAACTGGTTGTGATTTTCTTAGGAATATATCAATGCTGTCACAATAGCGGTAATTTTTTGTCTCAGACTGTATTGCAGTCCAGATGTAAAGATAAAAATGGTTGTGGCACTCCCCATGCTAAGCCAGAGAGCACATACACCAAACTCTTGACCTATCGACTGCCCTTCACATTGTTATAGTATATCACAGGTCTCATGTGCCAAAATGTGACCCCAACACAGAAAGAAGAGAGGACTAAGTGCTTCCCATTATATGCCATATGATGCAACTGCCTGTATCCTCTCCCATCAATCAGGGATATACCAACCCTCAGGACAAGCTATCCACAAGAAGCCAGGGCAGCGTGGAAAAGCCTGCGGGGAGTATGTTACAAGCATGGTAGCAGGTAGCATCACTGACAGCAGCAGCAGCTGGAAGTAATACTGCCACATCATCTTTAGGTTTCTAAAGGTTACTTTCCACTGAAAGAGAACGTCCAGTCTGTATCAACCATTTCATTTTTAGGCTGGCAGGTTTGGGGGACAATTTTGCTTCAATGGATGGATACCTTGGCAAATTCAATTTCCACTGAATTTCACAGTTCGTAACAGACTGTTTTGGAGGGAGAGAAAGGAGCCTTTTGGAAAGATGGTCTTCACCCATACAGTCAACAGAATAAACTAAACTTTAAAAAGGGATTATTGTTTACTTTTCTTCTGTGTTCTTGTTATTATCCTTGACAAAAACACCTTGATTTTTTTCCCCAATTAATTCATTAAGATAAGCTGCTATGTATTAGCTAACCGCCTCTGATAGACATCAGGATGACATGAATCCTTACTTTAATCTTCCCCCTCTGTCCAGAAGTCCCTTTAACCAGAAAAAATAAAGGCCAGTTGGCAAAAATGCAAAAGAAATGGTAACACAGTAGAATATTTTTGCAATTACAAGCTAGATTACTAGAAACACAGACACACAGCGTAAAAATGGAGACACAAGTTAATGAAGAATGGGGGGTACATCTGTCACATTATTAGCAATGCAAAAGACCAGCTTAAGCATGTGTTTCCCTACATCAACTATAAAAAAGAAAAGGTGCCTTTTCAGAAAGTATGCACAGAGATTGTTATTTCTAAGAAAAAAAATCAGAACACTTTACTATTTTTATCCTATATTACAGTCATTATTACTACCTGTTTATAAAATGTAAACCTTTCCTTGCAGTTAAGATTTACAGCAGTCATCACCTTTGTCCACTCCTTATATAATCAGTCCATGGTGACAAAAATAAACTGATTTAATTTACATATTTTAGGAAGTAATTACTGATATGTTATGGATTATTAGTGGTGTATGGCAGAAATAGTGGTCAGAACTGCAACATATGGAGTCGAACGGTAGCAAAAGATTTGTTGAAGACTGGTGCTGGGTCTGGAGTACCAAGAGATCTTGAGGCATCATAAAATATTGATGTATGTGATGCTTTTATCTCCAAAACTATTCAAGCAAAGTATGCCCACCACCAGCAATGGACAAAAAAGCCTGATGATGGATTTCCCAAACAACTGCAGTATTGTGCTTACTTATCCCCATCAGATCTTGTTTCTTAATATGTCTTGACTAAAGATCAAAATGGAAGGTAAAATTTGGCAAGGCAGTTTTTTCTTCTACATAACTAGTGAATCAGATCACCTGTACAAAGTGGTATTTGGTAAATTGCACTGTCCTGGGAGCATTGCTACTCTGAAACATGACAAACATGAAGTCTATATTGAAAGTCACTGAAATGGGATGTTATCAAAACTGATCTGCAAACTACTATTTTTAAGCCAGTATATTACAGTATAAATGTGTTGTATACCTGTTTCTATAAAATTCACTGCCATGAAAAAAAGAATGATCAGGATCCCCAGAATGTGGCATTTGTCCATCTGTCACCTGTACACACAATACAAACCTCATGTTGAGATACTGTTTAATGTACAGCAATTGTCTGCCAGACAGATTAGAAGCCAAGTATGATGGTACACTAGAGGAAGGAGCACAACCATGCCACTTTGCCCCTTGAGAGTCCCACTGTGCTACACATCAGCTTTTGGGGTCATTCACTGCTGACCTCCTTCGTAGAGGATGTGGGGCTATCTCGAATTGGTAGCAAGTCATAATGACATGGAATATGGCTGTTTTTTGGAAGATCATAAGGATCCTGGCTGAAACGTCCACTGCTGCTGAATGCTCCCTGGACAACACTCACCGTAGGTTCTGTGATAAAAAAAGAGAACATACATTCATGTCTAGAAGCAGCAAACAGAAGGCAAACACTGTATTACATTTCAGTTTGCATTACAAAATATCCTTTCCTTTCTGCTTCAGTATAAAGAGTCCTTGTCATGCTGAGTCCTGAAATGCAGGTGTAGAAACAAAGGTTGATGTTAAGGTGTTTTGGCTTTACGCTAAGTTACACCTGTGGGCTTGCAGCAGGGCCCTGCCACGAGTATATTCACTGACAGAAGCAAGTGAACCAGCATCTGTTCTTTGAGTGTGGACAAGTTAAAAAAACGCCCAAATTTGGGGCATTTAATCAAGATTTTATAAAAATCCCCAGAAACACAATGGGGATATTGATGGATTTCGGAGGAATCTCTAATTGGGCACAGAAAAGGAAAATGGTATCCTGTGACATCTGACACATGCTTTATTCCAGTCCAGAGACCGTTAGGATAACTACCATTCCACAAGACCCCAAAGTTTTCTGTAACTAAACTACAGTAATGCAGTAACTAGATAGGGCCCATATCAGTGAAATACTACGTCTGTGGGTGAAGATGCTGCTTTTTTTGATCAAGAGGAGGAAACGTTTTCTATCCCTCCAATACACTTACTCCAGCTGTGTTCAGTACTCAAGAGCCTAATCTAGAGTTGAATTATACTGCAATAAAATGCTAAGCTTATCTTATGCTTAAAGAAAGGCTTTCAAACCTGGGAAATTCAGAGGTAACTATTATAGAACAGAGATGAGGGTATCTCAAACTCTGTTCTGAAGAATTACACCAGTTATCTCAAAAGAATGAGGCTGTTGTTATAGCTTCGGAGCAGAAAATAGAATCTGGACACATTATCATCTTTTTCAGTGATTTTTCATGTGTTTTGATTAAACTGATTCAAAGAAAAAAAGCGCTGTGCTCTTTGTTCTTAGCTGTCAACATCTAGAGGTAGATTTTGTACTTACCAACTTCATAAACGTTCTTATTGGCTGAAGCAGAGCCGGCGATCTCAGCATATGGGGAATCCCTGCGTGCTGGTGACTTCATTTCAACGTATCCACATTCTGAACTTTTTGTTACAAGAGCTGGTGGGTCTTTTATAGTAGCGTATGGGTTCTCAGAACTACTTAATGAGCAGTTACTCAAATTGTATTCTGAGTTCTTCACTAGATCTGCAAAAAGGAAAACGTATTACTTGCTCAAGCATGCTACATACAATGGACATTGCTACTAAACAGGGCATACTTTAATTTTGAGTTCTAAAAAGCCACTCATAAATTAATATTTAAATGGAAATCAGTCATAACACTTCAAAATTGTTACACAGCAATTAATGAAAGCACCTTTACGGCTACGCTCTTTCATGGGCTTGATCTTGCCATCAGCAAGTTCCCGTTGCAAAGTCTGAGCACCTTCAACTCTGGTTAAAATAGCAGCTAGCGTTAAATACAGATAATGTGTAGAATCAGTTTATAATAGGCACTTCAGAATACTTTTTGCCTTTCCAAGTGCTGAACTCAGGTCACTATTAAAATAAATGATCCAAGACTGTTCCCAATAGCGATGTCTGGGCAGACGGTAAGGTGACTTCTAGGGATGGCCTGTTCAGTGCAAAGTTTGAGTGTGCAGTCACACTAAAAGAGTAACCAGCTTATAAGTTTCTGTAAGGTCCACATAGAAGAACTGGAAAGGAACCATCAGGTGGCTTGTCACTTCAGGATTTAACTGAAGGCCAGATAACTGTAGTTTAAGAGAAGATTTATTTTCTTATGCTGGGAAAAGACTTTGTGGTGTCTGTGTTACTCTGTTCTCTGTGTTGTTTTGTGGTATGCTGTGTTATTTAAGCTTTAGAGCTAAGACTTTCTCAGCTTGTTCCCAGCTCTGAATATCCAGCATGAGACTGACCTTGGTGAACTTGTCAGTGGATAGGTGCTTGTAACGTTGTGAGTCCTTTAAGATATTTTAAATTGGGTTTCCCCTAATCCTCCAAACCCAGGAAATGTCAGGTGTAATAAACCACTCCTTCAGCTTAATTGTCCTGTGTTATACACAAGGTGACAAACCAGCTGCTTTTGTCTACATATTTAACTCATTATTCATATGGACTTAGCTACACTTTTTCATTGTTTGTATATCCAGGTGTTCCAGTCACCCTTGGCATACCTTAATCGTACAATAGTGACACACACCAATATGGTCCAGTATAAAGTCTTAAGAGAAAACTGGGTAATTCAGAAGATCAAACTATCACCACCATGAATTTCTGAAGCTTTTCATTCCTCTCTGTGTATTTGTATTTGGATATCCTTTCCAAAGACCCTGCAGTGAATGTAATGAAGCACTGCAGGCTTGTAGTCATGCAGCCCTACATTGACCATGCCAGTTGTAAGAGGAATTGGCTCTCTTTTAAAGCCTTTCATCAGAGGCAGCATATGTCCTTATCTGGCTCATTAGGCTGAATTCAACAGCCATCCCCTTCTGCTGTCTAGAATAGAGCCATTTTGTGACTCAAGCATTACAGAAACATTTGATGTATGTGACACATAGGGGACTTTGAAAGGCTTGGTTTGTTGGGTTTGGGTTTTTTTAAAACCCTCCCCTCAGAAAAGAAAAAAAGCAACTGCAAACAAACTTCATGCATTGATTCAATGTCTAGGAGTAATTTAGTCCAAAATTATATTATATTCTCTTCACATGGAAACCAAAGATAATTTAGAAGAGTAAGCTGAATATCTACATCATTTCATCTAAGTGCATCAGAAAATAATCTCACCTTTCAGGGACTTTCCCAAATATCCCCTATCAAGTCCAAAAGCACCTGAGAAAAATGATATAAAAAAGAGTCGTTTTAAAATCAAAGAAAAGTGATTAGGTAACAGCTTCTAAAGCTTTAAAAATTGCTTTGGGACTAATTTCTACCTTAGCCAAATGATGCTCTTACAAGTACTGTGAAACTGCCCAGTATAGGGTTATGGAAGCACTATTCCTATTTGCTTGCACCTTTTCAAACAGTAGCTTGAACAGGGAAGGTGGGTAAGGTCATAGGGGACCATTAAACTATCTAATTCGACTTCACATATGTCACAGGCCACTACATTTCCCCCAGTTACTCTTGAATTACCCTAATAACTGCAGTTTGATTAAAGCACATTTTTTGTCTGGATAAAACATATCTAACAGAAAGGCATCCCATCTTGACCTGAAAATCTCAGGGTATGCAAAGTTCAGTCCAATTCTTGCTTCTTTGCTTCCAAAGTGAATCACTCCCATTGTGCTGTCCAGGGTCACTCTGTTCCAGTCCCTTGACGTGCAGGAATGGCCTAAACACCAAGCGCCTAAGTCTACAGGTTTACGATTATCTGTTAGTAATAGATTTCTCTCAGTACAAATCCCAATATGAACATCAGCAATCAGCAATGCCTGACAACTGTATTCAGAGACCTGGCACTTACCTGGTTACCAATCCATTTAAATATCTTTTAAATACTATGGAGTGCTGATTTTTAAAATCAGATTGTATTGTTGTACTATACTAGAAGCTTTACAATAACCTAAAATTATTTTACCTCTACAATATCTCTATGAACAAAATTCGTAGCTTCCAAGAATGAAATTGTATTATTTGAAGAGACCTAAACAAAATAATTTTATTCCTACCCCCTCTTTATTTATTAGATCTTATGTCAGCTTTTCTGTTGGTTTTACCAAGACTAATGCCCAGGTCACCAGCCTAGAGTTACCCAAGTAATACCATTTGATATTCTAGAAAACAGACATAATATCAGCATTCATCCAGTCCTCTAGAATCTCCCTGTTACTGAAGATCTACTGCAGTGGGTCAACCACAGCCAGTGGAGTCTTAAGTGCTAGTACAAATGCTCTAAGAAAATGTGAAGTTGAACACTGAGCATTATGACTGAAACCCTTTTCTAAAAAAACTCCCAAACCCAAACAGATCTGAGCCTGAATTGTGGTTAGACCAAGATTGGGGGATGAGCAAGAAAACAACCAATGCTGCTGCATACTGTTGTTCTGATTCTGATACTGATAAGGACCAGAGATGAAGGTAATTAAATGATCTAAATGATGCCTTTTAAGGCTTTCACTGGTCAGACGTATGGTCAGTGCAACCCATCCTTTTTTGAATGCATGAGATTGGCAAAGGATGAAAAGACAACAAAAGATAGCATAAAGCAGGATACAGCAGCTCTCACCACTTCTTGGGAATTTTTCTTCTTAAGGACAATGCTCTGTCTTTTAGCAAACGGGAGCCTTAGCTCGGAAGATGCTCCTAGAATTTACATTTGAAGCAACTCAGATGATGAGAAACTACTTTTTAAAGCATTGATTCCATTTGGTGGGCATTAAAAAAGGATATATGCAACCTCTCATTTATTTAGTAAGAATATGTGATTTTGCTACAGCAGATCCTTATTGTACAATACCCATTGTTTTATTGAACTAATTAATAAGTAAATCTTTTTATAACATTAATATGAGGTATTTTGCATATCATGTCTGCACTGGACATCAGACTGATTCACCGTTCCTCACAAGGAGTCACTTTTTTATCTCTAAGGGTACTGCCTTAAAGGAAGCTCCAACCCATAACTCTGAACCTCACACACAGTCTGACAAGCCTGGCACTCCACTCAACCCTGAGTGGAGAATCAGGAAAACATCCCTTTTTTCCAATCCATCCCAAACATAACGAATAACATTCACATTCTCCTCCTTTGTTTTTTTCTCACCAAGCTCATTGAGGTAGCCACCGTGTTTCCAGTCTGCAGGCAGTGTTCCTGTGTAGTCCACGACAGTGCCTCGTTTCCCAGGTTCCACATTTTTAAGGTTCACAAACAGCTGATTGTTTTTTGCCTATTTCAAAGAAAGACAGGTGATAGAAACTGAAATTGATGGGCAGTTGCTGAATTTCCAGGGGATAATCAGGGAAAGCAAAAATAAACCAAATATGAAACATTAAGGAACGAAATAAAATAAAACAAAGGCTAATTTACAGAGAAGCATACAGATTTTTATGCTTTACCTTTGCCAGGGTCAGTCTGTCCATGTTGTTGACATGAGGTGGGGTAGTGCATTGAGTTAGAGTATGATAACTAGGGTTAGAGAAATAGTGACTGTTGGCATTTCCACCATTACTGTGAGGGATGGTTTCTGAAAAGAAAAAGAAAGGAAAATTAACAACTAAAACCAGCATGGCATTTCTTTCTTAGGATATGTTATTGACATTGCTGCACTGATTTCAGAATCTGATTTAGAGTTTCTTGGGGAAAAAAAACCCACCTAAAAATGTCACATTCATGTAAAGAAATTAGAGATACAGAGCAGTAACTGACTAGTTATGTCCTCACTTTCAGCAAAGAGCAAGTGTTACTTGCTAACTTCTCTTTCTGCTGTGGTCCCTTGCTCTCTTTTGCCTCTGTGGTCATAGCATTGTCCTACTAATTACAGGCACTTTTACCATCAAGTACACAACAACACTTTCTGGTGCTTCAAGAGCACCACCAACTTTGCTTTTGGCTCTGACAACTGTTTCTGCGTTCCTCAATTGCAGCGTGCAAAAGACAGCATTGCCTGAAGTTTCACATACCTGTTGCATCCCAACTCACATGCACTTTCTTAGGTTGAAAACTCCTTTTCTGTTTCAGGAGCATTGCTCCTTCCTTCATTTTTTTCAAACTCGAGCCACTCTGCTGTCTGCCTCTCTACAGAATCTCGCTAGTGTGAAATCCTGATTTTCTAGAGTTATAGCAGTCTTTCTGTAGTCAAGCTGTTGGCATTGAATTTAAAGCCTCAATAGAAACCGTATTTTGCTACACTTTCCAATTCTGTTTAAATATAAGCACAGAGGAATAGAAATGTCCATGCTTCCCATGTTTAATGGAGAAAAACACTTGAAGGTGCAAAATGCTTACACAGTAAAAAGAGCTCTATGGTCACTTGTTCCTTACAATTAACACATTTTACCAGGGTAAGCCGCCTTCATAGCATCAAATCAGAGATTAAAAGACTATGATGCAGAGCAAACTAATCAGCTATAGATGCTGGGGCAGCATCCTCCTGAACTCAGGTGAACTGTCCCTGATATCTGAAAGGTAAGCACACAAGTCCACCATCACATCCCACTGGTCTCATTTGCCCGTTCACCAGCACCACTGTCAGTGTGGTCTCAGGGGCTGCTCTCCTGCGAAAGGCAGTGGAGAGCAGTGTCTCAGTCTTCCTCTTCCTAAAGACAGAAATCCCCCCCTGCCTCTCTTTCCAGGAAGGCTTCCTGGGCAGAATTGTAGACACCCTCTTTGAAATTTTGTTCCTGCTCACAGCAACCCTTGCTAATGTGAAAAGGTGAAACATGCACATCCAAGCCCTGTTAGGGGCAGGTCGGAACCCCTTCAGAGCTCAGCTAAAAAAGCACAACGCCAAGAGATGTAGAAACACCCCCGTTCTACATGTCACTCACCTGAAATGGTGTAATCTGCATTGATGACCCTCATGGCAGGGGTATAGGTCACTGCGGGCATATTTGTTTCTTTTCCTTTCTGCTTATGTCTGTAAATGATGAACAGCACTAGCAGGAAAAGGACAACCAGGACAAGAATGATGATGCCTGCTATAGCCCCTATCTGGTAAGAATCAGCAGGGATGGCAGTACTGGTACGGCTTAAACTGTTCAAGTTTCCCACTATAATTACACCAGCTGAAATACAAGGAAGAAATGAAAACATGTGGCATAAATTCAGAGGTTCATGTGTCGGGAGCAAACAGTATTTCACTTCTAAATCTTTCTGCTAATTTAACTGCATTTAATAATGCCAAAACAGAACTATGTCAGAAACCAATGTGAAGACAATCCTAGCTTTAAGGAAAAGCATTCATCTTCTTCACAGAAAGAGATATTTTCATGGAGTTGAAAAAGTAAGAACACTCTGTAGGCAAAAGCACAGAGCAGGTAAAGCACATGCTCTCCCAGCAGCTTTGGACAGCACAGCACGGTAAAACATTCCATGCAATCGACACTTGAGTGCTTTGCTCCAATAAGCTATCACTGAGGCATCTAATACTTACAAAATCTACAGAACACATATAGTTTAATAGAACTGACTATTTAAACACACATGCCTTATTAGATTAATGTAATGAATCATAGGGATGGCATTTAATAGGTTAATCCAAGTTTTATATGAAACAATTACAGTAATTTTATTGCATCGAGGCTTTACCTTGATCACACCTGGCCCCTTTCCAGCCTGGGCTGCAGTAACATGTTCCTGTGATGTGGTCACAGGTTGAGTTGTTCAGACAGTCACAAAGCTGACGGCATCCATACCCATATGTACCTTGAGGACATTCTGCACAAAGTAAGTGCAAATAAAAATCAGGCATGGTCAGTACTACGTAAATATTTTGGTATTACAGACCTAGAGCAGCATACATGCTACCATTTGTTTCTAACCCCATACATTTTTGTATATGGCCAGCAGATGGCAATGTGTTATTAGTGGTATACCTTTTTAGAAAAGATTTTCTTACAGAGGACATGTGTGTCGCGCACAAGAAAGGAGAAGGAAAAAGAGAAGGGAATTGTCTTCAGAAGTGATTTTCCTTTACTTGTAATGTTGCTGGCACTAAAAAAATTAGAAGGGTAGAAGGCAGTGAAGAAATGGACAAAATGTGTCAAAGTGCCAGTTCTACACCAGAATGCCAGATCTTCCACGTTATGCTGAACCCAGTCCTTGAGAAATCAAGTAATCATGTAAGTGGAGCCAGGCATCTGCCTGGTGTCATGTCATATGACAGATGTGCTGATGTGGTAAAATAAAAGAGATAAGGGCCATAAGAATGAGTCAAATATACACCACGCATTTATATAAAAAATAAAACTGTTCTTAGGCTGCTAATACCGTACTTTGATACTGTACTGTATACATCGAGAAACTACCTACAGGAGAAAAATGCTAAATTATGAAGAATAAGCTAACTGGAAGAGTTTTACATGATTATTTTCTCTCCCAGAATGATTTGAATATAAAAACTAATTACTGATCAAAGTGTCTCCTACATCATGTAATTAGCGTGGTAGAGAATCATCCTACACTGATAAAAATTATTTCTTTTATACTGCTACCACTGTTACTGTGTGGCTTGTTACATTATCGTAGTTCTGATGGTTTGCGGAAGTGTGGTATTTCTTCACCTTCTGAGGCACAATTTTCTGAAATCTCTCAGGAGTTTTGTTAACTATATGAATTTCTCTTTCGTTTTGTCTTTTTAAAAGAATCCAACTCATCTTTGACGTATTCCTAATACAGAATAATTTACAAGATCATGTGACACAATAGGTGACAGATAAATGTTCTTGCAGTCTTGATGAATCCAGACTCGAGTGGTATTTTATGCTTATATACCTTCTCCTTATCTTGGTTACATTCAGTAAAACAAGGTTGTAACTACTGAAGTCAATGGCTGGGCAAAAAGCATCATGTCATAATATATTTTGGCATTTGGAAACCTGAATTGGAACGAAAAGTCAATTTTTAAAACTGACGTTCAAATTCAGAGATACCAAAACATTTAGTTCAATATTGTTAAATCATTATTATCAAATTATATGATAAAATATAAAATCTATAATATATAACAATAAAGTTAGTTTTGCCAAGGTATTCAGAATTTTTTGATATGACATCAAGAGAGGATCTTAAAAAGTTTATCTTTTCCTAAACATTATTGCTCTTTTGAAGTGAAACACTGAAAACATCAGGGTAGAATAAGAAAATTTAAATAGCTAGTAATTACATGTTGCCAGCTATTATTTCATTGAAATAAATATATTCCCCTAAACTGTTCAGATTTTGTTGCACCTGTATTTTTCTTAGGAAAAAAAAAATCCACTCCCAAATTTTTAGTGGCTCTACCATAGATGTTGACCTGCCTTAGAAACATAGGTCCTGTTGCAGCTGGGGCTAGATCCACTGCTGAGGGAATAAAGTGTGTCTATAGGGAGGGTAACCTCCCCTCCCTCTGTCACAGTGCTGCCAGGTGTGACAGACGCCATCTCGGCCACTGCACAGCCCTTCAGATCCAGAAGCAGCTAAATCAGTCCTGGTTACAGGTAATACACAGCATCCTCCCCACATCAAAATCAAAGCCCCATGCATGACCTTGATGCCAAGGACAGGTTTAAACCTTTGCAGCAGTAGGTTGAATGGATTGCTTTGTACTGCAGTGTAACACATGAAGCATGGGAGCACCGCTCTGCAATGTTAGCAAAAGTTGGACTAGCAGTTCTGTGCTTATTAGCCTGATTATTCTTTTATTGTTCTACAGTGTTATACTGACGTCAGTGGTGTTATTCTTGATTTTCTTGGGTGAAGAATCACACACATACAAAAACAAAATGCCATCTATTATGCTCTTATAATGTTCTAAGCCCACACTGCAAAGATTAATTTTATCCCCTAGGATTGATGTGGTACTTCTCATCTTTAGTCCTCTAACTATTAGTTTTCATTGTGGTTTACGCTAATGACAATTACTTGGATTCATTTGTTACTTTTATGTGACAGAGTCATTGGGGTTTTTTTAGCCTTATGTCCAAAGTAACTAGAATGTAGTACAAATGCTCCTTATTCCTAGCTACAAATTGAAAGAAACAGCCATCAGAATCATCTTCAGCCTTAATAACTAATTCTGTGGGCTTTTATCTGTTTGGAAAAAGCTTAGGTCCAGCTCCTGAAGCTCTTTCCCCACCAAAATTCCCACTGAAACCAAGAGGCTGCATCACAAGATGGCCAAAAGAACAGAGGGGCTCGGCGTTGGCTATCAGGGGCGAAGAGTTCCCACCCCTACTCACTCTGCTCGCAGTGCTTCCCCATGAACCCTGTACGGCAAGTGCACTGCCCGCCGATGTGGTCACAGTCGGCTCCGTTCTGACACTGGCATGTCAACGCACAGTCCTTCCCGTAAAACCCCAGGGGACACCCTGCAATGCAAGGAGGGGAGGGGGAAAGGAGTGAAACAACAGCTCCAGAAATAAAAGGCAAATGTTCTGGTTAACTATGTTATTGAGAAGTCATCACTGTAGCCCCACTACTCAGCATGACGTTTTATAAATAAAACAGACCAATGCCTACCCTGTTTAAGTGGTTTAAAACACACACTCAGCAAAAAACTACGTAAAAACAATGCTGGGAAATTGTGCGGACAGCAGACATTCAGAAGAAGGCAGCAGCAAGAAGGGCTCCTTGAAGAAATGGGTTTAAGAAGATACTTGAAGGAGGAGAAAGAGGGCAGTCTGTGAGCCAGAGCAGGAAGCCTGTTCAATGATGAATGAACCTTTGGACATATTTTCTGCACAGTTGATGTTGAAGCATAAAAAAATTAAAATAATAACATATTGTATCTCAGCTCCTCACAAAGATGCCATTTCAGTATGAAGAAGACGTATCACCGCAGAGAGATCATTTTTCACCAGCAGGAAGCAAAATAACCACGATAGCTGGCAGCTGAACCGGTATAGTGAATGTCTTCCAGAGCTGCATCCATATGGCCCTACATTATATCTGTTATTTCCTGCCACTATGACATTATTCATCTGAAAAAGGAGAGCTCTGATTTTATGAAAAACATGCATTTTAACACTGAATGCAAAACACAGTCAGCAGTCTTATTTTTCTTGAGTTCAAAGATAATGGTTGTGCCCAGATTACAGACAGTGGGGGTGCCTGGATTGAAGATTAACCAATTGAAGCTGTAATATGATAAAGATAAGAAGCCAACTTTTTCACTATCTTTCTCTAACAAATGCTTATTTCTCAAACTTTGTATGAACTCTTTCCCAGCATATAATGAGTGCCATATACCTACACTCAGTCACTGCACTGCTTGTATTTTTATTTTAATGAAAAGCTCTTGGAAACAGTAATGGTATTAATGTGTTAATTACATAAAGAAAATTCCAAAACAAATTATAACATTAGAGTCTAGTGAAGTTAAGTTTCTAAGTTCCAA
Source organism: Nycticorax nycticorax (assembly GCA_023375905.1). Lineage (NCBI taxonomy): Eukaryota > Metazoa > Chordata > Aves > Pelecaniformes > Ardeidae > Nycticorax > Nycticorax nycticorax. The sequence goes on from JAKFQP010000122.1 coordinate 2,612,770, forward strand.
ATAAAATAGCTTCTATAGCAGTATTTGAATTACAGGTGCTGATCTACAGCTCTTGTTGCAATTGCCCCCAGGAAGCAGCAGTTACAGATAGCAGATGTACAGTGTGATCACTTTGCAGTGACAACAGGGACTGTGCCTTGGTAGACCACAGCCACAGCTAAGCTAGAAGGTATTCTCATGGCTTCAGTCAGCTCTGTGTTATCTTACAACCTTGGTTGCTGGGTCCCTCCTGCTAGAGTCCTTCTTGGGGAGGTTTCAAGAGAGGGCAGGAATGAGACGGTACTCTCATCCCGCCACATGGGGAATGCCCACAGGGCTGACACCATCCATGCTACAGACCGCAGCCACAACTGCACATCTGCAGTGGCAGCGTATGAATGTCAGTGTCATTCATTCTGCACATGACAGACTCTTCCACAGGGATGCCAGGCTGTGGCCAAAAGTTGTCTTCCCCTGAAAGAAATGCTAAAGAGGAGCCCAAATGTAGTGGCCAGCACTCTGCCAGTGCTTACACAGGGGCCTCGCCTGCAACCATGGAGGTAACGTGTTGCATCTTCTGGATCAAAAAAGGCTCAGCAGCACGGGAAGAAATCAATGAATAAAGTGTGAAAATACTGAAGGAAAATTCTGTCATTGATCTGTAGACTAAGAACAGATAACAAAAGTCACTTACTCTGTGTACAGTACAGGCCAGTCCACCCTGGGGTACATTTGCACTCCCCATCGTAGGCACTGCAGTAAGCTCCATTATGGCAGTTGCACGTATGGATGCAGTTTGGTCCCCAGTGGGAAGGCGGGCAAGCTAGAACAACCCAGAGCAATTAATTAATCTCAAATGACAAAGATCCTTGATACCCATGAATAGAGCTACTTACATTCACATATGAGCACTGCTTCAGTTGGGTTGTTTTTCTTTTAAAGGCTTTTTTTTGGCTGCTCCATTTTTAGCAAATGGCCACAGATATATATATTTTTTTAAACTATGGAATCATTTTACTCTACATAAAAAGTGCTAAAAAAGATTAGATGTGTGAAAGAAACCAGTGATACTTACTTGATACTCAGTAACTAGGACATTCACACCAGCTTTCCCATAGCAAAAGCCATGTAAGTTTCCTTTCTTAATTTGTTTTTTAATCTGAAAACAGTTTGATTGAGCACAGTCAAGGCGATAAGCCTTTCAAGCCTCAAAAGTGGAGAACAGAGAAGGTTGAAACACATCTTTTAACCTATAGCTTTAAACCCAATACTAAGCTTACTTCTTATATTTCCACTGTTAGATTCTACATAATTACCTGAATGTGGTGCATATAATCAAGACTGTACCTTAATCAAGTTAACTCAGTTGCTTCCATGGGTCCATTAACCAATATAATATTTCTAAAAAACCAAGTAATTATCTATAAAGTGGAGATTTTTTTTTCACTCACAATCATGTCAACATGTTATGAGACAAAATTTTACTGACTGCTTTGAAAATGTCATGGTGAATGAATTTGATGCTATGTGCTGCCATTAGAATAGTGAAGTGGTTCCAAAATGCTAATTACTATTCTGAGACAGCAAGAGGTAATTTTCTTCATGTCAGAATATCACCAAGTGCAAAGCGTACCCTAAGAATAGCCCCTTTCTGTTGATTAGGATTCACATTCTGAGGTTTTTGTTTCTTTAGTAGAGAGATGCATAATTTAAAAACAGTTTTGTCGAAGTACAACGTAAGTATTTCACAGGAGAGAAGAAGCAGGTCAGACATGGAAACCTTAGCTTTATTCCTGTGTAAGTTTAAAAAGGCTGATAACTCCTTATTGTTGTGTACCGATTTGGTTGTCCAGAGACCTGTTTGAGAGCAATAAAAACTCTTGAATCCTTTAAATGTTTGCATAATGACTCATCTATGTGTGGGCTGTATTTTTGCACAGTATTATCTTTGCCCAGATTTCACTTCCTTAAGAAATATACTATGTTGTGTTGAAAAAAAAGTACTACGTTTGTTATTTGCTGTTTCCACTTCAGTTCTTTTTTGTTTGAAATTAGTGGACTACTAAGAAAGAATGTAAACCACATACAGACGAAAGGTTAGAAGTTTCAAAAAGGTCACCAGTTCCAAAAGAAATTAATGGAATCATTATTTTCCATGTGAACGAAAGGCCTTTATACAAAGCAAATAAACTTCCTCTGTTACGGTCCATGAGCACAGCCTCAATAGACGCTTCCATTCATATTGCTGGCACCATTTTCTTGTTATTGATTCAGTGAGTAAGTCCCTCCTCCTCCTAAATACCCCTATTCTGCTACTCTTCCAACTACCTACTTATTTTACCATAAAAACAGGGACCTTTGTTGCTTACTGGCTTCCACAGGAACAGCCCCAAGATTTATTTTGGTATCATATTGAGTTGTACATGCTAATCACTTCACACAATTTAGCCAGCAAAGGTTTTTTTTCCAAATTGACCAGATGTTACATCGCACTAGTACAGAGCCAGTTAACCTGGACCAGTCAAACTGTAAATTATATAAACCAATGAAGCATGTTACTAGGAAATGCACCTCCCTGGAAACCCCAGCTCAACGTCTTTTGAATTTTGGCATATCAGGGTCTGGTACAGCTTCTTTTATTCATAAAATTGGGTTGACTGAAATTTTGGCATACATGTGTTTCAGGCTGTATTGATTTTGGTACCTTATGGCACTGGATATGCTTCTTGTGAGAATTTTGCTTCAGATATTTCTTTTCTGTCATTAGTAATTTGCATAGACCCAGCAAGGCATCTGGAGAATGCCTAACTTTTTAATAAAATAACTCTATGTAACATAATAAAATTAGGCCCTAGCCCTTATCCTTTTTAAGTCATTAACAGTGTCTTCACTGAGTTTAGCATACCAAGACTATACTCATCGAGTATATAAAATGTGTATCTGTGAAACATTTATAAACGGAAGAAAGAGAAAAATCCATCAAAAATTTATAAGCACTTAAAAAAAGTCCTAGTGAAAAAATTCTTTACAAAATGTTTAACAAGCATAAGGATGGTCTTGCAGCCAGAACACTAACTTGTATCTGAGAAAATCTTAACTGTGTTCTGAGCCTTGCCAGTAGCTCTCTATGCAACTGTAATAAGAAAAAACACCTGCATTTAGGTGCCTCAACTCCTTATTTGTAATATAATAGCTCTGTTATTCTTAAGACTGTTCAGAGGGTAAAAGCCCTGGGATGTCCACAACACTACTGTGATAGGACTAAATAATTACAGACAAGCAAACCACAGGTCAAGAACCCTCTCTGCAATGCAAGATTAATCAAGTCACAGACTTTTTCATGTTGGAAAAGACTTCTAGCATCACCTAATCCAACACCCTACTCAAAGGATTTTCAGTCATGATAATTTCACAATGCCTTCCGGGCTGGTGACTCCAGAGCCTCTCTGGACAGTTGCTGTGCTTGACCACTCTCACAGTAAGGATTTTTTTTCTTCTACCTAGTAAAAGTCACCCTTGCTGCAACCTGTGAGCATTGCCTCTTGTCTTATCACAGTGCACTTCTGAAACAAGTCTGATCCAGCTTCTCTACAACTCTTCTTTGGCCAGTGGAAGACTGAAAATTGATCCCTTCTCTAGTATGCTCTAGCCCACTTATTAGAAAAATCGTAGTGCAAATGTGTTTCTGATAGTGCCGATGAAATGCAGTAAAGTTTAGAACGTCTTCATTATATACCATAAAGTCCTCATTTCTGACTCAAGGCAGTGATTCTTTACCAAAAAGTAGAGAATTTAAATAGCCAAACCCTGATTAATTGTTCTAAAAATAAAGGGAAAAAAGCGGATACTTACGCTGAGAGCAGTCACTACCAATCCAGCCAGGGTAACACTGACAGGATCTATCAATAGGATTACATGTTCCATTATTGGTGCAGGTGCATATTCCAATGCAGTTCTTGCCAAATCTGCCACTGGGACATACTGAAAACAAGTTGTCAGAATTAGAACTCCTTAGCAATCAGAACAAGACAGTATTTTCTTTATTACAAGAGAAAGCAACCAATATTTGGATGAAGAAATGTATTGCTTAGTATAATGTTGATGTAATGCGTTATAAATTCAGGTAAGCCCATTATACATACTCATTATACCAGTAAGAATGCAGTGGGTTTCATACTTCAGGATGAAATGTTCAAACAGTTAAAACCTGCTTAAGATTCCTAAATTACAAACTGCACATACTACAACAGAAACTATTTTTGGCTTTATAGTTTCCAAGTGATGGAAAGAAAATTATTACAGTGCTTGATCTTTGCATTCCACAAAGTCTTTATTAGAGCTTGTACCTTCATTACAGAGGGCTCCTGTAAATCCAGGTAAGCAGTCACATAAACCAGTAATATGGTGGCAGGGACCACTGCTGTGTACACACTGGGGGCATGTCTGGCTGCAGCGGTGTCCATAAAACCCGGGGGAACAAACTGGAATCAGAAAGAACAAACTGTCATTGCTTCCTGCACTTTCTGTACAGCTGCAAACTACTCCTCAGTGCACTTGTTCCTGACTCTGAATTAGCTCTGCGTTCTAAATACGCAGGAGTTGCAGTGGTGGTTGTTATTATTCATACAGCTCAATGCTTTACACTCACAAAAGGAGACTTGGTAATTTTCCTCAAGGGCTTGACTATCTTGTAATGACTTAGTTGACATTCTATTACCTGTCAGGCCACACTGTACTTGGGTTACATTTGAAATGCATATATATTACACATATTTGGCTATACGCTATAGGTCCTCCACAACATGAACATCTTTTAAAGCACATTTGAAGGAAATTAATTTAAAAAAATAGAGTGGATATTTTATCTGTAGATGAGTAGGGTCATCTTAGATCTTGACTTCTTATGTGTTTCCTAACTTGGAATACAAATAGCCACATACAGATGTTTTCCAGTCATCCTTTCATTTAGGTACTCACTGTACTCATTACATGGTACAGACAGCTATGCACCACCTAACTTAGAGAACCCGAGACCAGAAATAGCGAGTCGTCCACTTAATTCTTATGCTAAAGGCACTAGTTTCTTAAAAAAAAAGAAAAAAAAGGGGGAAAAGAAAGCTGTCACATAAAATCTCCTTCTTTGTTGCTCTAATCCCTTTTGGCATTTATTTCCTGATAAATTAGAACATTAGGTAATGCATCAAGAGAAATACCTGTTGCAGAGCAGCAATTAGCACTGATGAAAACTAACTTGGAACCTTTTCAGTATTTTAATTTCATTCAAGATTCAGTCTTTTAATTATACACTTGATACAAGTTATGTGGCCAGATCTCCCTAGAGAGATTAACTTTTCCAAGTGAAACAGTGCCAAAAGGTCTTCCTGTTTACTGAAAAGGCACTTTCTGACTGGGGTCCAAATTATTCATATGACCTTTGTCTTCCCAGCCTCCAGACCGTGCATCAGAGAGGGGCTCTGAGAGCCACCGGACTGCAAGCCTCTTGTCCAGGTTGTAGGCACAGTTCCAAAACACGGGAAACATTTTTACATGTAGTGCTACACTTAGTCTGCCTTTGGATTAACTGATTAACTGCAAGGCCTTTAGAGATTAGATAGTGAGAATAATTACTGCACTTAGTTAGAAATGCTTAAGGAATACTAATGCCTCGCTAATGTGGGATTTAGTAGTGCCATAGGCAATCACATTCTTCAGCTTGAAACCTTGCCATTCCTGGACTGTTAGGACTTCATCCTCCTCTGGTTCTCTTTCTACCTTCTAGTAATCGTTTCATGTTGTCTCCTGCTTTTTAAGCCTCTTTCGGAGGATGTAGTAGCATCTCTGCTTGGCCTTACTCCACCTGCTTCTTGACCCTGTTTCTGGGAGACCTCCTCTGGGAACAGGGCTACCCTCCAAAGGCAGAGGGCTCAATGCACTCTTCTCTGAACACCTTTCCCTCAAAGCTTTAACAGTTCAAACTGAAGGCAGTGCGACTGCTGGCAAACTGACAAATCTTCTTTCGAGGGTAGATATTTTGCATGTCATCTTATTTTCGTCTCCCTGTTTCTGGTATGATTTGCCTCAGTTCATCTGTATCTCTCTTCTTGTAAAATTTACATTTTATAGAGACAATTTTTCAAATGCAAATATGGGTACCTATGTTATCCTCTACTTACTGTGAGGCCTGATCCCACAGGCCATTCCTTACTGCTTCAAAATAAGTGTTAAAACAAAGCAATAATTAAGCCAATGACTCCTACCAGACTCAATGGAACGCTGAAACTCATGCATGTTTTATTTACCTACCAAAATAGGTATTACAAAATTAACATTCATCAATGACATTTGGAAATGCTTGCCTTTGGAATGGAATCCCCTACTAAATTTGTTCCTTAGAAAGTCATGTGCATAATAACGTCACAACATAGACACAGTGAATAAAAGTAAAGTTGTACCATACAAGAAGAGCACTACTAGTTGGAAACATTTGTTAATGTCAGATAACACTTATTTCTGTATATTCATACATTTTGACAAAATGTCCAATCAAGGAGTGTTTCATAGTACTTCATACTAAAATTAACAAAGCATTATGATATTAAGTTATATGTATTCCAAGTAAGGGAGGGAGAAACAGAGATTTTAAAGCATTTATTTTCCTTACTTCTCTGACAAGTGGTGCCTCTATATCCTGGTGCACACTCACAGATTCCATCGTCTGGAGAGCAGGATGCTCCATTTTTGCAGTAACAAGACAACGAGCAATTTGGACCCCACTGTCCCTCAGCACACACGCTGTCACAGTGAATGCCTGCAACCATAAACAAACAGAAGTGTCAGCCTTTGTAGAGAACTCTTACGCACAGTTAGTTTAAACTTCTGGTCCTCAAAGGACTCATTTTTAAAACACAGCTCACAAACCCTGTTTATGAAAAGATCACTAGCATCAGAAAAACAGAACAAGGTAAACTTGCATCTCTGCTCCTACCTTCCCCCAGAACAGTGAATTTCTTTCCTATTCCAGTTTTGATGAGATGTACATAAGGTCTGATCCTGAGTTCAGTAACAGGAAAACACTTCTGCAGATTTAAATGGAACCTAAGAGCTCCATGGGATGCTACCTCCAGGCTTACTGCCCGCTGACACTTTAAGATCTACAAAGATGAATGCAAACCTCTCAATAGCGTAAAGAGTTCCATAACTTTCCAAGATCTTTGTACCTATAAAAATTTAAAAAGGTCTTTTATTCCTCTCACTTTCACTAGTGGTATCAATAAACGGAATCAAAAGTAGAAAGGAATGCAAATGCAGCAAAATAATGGCTTTTGCTTGCTCCATAATGGGGCTGTTTCAAAACAGCAAAAACTTATTTTCAAATTTTATGTTAGGAAAATGCATGACAAAAGGTATTGCAGAAACTTTTCCTTCTGAATGTAAAAATTCTTAAGGTCTGACATAATTTTGTGTAATAATGGGGTGCAGGACACAGAATGATTTCTAATTAGTGGTGAGCTGATTACTGCTAAGCCTCATACCAAATGGAAAAATGTAGCACACACAAAGGGTTTTCAAACACACCATGTGAGCATTCCAAAATGCTTAGCTGCAACAGAGTTAAGGATGCTGGTCAGTCAGCGCTTTGTCTAACCATTTTTGGCATAAAATTGATTATAAAATGGCCACAACCTGAACCCCTATACATAAATCATAACACAAACCACTAATTTTAACCATCCAGTCATGGGATGTTTTTTTCTTTACAATGCAGCAACATTAAATATAACTTTCCTGTTTGTTTTTTCCACTATCTGCTTTTAAAAAGCAAGCTGTGTGTTAAATGCCAGCAGGCACCACTGTGGAACTCAGACCGTATTGTGTCTACAGTACTTTGCATTAACAATTAAGTATTATTGTAGCGCCTCTACTGAATGAAGCCTAAGGGGAAAGAGGACTGAATCCAGCCACAAGCATGTCTTGCTTTGTAAGTATTTCCAGCAAAATATGCCACAGGTTCACTGGCTGCCTGAGTCCTAAAAAGGCAAAACAGTTTCACATGTGACAAGAAAAAAATCTTACAGCTTTGAAGAGCAAAACCTATTCCTCATAACAACACCACAAAATAATTACACTGTTTACTGATAGACCAGACTCAGAGGTGATTCCTCAACCCCACCGCATGTGCCTTGTAAAGCTGCCTATATCCAAAGACTAAGGCTCTAATTAGAGGAAAGGTAAAACTCCAGACTCTCAAATTGTTTGTTTCTCTGCAAGACAATCAACAGATTTAATAATCAAATACATGGTTCAACAGATTGCACCAACTAATGCTGGCAAGAGAGAAAACACTTGCCTTTAAGAATCCAGATGCTGACCAGCAGCAGACAGTATATGGGCCACCGAAAAGCCCTAATTGTACAATGATCATCAGTTAATACTGACCCAAACCAAATTTATTGCCAAAAAATGAAAGGCTTCTTATATTACTACTTTTTTTAATTTTTGCCTGCATAAGGCAATGTCATTCTCCTGTCTTCATCTACATTTGAGAGGCAGTGTAGACTTACTTCTAGGTAGCCTGGGTCAACTTTTTTCATTAACTCCCTATTTGCGGATAAATAGGTAAAAGAGATTGGTTTGATTTTGTGAGATGCCGATGCACATGAGCAGGATGAGATCACAGCATTTTTATTTTTTTTTAGAAACAAGACCACTTATTTCAGATGCATAAGACAGCTCTGCTTGAGATTCATGAAGTTGAGAACTCAGGTGTATAAGACTGTGAAAGCACAAGCAGGCACATGCAGAAGATTTCAGAACTGAGCCTGGCATTCTGTTCACATGAGTGTTATCTGTCATATCATACACAGCTTCACTCAGAGAACCCTGCTAGAGAAAAGGCATTTTTCACAGAGTCTTAATGGGTTTCAGTGGTGTTCAGTATACAATGGTCACTATTAACAAGTCAGAGGTTGCCAAGAGTTACCATAGGGCATTATCTGAGATTATGTAGACCAGTGACATACAATAACACCAAGCTCAATTATATCGTCTTGATCTGTGCACAGAGGATGCTTTATGACAGCATGGTGTCAAAGGGTGATACTGGGCACACTGGGATAGAAAAGACAATGGGCCCCATGCTGCATAGAGCCATGGCACTTAAAAGAGCCAACAACTACCATTAAAAATGTAAAAGGAAAAAGTTCCTTCAGTACACATCAGGTAGAATTATCCACTAAGGAAACTGAAAAAAATTACCTTTTCTTTACCACTTTCACCCCTTATAGGGAGGTAGTCAGGTGAAGAATGATATTCCTCTACTTAGCAAAGAAGCAGTGTATCCTAAGTATCACTGAATAATAATTATGACAATATAACGTACTGAAAGAGTGCTGAATATTACTTCTGTTTCACTATAAAAGGAATTTTATTATAGTCACTATTGATAATAAGCAACATCAATTTCACTGCTGTGTGTGAGTGTCAAGAATTAATGTAGCAAAGCAGAAATACTAATTCATTTAGTGATTTATTGCATCTCTACTTAAAAATAGTTTTAAATCCAATTCACTCACTATTACTTAGATAAGTTAAAAATGAGAAACTGAGTTTCATATCTTATAGCTGTAAAATCAAATATGTGTATTTTTGAGAAAGAATAGGTTAGAAATATTAAAAAATAAAACAAGATTTTTTCAAACTCTGATGTTTTATATGACATTTCAGCAAAGCAAGCTATGCTTTTATAGAAAAGCTAGAAATTAGTGAGGAAAAAGAAGCATATTTGCTAGAACTTACAAAGCAAGATTAAACTCAGCTTTTACAACAATATCAACAGTCTACTGGCTTATGATTGCCACAATTTTACGCGAATATTAACCTCTCATGCAATAAAATTGTTTTTTGTAAGTTTTCATGTTCATTTTGATACTGATAAGGATATCTGTGAGGAAATGTTTTCGCCAGAGCTCTGGACAAAGAGCTCTTTGATGGCCTTCACAAGTTGCTAGGCAATAGCTGAATGGTCATGATAAACTTCAGCTAAGCTGCTCTGAAGAAATGCTCATGCATTTAATGCCCAGTGCTTTATGCTGGGGGCCTCACATCTAAATCAGTATTCCCCCAGCATTCGTAATTGCATGAATGAAGTAAATAATTCTTTAGGGATACCAGTGTTTCTGTCCATGCTAGCAGAGTGTTTACATACTCAGTATGCTGTATTTTAAAGTTGAGATTCAATGATCCATCCAAGTCAGATCAACGGAGAGCTAATTTGTTTTAGCACTTGAAGGGGATAAAATCCACCAATTATTTCTTACAAACTTCCCAGGCAAATTTATTATTGGACTAAGTGCTATTTTCCAGCTTATTATGTTTTCACTAGTGTGTTAAAATTTATCCAAACTTTAAAAAGAATTTATTTTTCATAAAGAACGTGTATTTGCTGTACAATTTATCTTCACAACACATGGAACTTTCCAGTGTAGTCTCTCAGAATTAAAACCTTTTTGTATATAGGTGTACTTCCCATATGTCAGAGCTAACTTGGATATGCCACAGCCTAAACAAGAGAAGGATCAAGCCCTCAAAACTTGGGGAAAACTTGGTGTCATTAAAGCTAATGATATATTTCCATTATGGTCCAAGATCTCACCCTTCATATTTGAGAGAAGCAAACACTGGATCACTTCTGTTCAAGGAAGCTAAGACTTCTCATGGTGAGAATTGCTTCCCTACTTCTCTGTCAAATGATGGATGAGCAGCCCAAAGAAAGGGGAAAAACAGCACAGGGAGGTGGTGAAAAACTTCATAGGCACTATTTAGAAGGCCCCTCATTGTGTTTAAGGGAAGAGAAGTTACCTTGCTCCCTAGATGAAGATAGCCAGAAGACTAAATAAAAATGTCTCAAATGAAAGGGTCAAAGATTTTTCTCTGGAAGTTTAGACTGCTGCTTCTTCACTGCAGCAGCAGGGAAGTTTGTGCCCATGAGCTTTGGTAGGAAGCCAGCTACAAAAGCTTGTCAAAAAAACTAGCACTGTATCACAGTTTGAAGGCAAACATCAGTATCAGCAAATTTTAGTGGAAGAATCACTTTTGAGACATCCCCAGTATCTTTCTGAAGGCCATACTGTTGCAACATACTCTCATCCACTTCAGTGGTGCTCTTCTTTTCATCTACCACATTTTAAGTAGGCACAACACAGTAATACTTCTCATTTTCTTACCTTCTTGATAGGTAGAAAATAAATGTACTTAATCTATTGATTTAAAGTTCTTCTAAAAGAGTGGTATTTCTTCCACATAAAGACCCACCACAATGCACAGGCAGTAGAGATACAGACTCAGACGCAGGGTAGGCCAACTCTCTTGAAGAGTTCATCTCCTTAAGTTTGGAAATTAAATACGCAGTTTATCATGACGCAGTGCCCAAATATTCATATATAAAATTCATTCAAATATCATCTTGCAGCACACTGAATATTCATCCTAATGGGACCTTGTGCTTCAGAAGCCCAGGGCAAATTGGCAAAGGTGCAGGGAAACCCATGTTCTTGCAAGAAGTTCTCGGCTTGGGTGCACTGGAGCACCAGCACCATGCATGCCCTTCCAGAAGCAGCTCGTTTCTCAGTCTTAAGGTGAGGGATACCCAGGACAGTACTCTTCTATGCCTTTTTTCTTCTATGTAGGAGGAGAAAAAATGTCAACACATTAAAAGCTCAGGAGCAAGGGAGAGTTCCAGTTCCTGCTTCCCAGGGGAGCTGGTTATTTGCATCAGTGGGGTGGGTGTCAGATGAGAGTCCTTGTCATAATCCAGGAACAAATGTGCCTCTTAGAAATAATGTCAGGAGCACATGTAAAGACACAGCACTTCCTCACAGAAACAACACATCTGGTGATGGGCAATCTGACTAGCGTCAGCAGGTGTCCAGCACAGCAAAAAGCCACCAACACCCTATCTGCTGCAGCATATGGACGAATACTATACACGCTGGTAAAATGTAGGCTGATATTACTGCATCTGTCTTTTCCATGAACCGATGCTATTGTTTTGGTACAGATAGCAGACTAGTGGTATTTCATAATCCCTGGCATCGCATAACCTTTAAATTGATTTTAAAAATAACAAATGTTGTATCGGTATGACATGACATTTCTTCACAAACAGAAAGGTCCAGCAGAACTGCACCCAAGAAAGCACAACAGTAATGTGTTATCAGTAACACCCATATTACTGTAATACAGTAATAAACAAACTGTCCAGAGAAAAACCTTTGCCCTTTTTACAATGCTTTAACATGAAATCTCAGTTGGCAAGAATATGAATTCTCTAATCTTTTAGGCAATTTGGAAAAATTGTATTTTGACAGCTGCTTGCAGAACAGATAAGATTAAGGGATGAAATTAACAGTTACCATGGTGCTTGCTGGATTGTGGTCATTGAGAGAAGCGGTAGAGGTGGATCTTTAATGGAAGCTAACGTAAAGTTTGGGTATAAATTATCAGAGGAATTAATGATAATTACCTATTGGGGGAGTACATTTTCTGCATCTTTTTTCTGCTTTCTATTTCAACGGTTCCTACTCTTTTCCACTGTCTAGCTATTGCACTCCCTCCAAATGAAGAAAAGTTATTTATAAGATACAGTGAAAATGTCAAGGGACAAGAGCGTTTGGGGCAGACATCATCCTCTGTGTGGGCGGATGTTTCTCGTCTGTGCCATCCTGTCATGTGTCTCTGGAACGTGATGCAATGGTCAGATTGCCAGGAAAAAAACATCACCCTTAACTCCTGCTTTTCTAAGCGGAATTAAGCTGCTGTATAGGGAGCATTTGGTGTAAACTACAAAGAGGATAGAATTTCTAACAGGACTCCTGTGAACAAAGTCACTTTTGTTTAGGATGCAAAAACTAAGCATGCTCCTAGGCAACAGAACCTACATTAAAAACAGAAACCCTAAATTAAAGCAGGATTTAATTAAAACAAATTTTAATTATTTTTTGAGTTTTACAGCAGCTCATGACAACGCAATAGTCAATAATTGAACTTACACTCTTCGTTCATAACTAGGACCTGAGAAGCAAAGATTGGGCATGTTCAAAACTAAAGAAAAAAACTACTTAAAAAAACCTAAACCATACAGCATCTCATCGTTGACCCAATGCTCAGCTGCAGCTATATCTTGAGACTAAACTAAAGGGTAGCGTGTTAACTACACTGCCCTTTGGTATACGACAGTAGCACTTGTGCCCACTTCAGCGGCTCGGAGGGAGCACACACCATACCAGGCCAGTGACACCCCCCCTCCCCGTGCAGCGCATTTCCCGTTCCCCAGCGTTACGGTACAACTGTGTCATCCAGCAAGGGAAAAAATCTTCCACCCTTCATTTATTTCAGCAAAGTTATAAAAACTATTCCCTCTGATGAAATTCCCTAGGGAAAGCATAGACAACTGCTCTGTTCACAGGGCTGAGAAGAATTTTACATTTAAAATATCTTTTTGGAAACTTTATACAACTTGGTGGCATTGAAGCATTTGGGGAAGTTCACCTCGGATTCACCAATTTATTCATGTTGAAAATGAAAGAAGATTCACAAGTTCACATTTTTAAGCTTCTTCAAATCTATTTCTTTTTTAACGCTACGCTCTCAATTGTTTTTAAACAACCAACTCCTTCATTTGGGTTAGATAAGCATTAGACTGATTCAAAATCCATTTCTCCCCCTCCTTGTTTTTTTTAGTTAGTTTTTTTAGTTAACTTTTTTAGTTAACAAAAGTAGGTAGTACTAACCACCAAAAACTAGAAAGTCTGATGGTTACTTTAACAATTTAGAAGAAAAAAATCTGAGCTATTCTAACATAATTTGTTGCATTTTAGTACCTTCCTATATTTTCACAAATCCTCCATCTGCTTCACCTATTATGCATACAAATATGTATACAACCTCCCTTCTTAATCCTACAATCTAATCCTCTCTCTGCAATGTAACATTACAGTACAGCTATTTGAGAACCTGTTTCTAAAGTATTGTCTCCTTTTTTTAATCATTCTAAATAAAGTATCTACACAAAGACCAGATTCCTCATGGGTATCGCTCTGACATGTGAAGTGTGGGAGGAGGATTTTTCCAGACACTGAGTATAAAGCAAACTATGCTGTTTATGTCATATTGTGTGTCTAGACATCACCAACATGTTGAAACCAGTCTGCTACAGACACTGTTGTGATGACATCATCCAGGGATAGATACTCAATTTTATCTATAATCACACATGAAGTCTCTTTCCAGTGAAATCTTCTTCCTTTCTAAATATGAAGGCAAAATGGGATTTCACTAAAGGAAAAAAATATTGTCTCCTTTTCAATACCTGAGTTCAAGCACAGTCAAGGCTTGTGCTATGCTGGAAGCCTTTGCGCATCCCAGGTTAGTTCTATCACACTGGCTAGGTAATTTTTATATCCTGTTATAAAAAATTGCTGGATTTTTGGTACGGCCTTTCAAAACTAACTATTTTAATTTGGCTTCATTCGTTAACATACTTCTGGTCTCTGATGGGTTGCCTCAGTTTCAGAAAACTCACGAGATGTATTTTGAGCAGCACATCTGGAATTTGTGAGCAGCTTTAGCTGCCTACATCATGGTTGCTCAAGATCAGCAACTGTTCATATGTTTTTAATGCAGGCATTCTTTGCTTAATACATTTATTAAGTTAAGAATCATATTTTGAGCAGATCCAAATGTAAGTTTGAGAAAGTGTGTCCAAACACACACACACACACACACAATTACCTGAAACTATGTGAAAGTAAGAACAGTCATCAAAGGCCATTAACATCATAACGAAATACACACGAAGTGGTGTCTCACAAAATAGTAATAGATGGCATAATGCTAACAGTATTTTTTTGTAATTCATTCAAGTAACTTTCATTATTTTTGCACTCTTGTGGTAGTCATTTCCCAGAGGTATCTGAGCAGCTGACAGTAACTCGCACTGCAGCTTGTGGAAAGAGAATAAAACCAACAAACTCCTGGCTCGGGTGGGGGAGTGCTGGCTCTGGAAGCCTCTCTCTTTCACACTGAAAAGGGTGACAATGGGGAGACCCAATGGTGAGACAGGCCTTCTCAAAGAACTTGGCAGAAGCTTAATATACAGACAAATTGCACAAATAAGAAATGGGTTTGGTCTTCCAAAGAAAAGCAGGAGCTCTTCCTGCCCACATCTGTATCCCCTACAGATTTCCACCCCCAAATAATCATAAAGTCACGTTCATCTGAACAGAAAGTAGGAAAAAACCACCAGGTAAGCTGTAATCAACTGCAACTAATCCACCTGAACTGCAGACACAGAGTATTACTTCGAACAAAATGCCTGTGATCCACCTACAGAGCTAGGGGGGAAAAAAAGCACATAAAAATCAAAGTTAGGGAAAAAACTCTGTAAAGACTGCATCTGAGGAAGTCGTGAGTTCTACACAAACTTCTGTGAGAACAATGATTTGCTAAACTTGTCATATAAATCACTTGCTGCAGATTGTCTGCTCACCTCCACCTACTATGCCTGGAAGTACCAGAGAAAAAAGAAAACAATTACATGATGAACCTGCAAGTCAATTAGGACAAATACTAACTTATAAATGAGCGGATAATGCATAGTAATAGGTTATATCTGAAATCACAAAAAACCCCTCCTTTCTTTTCACAGCAGAAACATGCTTTGTTCATTTCAGGTTTGTTTTCATGCTGACTTCTCATTATTAAATGGAAGGAGTCCATACAGATGGGTGATATGAAATCTGACCTTCGCAACACTACAGTATCACAGTGAGACACAAAGTCCAGAACACTCCAAGAGGGGCAAACTTAGTGTCAGTTAATCCTTACTGAAGACAGAAGAGTCTTCCCAACACTTAGAGCTTAGAAATCTATGTGAGAACTAAAACTACCACCGAGAGATAAAAGGAACTTCTCATGATAGCTTGCCCTTCTGCACAGTTTCATCACGTTTTCAAAAAATCTTGCTTTCCATAAACAAGAGAGCACAACAACAGTGCCAAACACAAATTTTGATGAATAATTAAATACATGTATAGTTCTTAAAAACACAATAAAAATGCAGGAAAGGTTTTGTGAAAAAGCACAGCAATTGTCATATAGAACAAAATATGTGCAGATAAACTTAATTTTTTTAAAAGTTTGAGAAACTCAAATGGCAGCACATCTTCAGCATGATTTACCCTCTTTTTGGCTGCCTGAGCAAAGCTTTCTGAGATGCTGGATGTGATGCTTTACCTAACAAAGCTGCCAGCATAACTTTGAATATTTACAATTATTCACCACTTTCATAAGGAATCACATTATGGAGGCACCCAAGTTTTAAGACTTCTCCTTTTATTCCCGGTTTTCTGTGGATCCCACACTTGACAAAGTTTCCACGTCTGTGAATCACAGAAGGGACACAGTAGCCACAGAACAGGCCCTTTTCTCTGTCCAACCCCACATACTCCACCTCTAACCCACAAGACCGAAAAGCAAGACCAAGTCCCACCATAGTAGAAACTCTCATTGTCCTTCATGACAGTCTCTTTTGTACCTGACCATCCCGGTAGACAGCGACAGTAACCCGTGGTGGGATGACAACCGTCCGCATGGCTGCAGTCACAGCGTTCAGCACAATCCATACCATATGTGCCGTCCTGTGGCAACAGAAATAAAAACAACCCAGAGATGATGACAACTGCGAGTTAGAGGAGAACAAGTTCTGGTCAGTCCTGCCTGAAAAAGCAACCACAGATCTCTCCTGAATCCGTAATCCACTTTCTTAATATAAAACACTTCTGGCTTTTGGAACATTTTAGCATCCTACATTTTCACTCTTTCATTTAAGAGGGGAAGATAAAGAATTAATTGCATATTCTTGAAAAATCCCAGGACCTGCAGATGGTGATTCAGAACACAGTAACCTTCACTATCAGAGGCTGCAATGGAAGCTTTCTTGTACTGTCCCTCCGATTTTCCTCACAGCTGGGTCCCTGCTCCAGGACCTGGGGGTCCCTCAATGGAAAAGCAATTCAGTCTCCTTTCTGCCTCAGACCTTGAGCTCTCTCTGTATTTGTCAAAAAGGACACCAAAGCCACAATTTCTAAAAGAGAGTAGTAAAACATTAGATTAAAATATGTCTTCAGTGTGAAGTTCATTACATAAACAATGCAAACTACATGACTTTCTTTGGATTAAAAATCCTTCCCTCTGCACTACACAGCATATACTATGTTAAAAAACTCTATGGCTACAAGACAGTACCCAAAACAAAGTTATTTTTTGGCTATGCAACATTTTTTGAACCAACAAGGGAAATTAAACTCAAGTTGAACACCCCTCTTGTATTTTGATTGAATGATTGATTGATTTTCATGGAACTACATCTAAACATTTGAATTTGCCTTTTCTGCTTCTTCTGTAGAAGGTGGCATATACATTTGGGGGTAATTCTGTACAAAATTAATCTGAGAAACTGAAAAGAGCAAAATCTTTACAACTGCATTCTCAAAACAAGGCGAAGTACAACAGTAAATTCATCTTACAGAAAAAGTATCAAAACCAAATTTAAAAACATGGAAAAAAGGTAATAGTTATGGGGTTACCCACAGCAAAGGCAAACAAGGAAAAAACATGTCAGGTTTAAAACCCAATCATTTAAATTTGAGGCTAAAAATTGGTCTTGGTCACATTAAAATCAGAATAAGACCTCTCTGAAAATTCATCTGCTGTTCTTTGATGTTCATGCCCACATTTCCACCAATTTCCACAGGATTTAGCTATTCAATTCGCAGCCTTTCAAGTCTAAAGTAGAAAAAAATTTTACATTACTTGAGTATAAGGAGCCTTTTGCTCATCGCAACAATACATTTTTATACAGAGAAAAAGAAAAGATGAACCATTTCCTTTGCATATAATCAGATTTGGAAGGAAAGGAAATCCTCAAGTATGTTGTTGAAAAGCAGTATTTTTAGTCTGGTGTGTATTTGGACTGAAGTCCAAACTTCAGTCAAATCTTGAGTAACAATCTGGGCAGTGATATCAATTTTCTGAAATTATTGAAACAAATTGAAATACATTAAATAACCTCTCTAGTCAAAGAAGAAAAAAAATCAGACAACACTGGACACATTTGAATTAGTTTTCTGTTTATTCTCCTGCTCTGGAATTTTGAGGCAGAATTGCATTTGAAATATGTCAATGCTTATGGACATCATTTGACATAGACAGAGAGAGAAAGCGCAAGACAGTGAGAATGGGCATGCTAAATTAGCTGATACAGAAATGCTTTTAAGCATTATTTTGCTAACTTTGGAACAGTGAAGCAAATGCTATGAAACAATACCTATCTTTTTTACTAAGTCAGTTTTGGAAGAGCTAATGGAGCTTGGGAGATCTCACCGTCCTTCAGAATCAGACACTAAGTGATAAACAAAGCTGCTTTAGAAAAAAAGAACAAGTAGTCTTCTGATGGAAATGCATTGTTGGAAATGCTGCACAAACGTGCACAGGTGCTACCCTAATCAGCTTTCCACAGTATTTTAGGATTTGCTTGCCATTTTATTCACTGTATCAGTGTATGCTATTCCTCATCTGGAAACCAAAAACAACCCAAAAAAATCACTTCTGAGTATAATGAGAGCAGTTCAACAGAACAAATTTTCATTCAAAAGAAAGGTGTGGTTTCCAGTCTTACATTGTAGTTCAGCTACTCCTATCATGTTATTGCCCAGCAGAGCTAGTCCAGACTGACAGAAGCTTGAATGTGATATGGGAGGGGAATTTACAAGGTTTATGTTTGGTTCAGGTGATTCCTTAACAATTATATCAAACCAACAACCTGCTAGATAGTACTGCAAAAGTGAAGAAAAGACAGTGGGGAGGAAAAGGACAGAAGAGAGAAGTTTATTAAAAAAAATGAAGTTTGTTAAAAATTTCCCAGAAAATTGAAGTCCATCACTGGAAAAGATGGACTGTGGAAATCCACATTTTTCATAAAATATTTCATTTTTTGTGTATGAAATGTAACTGAAACCAAAGAGTTACATAATAAAACAAATAATTTTTGAATGTTACCATTTTTAAAATTTTGAAATAATGTATTTTTATGGCTTCCCCAAACTACAGATTACAAGGTGGAACAGAACTGATGAGGAGCGTGCTTTTGTCAATACAGTGATTTCTAATTTTGCAGTTCTCAAAGCCTGGGAGATAGTGGAAGTCAGAGAAGGAATGCAAGTTCTTAGTTCATACTATACTATAAATATAAACTAATTTAATTAAAATTATGTTGTTTGATGTGGAATATCTTTTTGGTACTTTTTTTCTCTCATCTTTTTTACTTACAGTAGTTTAACAGAAGCAGTTTGGACAGCATTTGATGCTGATAGAGAGGGAAAATTTGGTTCCATGTTTTCCAACAAATTCTAACGGAGCCAGTCAAAAGTTTGAGGTCCAACTTCAAAGAGCAAAAGCAGAAAAAGTGTTCATATATGCATCTTCACTTTCTGTAGTCATTTTTTGTGTGCTTGGGTGTGCTGCACAGCAGAGTTGTTCCAGAAGAATTGTTGGTGCATGTCCCCGACTTTGAACCCGGTTGTACATGGACTACACCAGGTGCAGTGCTCATTAGGGACTTACCCCAATGAAATCAGAAGAATGACAGGAGCATCCCCCTGCCCAGTATTACACTACAGTGCAAAATTCAGTGAAATTATTAAACTACCTGGCAAGGAAGTTCGCATTTTTCTCCTCTCCAGCCTGGGGCACAGGTACAGGTTCCATCCAGAGCGTTGCAAGCTCCTCCATTAAGACACTGACAAGTTAAGTTACAGCCAAGTCCCCAGGTACCACTGGGACAATTTATTGAGCAATCTACACCATGCCAACCTGCCAAAAATAAGAATTAAAGTGACAAATTAATCAGGTTTTCCCCCATTCCTCCCTGAGGACATGATTCCCTCCGCCTACCAAGTGGCATCTCTCTGGTACCCCAATACCAGGGTAATATTAACTACAGGCTAGTATCAGCAGTTTCAGCTGAGGGCTTGTCCAGGCTTGAACAAAGGTGCTCAAGGGCACCTTGTAACATCTGTGCACAGCACACATTTGCAGAGGGGTGCCAACACACAAAAGCAATTGATGGGAGATCTGAAATGAAAACAGAGACACCTTGAAATTTCCCTGGGAAGCACTAAACTATACTGAAAGTTTTAAGGCATAGCCTGAAAAAAATTAGGAATATTTTCCCCAGACTTAAGCTGCTGCTTTCATAATTATTCCACCAGTGTTCAATAGAGACAGTTCTGCAACATGTTTTTAACAGAAATCTTAAGCCATAAAAAACCCAGAACACATAAAAGTAGTGCTTAAGTTGGATTTCTCCAAGGATACATAGAAGACCTTTCAGACTATTTCTGTAACTCTCCCCAAATAATACAAAAAAGATTATAATGGAAAATGGTTCTAAAATGCAGCATTCACCACTGATTATGCCTGATAGCAATGACTTGCAGACTGTGCACTGGATAGACAAAAATGTAAACAGATTTTTAAAAAATGTAATGATCTATTGGATACAAGAGAAACAGCGTGAGGCAGTCATACGTTATCATCAGCAATGACACAAGCCAAGTTTCTAATTTTGTACCTTGTTTACAATAAGCGAAAGGAAAAATAATTCTGCACTGAGCCTAATCAATAGCCTATGCAAAACACATGTATTGAAATGAAGCTGCCTCGTGCCCTGAATTGATAACTTTGAATTGAGGGGTCATTTCAGGAAAAATTGTTACACTATACTAGCTAAAAAATCAAGATACTTTCTCTCAAGTGTCTTTCCAGGATTTATAAATTTCCTTCATTTACATGACAAGTATCTAGGCTTAGTTTAATTTCACCGTTTGCTGTCCTTTTTCATCACAGTATGACTAAAACTGCAAAATGCACAAGAAGATAGGATCGTGCGTGGCTCAAGGAATAGTTTTCCTCCTCACAGCCTAGCTGCTTAGCAGTAGCTACTTAGCTACTTCAACAGAGTTAAATCAGCTCCACTGTCTCTGGCAAGAGTAGAAGTTGGAAACCCTCCACAGTTGCTAGATGATGGATTTAATTCTATCAGTCCCTGATAAATTTAGTGGCTATTTGCCTAGGTAAGTCTAACACTTCTCCCCCACTCTCAACCTTTATTTAGTTTTAGAAAAACATTTTTAGGCAGGGGGCTCTGCAGCGTAGGCTGTGCAAAGGATTTGCTTGGGAGCTTTCAACAGCCTGCCCCTCTCTTCTCAGCAATCCCGCATCACAGCTGGACTTTAAATCTTTCCTCACAGCAGAAGTGAGAAAGAGAACAGGTGTACTACAAAAGCGGACCTTTAAGTGGACTTTAGCAGCATATTTTGGGTTGAATGGGAATGGGATGTGGACCTGTAGACCTTTATGCAGGAAAAGATCTCTGCAGAACCACTGCTGGAGGACGTCTGAGATATCTACTGCTACTGGGTGATGAAGAGGTGGGCAGGTACATACAGTTTCTGGTGCGGGTACACTGACCATCAAAATTACTGTTGTGAGGACAGAGCCAGGCAAAGGGGTCTAGGAGCATGAGTCCACTCACACTAATACTACAAGATTCAGAAAGTTTCCCACGGAAACAGGGAAAAGTAGGGGGCACAGACCAGGAAGGGGGTCAGGCAAGGTTATGTCAGAGAATTGCTGAGGAAAAGGGCGTTCAAATGGAAAAAATTGCCAGTAGATACCAACGTCAGTACTAAACTGGCATGAAGAAGTCTGGCCTCTGTGATGCTGAGAGGAGCGAGGGTGGCAGCCAGAGGTGGAGCTCACCCGGGCTGAGGAGAAACAGGGCTACATGTTTTGGCTAGGAAGGCTGGCGTCAGATAAACAGCGTACCAGTAGTCCTTCTAGCAGACCACAGCACTGCCACGAGAGGCGAGCGGTGAGCCCACCTCAGGGTAAACACTAGTAATTCACCCAGCCACGGTGTCCAGCCCACTGAGAACTGCATCAAGGAAACACAAACACGAGGTATGTGTGCCTGTGCACTCTCCTCTGAGCAGATGTCTTCCTTGTTTTCGCCTCCAAGAGCAGCAGAAGCTAAAGTATCTAGTGACATGGCCTTCGAGGTGGTCTGCTTTTTAGGAAGTTACATATATGATTTCTCTACTTCAAAAACTCAATTCCATTTTATGATTACAGGGAAAGAAAAATTAATCTGAAGCGACACTTACCTGCTTTGCAGGCACAAGAACCATCTACTGGTGAACAGATGGCTTCGTTTTTGCAGTTGCACACAGACGAACAGTTTACTCCATATGTCCCCGGAAGACAAGGAGTACCACAAGCAGCACCCTGAATTACACAAAAATAAGAGTCTAAAAACTGCTTGAGGAACCTAAGCTGACTCAGGTGCTACAAAAGCCAGAAAACATACAGCCCATGACTGCCTTAGGCCGTCACTAAGTTATCCTGAATTTAAGGGAGAGGGAGTCCTTCAAGCCTTTTAAGTCTACAGTAAGAGTTAGTTTTCTATTAGTTGCTGTGAGAGCTCAGGTCACATAGGTAACAGCACTTTGTCAGATTAATGGGCAGTATTTTCAGTAATAAAGAAGTCCTTTATGAAACCAAAAGTAAGACAGTAAGACAGCAAGACAGCAGTTTAATGGAAAATAATGTGGATATGTAAAATATTTTCAAAAATTGATTTGGCTTAAGTTTTCACAGTTATTATTCTTAGAAAAACAGTCATATTGTAAAATGTTGTCTGCGTTAGATTAGCATCCAATGCATGGGTAACAGCAAACGTGAAAAGCTGCAGCATAATCTGTCCTGAGCTGTAAAAACCAAATGTCTTTGTCCAGAGTTTCTCTGGATGGAGCATGAGGAGTTGGTGCAACAAAATACGGACTGGAACATGTTGTTCCTCCCTTTACTTACACCTCACCAGCACACCCTCATTCTGATCAATGTCTTACAAAGCAAAGTAACTTTTCTTTCTTAAAATGGCTTCATTTCAGTACCGAGAACCAATCGCAAATTTTGCCTTTCAGGGTCTTACCTTATAACACACCCAGTGGTACCTAAATATCCTTTCCTTTCTTTTACTGTGGTGGAGAAAGGACGCTCTGGCATCTTGAAGAATTTGGCACTCAACCAAAGGCAGTGGAGTCAAAAACGGACTGTGAAAGTGAGACTTATTTACCTTAAATCCAGGGGCACAGGTGCATTTTCCAGTCACACTATCGCAGTCAGCACCGTTTTGGCAGCTGCAGATCTGCTGACATGACTCGCCGTAGAATCCCGGGGAACATGTCTCGTTGCAGTAGAGCCCAGACCAGCCTGGCTTGCAGGAGCATTCCCCAGACATAGGGTGACAGCTGCCAGGAGGGGATGAAAGGATAAATAATTCAGGACTAAAAGTGACATCAATTTTTTTTTTCCAGAGAACAAAATGCTGTTATAGATAGGTTGCATAAAGGATCTTGCATGATATGCACAGGGACGGTTTTACTCCCCAAACCACAAAGCAACGGGTTGTGTACATGTATATATAAATGCATGCCAATTAAGATAAGAAATGTAACATCATACAACATATATACATTTTGGGAGGACATGGAAAGAAAAGAAGAGGTATAATTTTTCTCTAGCTGGTTGAAAAGAAACCTATCTGAAACACAGGTTTTACCTTAAAATAGATATCCATAGTTATAAAGATTAAGGTGATGAAACCATTGAATTCCCCAAAATGTATCGTTAGGTTTCCACTCCAAGTGTGATGGGATCATTTTCATAAAACTGCCCAAACTCAGCAGAATATTGTCTGAGAGATATGATGCTTTGGTAAAATAGTGTGTCATCCAACACAAAACAGTAACACAGCACCAAGTGAGTAGCAAGCACACTCTTTTCTTTGAATAGCTGGTTGAAAAGAGGAGAACGGGCACCTTTCCGGGAGTGATACAAAATCATTTGCATTGGGCAGAGGTCAGATATACCATCAGAGCAGCGACCTTCTGGAGAGGATCTCCCCTGTGTTGGCCATACCTGGTGGCAGACCAGCTGTCCCTACCTGGAACAGCAGTTTCATTGAAGGGCCAGTCAGACAGCTGCTGTCTCGTAACAAATGGACATCATCAGCTGTGCAAAGATATATGTGCTGGAAAAGTGGACACAATGGAGTACTCTGTAGCACTCTGGCAGACAAAGCACTTGCTTAATTCTCACCAAAGGAAAGCCTTAATATCCAAATCCAATATATTTACAATGGGAAGACTGTTTAAAGATACTTGTCTGCCACTGATTGAAGTGAAGTTCCTTCAAGCATGCTGGAAAATAAATGTGCCTTCGTCCAGACGCATTAAATGACCCATGACAAGAGCCTGATTTTGCAAGACTTGCTGACTCCTTGTGTGGGGGGTGTTTGAGTATTTTTCTGACCATTTGAAAGCTTGAAAAAATACCTACTGCACTTTTAGGTGCTACAACATAAGTAGCAACAATATTCTTTGAAATAGTTGCAACATAACAACGGATGAAATATCAGTTGCAACTGCTCTTGCACTCGAGGACTACCCTTGTCAAACTGAGAGTTAGTTTTGTATTGCCAAACACACTGACAACATACTGCTGATCAAGGAAAGTATGAATTATAAAGGCTGGAATGTCATTATGCATTCTGCTCTATATATATTATTGCATACACTGTGACATCATAAGGATTTGGCGATCTTGAAGATATTAAAATCTCTTTGACAGTATTAAGCTGGTTTACATGAAGTGAGAGGAAAGGTCTTTTCAGCTAAATGATACATGCAGAAATGGTTCAAAACTCATGGTGTTCACAGTCAATAGTACTAGTTATTTGTTCCGTGTAAGTACATCTGCCATAAAATAAGTTGAAATGGAACTATTCTCACATGTAAAATCAGGAAAACACGAGATGCAGCAAGATAATCAGATTTGTCCCCTACTCTGAACTTCCTATAGGCACCCAGTGGCATTTTGGATCCAATTCCCATGTTTCTTATCAGTGAAAGAATACAGGGCAGGGAACATGAAAAGATTTTTCAACCCACAACTGAACAGTCATTAGTCTTTGAATTAGAATAGATTTATAACATAAAATTAGTAGCACTGACATTTTAAGACATAAATCCCAGCATTGTTTGTTGGTTGGGTTTTTTTTCCTTTCAGGAGAGGGGGACACCACACACATGAGTGTGCAGTGGGTATGAAGCAGAGGCATTGATATTCTGTGCCCCGCAGTGAGTGTTACTAAGGCGTACTTGCACATATATTGATTGACACCAAAATTAGTATTCCATAATTTGTAATTAGATGTAGGAAGCTGGAGCACTTCTGAAGCTTTTTGATGGGTTCTCATGCAGTTAGCTTAATTGGCAATAAGATTTATATATTAAGATAGGGAAATAAAGAGATGTTGAGAGATACTGACAGTGCATCCACTTTTATTCCTGTTCTTTTGTTCACACTTTCTGGAAAAACAAGCCTACTCTGTTCAGAGACAAAAAAAATACTTGTGGGTAGTTAATATTATATGTTTGAAGGACTTTGATGAACTTAGTAATTTTCATATGATTTATATGTGTGTTTCACTGTTACAATATCCAACTAAATTCTGTAGCACCCTATGTAATATAAAATTTCCATGAAGAGCTGTTGTACATGTATGTACAAATCCATTAGAAAAATGCAAAATTGCAAGATGTCCTCATCTTGGCTTTAAAAACACTGCCAGACTTTATGAACTAAACATGTATCACACCATAAAATTCCACTCAACCCTATGTATGTATCTCAGTAAAAGCATAAGACAAAAGAAACCCTGTTAGAGCTCATGTCATGAATATACCCTAATTCCAGGCTGAACTATACCAAATTAGTTGGTGACAGAGAATAACCCCAGCTCATCTTACCTACAGGTGTGAAGCAGTGGTAGAACATCACCAGAAAGAGCTTACAAGAAAACAAAACCCAGGGACATCTCAAATTTAGCTGGGAGATCAATCTGAAACCACTGCATATGCTGTAACACAGGTGTAACAAATATCCTTTGTAAATCTTCTAGATAAATATGCAGCTACAGTATGCCCTTTTTACATTTTCTGAATGATCATCAGGTGTCACTCTAGAAGTGGTTTAGGCTAGAAGAACAGTCCTGTACAAAACGAAGTGACAAAGTTGACGAAGGCAGATCAAGGTCTTTTTTGCTCATTCCAGCAAACGGGATCTTCAGAAGGACAAGTTTCTGTCAGCCCCACAAACTGTGGATGGAAGTGGCAGGGACACGCAGGTCTGCACATACCCAGCAGCTGCTGCTGTACCCCGCTGAGGATGCCTGTTTTATGTGGTCTTAGTCTCAGCCAGCAGGCGCTCGCTCTAGGTTTTTTTCCCTTGACTATCAAGTAAAAAGGAAAAATCAGCAGTGTCACCTAGTCAGAGAGAACAGAGGTCTGTGTCTGTTTTGCAGTCTAGCTCAAATCTTTTCATATATGTCAAAAGATGCAACAGAGAAGAACCGTTTGTGAAAAAACTCTTGGCACAAGAGGGTTGGTACCTGCTACTGTTCTCTGGACCCCTCAAAAAGAAAAATATCTCTCAACATCTCTCATATCAAACCCTTTACCATTTTAAAAAGGCTGCTGATACAACTGAAAACAAGGATGGCTTGCCTTTCATCCCCAGGAGCTGCCATCAGCCAACAGCAGCAGCAAAATCCCTGTAGCTTAGCCTACCCAAAATGCAAATTATGAATTATTGCCAAAGCTGGTTTGATGCAACTTCCACAATCATAAAACAGTACTAGAAATAGGTATACATTTTTGAAGTATGGTGTATCATAACATTTTTATATCTTTAAGTATTTGAAGAAAATGGCTAGACACATACTTGTACACTGCAACTTATGCACACATATCTTACAGCAATATTTTTTGGTGCTAAATGTTTTTTTCAACTAACCTTTAGTTCATTTCTATATCCATGAACGCTAAGAATATAAATAATAACCTAGGGCTCTAAGCCAACCAACAGCTCCTCTTCAAGGCTATCTGAAGTAGTGGTCACACCTCGATGAAAAAAGCTTTTATATGATATCAAGGCCCCTAGAAGTCCTAACAGAATCCTAGACCTACAGACACACAAAGTGTATCTGAAGAAGGAATTGTACCCCCCTTTTCGTGCCCTGGGATTATTGGTTGTTACATTGCTGCTAAATGGGTTAGTGCTATGAAGAAGATCCTTTGGCTACAGCCACCCCAAAATGCACTTGTGGTAGGCAAGTAAGGGATGAGGGTATTCCCCAATGTGCTTAAAAAGTTGTCTCCTGGCTGATTGATATGTAGTGAGAGATGAAGACAGCCAGACACAACTGGCTTCTCTAAAGATTCTTAAAAGCGTAAAGTGTCCACAGGGAGCTTTGTCTTCTATAACATTAGTCAGACACCCTTTGATTTCTGTTATTTGTTGTTCTTGATCACTTTCTGACTCAGGGGGAAGTAACCTATATATGAAAAATACACTTGTGAAGTCATGAAAATCTTTGTTTTCCTCACAGACCATTATGCTCTTGCAATATATGCTTCTGCACCTAACGGGGCTGTTAAATGCCTTTGGATTTGTCATACAGAGGGGAAAATGTTCAAAAAAAGACCAGCCATATGCTGCTGTTTACATGTGAACATTTGTGATCTGATTTGACCACAAGCTGTCTTCCAGCAGTATAAATGAAGGAACAGCTGTGTTGAACATGAATCAGAAGTAATCCCTGTAATATCAGAAATACTATACAGTGTAATGTGTTCCTGTCAAACAAGGCTGCTACAACAGTCTGCAGAAAAATTTTCAGGAAAGCAGCTAACCATATTTCATAATACAACAGTATTTGGTCTACCAGCATAATTTGAGATAGGTCAAAATTATGGTGCCATTTATTCTTGAATGCATTTCCCAAAGAATTAATTGCTTGATTTTATGTCAAAAACTCTGTATTTTTTCAAAAGACATTTCAAGTAAATGGGATAAACAGAAGTGCAAGCACACAACTGCAAAGACATATGAATGGGAAGGGAAAGGAATTCAGTTTTCTGTCGCATGGTTTGTCAATGAAAGGTATGTAGAACAACTCAGACAATCCACAAAATAATTTTTCATAGAGGCCTAACAGAATAGGTATTTCCGTGTATGTGCTTGAGTGCTTTAACATCTCTGCTAAACTCTGACTAAAGGCTTTTGTTTTATCTATGAGGAAAGGTGCATCTTATATACAACATACAGCAGCATTCTATGTGACAGCCAGTATTTCCTGCAAATTCCTTTCACAGCTATTTTCAACAGCAAAAATTTAGATTATGCTCACAAACCTTATCGAAGGTACTGTGATTAGTAATGCGATTAAGTGTAAGTGAATGCACAATGGCCAAAGCATTTCATCAGAAGAACTGTGTTTTGTAACAAGAGAAAGCTGTCCAGAATTGTTCTATAAATATGTTGGCTCACCTCAACTGACATCTGACATTCCTCCCTCACAGCTGAAAGTTTTTCTCCAAATAGCTAGGTTTTAGATTTTCATAACAATATGCTGAAACACTGCGAAATCCAGACACACAAAACTCAAAAAATAGGACTCATTATCGCCTGAACAAGGAGAGGTGGTAAAAGTTAAGCCAATTGGAAAACTATTTTCATGCCATTTCCAAGGATCAGATTTTACGTGCTTTCTAGAAAAATCATTTAAATGACAAAAAAACCCCCTATTTTTGAAACCTAGATTTGCAATTGGTAAAGGTTCGGATATTTTGTATTAGAATAGTCACCTACACCAATATTTATGTATGTATACAGAAAGAGAGATAAATGGATTCTTCTCTCATGCCCGACTCATAAGACTATACATCCATTGACTTCAATTCACTTATCTCTCATCTGCAGTATACCAGAATGTGTGAGGGATGTATAATGTGTACCGACTTTATACGGCAAACAATATAATGGTTTATTCACATGGTAAATAATAGACAAAGGTCACACATTGTCTTAACATTTTGTTCATGGGTGAGAGACCAAATACAGCCATGAAAATTATGATATTAAGATCTAATACTGTTGCAAGCACTAAAATTCAGAATATCTTTTGGGCTGGTGTTTTCTTTCTTGATGTGGTTAGAGAATACCAAATACTCTAACAAGTCTTTAGCTGCTTCAGTTTGCATGGAAGTACTACAAAAATCATGAAATACTTATTTTGATATTATAGTCAGATTTCTATGTTCAGTACAGAAAAAGAAAACAGGCTAAAGGGTGTAAAGCCTACCTCCAAGTATTGGGCATGTGGCAGGGACACTTTTTATCACACTTGAGACCATAAATTCCCTCAGGGCAAAGCCTTGTTTCACAGTGCTCTCCAGTATATCCTGGTTCACAAAGGCAGGCACCGCTAATATGGTAACATTTCCCACCATTCACACACTTGCAGGTCTCAGCACACTGCACTCCGTAAGTCCCCACTGGACACTCATCTTGGCATCTGTAAGGAAAACAAACAAACAAAAATTAGTTTTATTTCCCATTAAACTACAGCTTTTGGAGATTTAAGGGAAATGTGGTTTATGGGGAATATCTTATACTGGTCTAAACCACCTCTTAAGTAGAGCAGGAATTTATGTAACTTCATATTTAGAAGTGCCTGTCTCTCTGGTTTCTTTTGCTGCTCAGCTAGGCAGGCCTAAAAGCATTGACTCTGCAAATTCCTTTGGAAAAGGTCTCCCTTCTCTCCAACAAAGGAGACAACATGCATACACAGACCGCTGCGCTTCACATTCAGGAGCCAGAACAAAACCAAACCCTCCTAAATCAGACCTGAAGTATGAAGGAATACATTTTCAACTATTTTGTTTCAAATGCCATCCATCTGTAACTTTTTAAAGTGATCTAGACTCTCCACTTAGCACTCGCGTGAACAGCCAGCAGACACCCGCGCCCCTGCAGATGCTCAGGCCATGAAGTTCCCTGGCAATCACGCTCAGCAGTCTCTGATGAGAATATTTTCTAATTGTGTTTCCAAACACAAGATGTTTCCAGAATACCTTTCTTTTCAGAATTTCATTCTAAACCTATTTTTTATGTTGATTTTGCCCTTCAAAAATTCAGAGAATGACATGGAAAAATCTTCAGGAACCCCAAACCCTTCTGTTCACCTGACTTTTCTAATAGATGAAGGTGAAAATTAATAAAGATTTGAGTTTAACCCACATGGGAGAGTAGCAATGACTTTTGTTGCTCCTTAAGGAAAATATATGCTAATAATGAGACTTCTTCACCAAACTTTTCCTCATTCATTCACAGAGCATTTAGAAGATAGATAGTTTAGCTAACAGTCTTGTTTCCTTCATGTTTTACATATGAAAGACATTATTTAACCTAAAGAGCAGACTGTATGTTTAGCTCTCCAGCCTGACTACCACACGAAAATTTTCAGTATCACGCTTCTAAAACTTGGAACTCATTAACTAATGAGTTTCCAGATAGCAATTTCATTTGGCAATGTCTTTAAGAGGTACAATATGAGTTTGATGTTTTCAGCTTTAACTTCTCTGTGTTTGATAACTGAATTGTTAAAACTTGGAGTGCCAGTACTACCACAGCATTACTAAAGGCTCCAGCACTAAGTGCACTTAAAACATTTGATTATACGTATGAGAGCAGACCTCTCAGCTCAACAGGTTCATTCCTCAGAGCCAAGGATGACAACATTTCATAGGTTATGTGCCAGGGAAAATCCCCACATTTTTCAATATATGCATCCTATTAACTCTGAATTACGTCGACATAGAAAAAAAAGACAAAACAGCTAAACCTCAAAGCTTTAAAGCCAGAACATGCTGACATTGAAGTCCTGAGGTGTGCTGTGAACTCAAGGGGTGATATCAGGCACATAACATCCTCTGCAATTTGGGTACCAGTAAGTTTTACCAAGTTACAGATTGTACAAAAACATTCCTTGATATTTACATCACATTAGTGATGTTTTATTCAGCTTATAACCTGCTCATTTCCCCTGTCTTAGAATTTCCTCGGTCTCTTTCCAATTTTCTCATATACCTGGAATTTTATATTTTTTTGTATGATTGGTGGTTTATTACAGGAGAATTTCAAAGATGTGATACAAGGCACTGCAAAACATAACAGAATTTCCCAGAGCCCTCTGACTGAGGTAAAATGGGTATGCATGTTCATTTCACACTTCTGCAGTATTTGCCTCAACCCGATACTGTTATCCAGAAGTTCCAAGGTATTTGTAACTCTACCTTGACCAAAGTCAGCAATAAAATCCCCTTTCCTTCAGAGGTGTAGCATAATAATAGAGCTAATAACCCTGTTTAAATGTTTTCTAATGAAGTCATACAAATAAACGTGAGAATACATTTTCTCCAAATGACAATAAGGAATCCCAGCCAAATGAGACAAAATATAACCTTGACTTTTTTTTTTTTTTTTTTTTTTTTTTTTTTTTTTTTTTTTTTTTTTTTTTTTTTTTTTTTTTTTTTTTCTCCAATTGCATCTCCATCAGCTTCTGAAAGACCCTTTTCCACTTTATGGTGAGGACAGGTATAAACCAAAAAGTATTAGGCAGAACAATTATAAAGGTAGTTTAAACCAGATTTCCTTGTGTTAACTCAGATCACCTAGAAAATGTTACACACTCTAGAAGTCCTCTTTTTCTTGCTGTATGACCAAGTTCCAGGAGTCACCACCACACTGAAATCTCAGACAAATACTGTTGAAGTTACACACAGAAGTGGAGAATAGCTTAGCACTTTTAAAAACTATCCTTTTGCTGCTGGTATGTGCATGCTAGCTCAGCCAATGCCCACACATTTCTTCTAATGCTTCCCTCCCTTGCCAGTCCACTGACATGAAATATGAACCAGGTCTACAACCTTGCTTCTGACCCATTCCTGCCCTTGGAGTACCTTGAAAAACAAAAGAATTGCAAATACAGCCTGGTTTGCAGGAAAAGGGGGAGCTCAGACTTGAAAAAGTGATCAAAACACTGCAGTCTGTAAGGCATTTGAGATTAAAGTCAGATTTAAATTACAAGACAAAAAAATTAATTGCTTTTAGAAACACCAGTGTAGTGCAGTGCGTAGACTGTCATATGGATATTCCTTTGATTTCCCTGCTGACTTGTCTGAGTCTCTTTAAATGCATCTACCACCTTCTGCCCTGTTTCTTCACAGACGCAAATTTAATTTTGGCATCAAAACAGCTCCGGACTAATTGTTTCTCTTCTTCATGAGTTTTTCTTTTTCTGCTTATGTCTGGCACAGCTCTCCCCATGTCCTGTGAACGCTCGCGTGGGAAGTGCATATGGTTATAATACCTACTATTGTTGGCAGCGATCCCCTGGACTGACCCCAGTGATTAAGCTACTGCTGACTTCAGCAAACGAGTTGTGTGCTGTTTAAAATATATGCGGGAAAACACTTCTTTCACCACTTTCCACTGCCTTCAGAAACTATGTCTTGCTAGATTATATTTCCAATCTACCAAAGACAATTTTTAACAATCAAATCAGAAAATAAAGAAGTTTCACTTGTTCATTTGAAAGAAGTACTTTAAGAAACAACTCTCCAGCTTGCTTGCTTTGAAGAGGGACCAAATGAGTTTCCCTTCCTACTATGACTGCCAAACATCTGCACAAAACCAAGAGCTTCCCTCCTCAAACCTTCACCATACCCCAAACTGCGTCATTCTGCAAGCCACTCAAGTGAGGACCCACAAGACACTGCCAGAGTGTGGGCCATAGCAGGGAAGTCCCAAAACCAAGCAGTTCCTCAGAGAAGGGTAATCACATAGGCACTTTTAACCTGTGACCCAGCACCAGCTAAGTGGCATAGCAAACATTTCATAAAGACTCTTTCAATTGTATCACAGATATTTTCATTCTGCTTTCTACCAGCTTCTTAACTTTCTCTGTTATAGCAGACCCCTGGCAAAAAGTAAGTTTTCCTTACCGTTCCCCTGTGTAACCTGGACTGCAATGGCATTGACCTGTGGCTGAGTCACAGGTCCCTCCGTTGTGGCACTGGCACTCCTGGGAACAGTTCTTCCCGTAACGACCCTCAGGACAAGGCTGCCCACAGACCATGCCCTGCATGCACAGAAAAAGAATCTTAATATTATATTTGGGATTACGGCTTGAACAGGCAAGGAAGAAAGGTTTGTAATGAAGGAAGGTCAAGGAGATCTCGTGTCACTCATTTAGTGCTGATCTTGGAAATGCCAGACTCTTCTCCAGCTTTAAACGCAGGGTATGTTTCAGCACTGGTGGAATAATCTTCTAGGATTTCCCTTTTGGAAGCCAAATTAATGAAAAACACTATCTCTAAGCAACAGTGAAAACACTTAGACATTTAAGACCAATTGATGTCAAGCTCTTCCCAATTTATTTATCAGGAGTAGTATACATCAAGACATCCGGAAATGCCCTCCAGCGAGTAGTGGTGTAGAAATCAGTAATTGCTGTAATGCCCCAATTATACTACTTTATGATAAGTTGTTTTTTTCTGATGAAAGGAAAAGCTGTTTATAATTTCATTGAAAGCAGCATATCTTAAAAGCTTAGGTAGGATGTCTGCTTCCCTTCAACGGGTTTTGAATTTCTGCGCTGCTATTTACATCCTTGGAATTAATTACACCTGTGTAGTCAGGGAAGCATCAGAGCTTAAGAAGCCATTTCAGGAAAAAATTATTTACAGGCATTCCATCAGACAAAAGACATGCAGGTATTTCAGCTAACATAAGATACTGCAGAATTTATATGTGGTTACTTTAAACCTTCCTTAGGTGAAAAGCAAAAAAGGCTATACTGACAAAATTGTGTTTCACAGAATTGAAAAATCTAAAACTAACAAAGAGTTATGCTTAAGTAATTACTTGGAATGAAAAATTAGTCAAAGGGCTCAAGACTAATCTATAAGTTAAGACACACACTGGTATAAAATTTCCATCACTGCTTCGTATGCTATCTCATTTTTCATTCCCTCTATTTATGCAGATCAAGGGAGTCAAGAATTTATGCAAACATTTGTATTCTATGACCAATAATTTCATTCTTCTAACATGAAGTGGAACAAAAAGTAAAAATGGCCATAATCCAAGTGAGGAAGTCAGGTGAGTTGCGCTATTCAAACACACAAAGGTGATCCTTTATAGCTATGTTCTCCAGCTGGTGAAAAACTGACCTCTGCCACGGGTCTTCTCAATATAATATCTCAATTATTATGAGATAATCAGAAGTTCAGTAAATGTGGATTTTCACCCAAAATGGACATTTAAATAGAAAACATTATTAACAAATACTATTGATAAATATTATCTACAAATGTATTTAAAGAAATTATTTGGGCTTTGGTCACCTTCCAGCCTTTTGATCACCTTCCAACGCCATTATTGGCCAACTCAGAGTTGGCAGCCTGGTAGTAGGGGAGGCTACTTGCAGCTCTGAGGTCAATTCTTCTTTCCCTACCCACTGACAAAAGGGTAGAAAGCCTAAAGATAATGTCAAAGTTCTGATGTCCCACATCCATCAATGACATTTAACACAGTATCTAAAGGTTTGGCATTTTTACCATGCATACTATACATACAAAAACAGAACAAAACCCACCGCTAAAATATATAATGGCGTCACACCCCCCCCTGTAATATCAAATTATATCTAGAAGTGAATGATTTCCAGACAAGATCTAAAGGGTTTTGCCTCGTCACGCTACGACTCATGTCTTTTGCTTCCCAGAATCTGATATGGTTAAAAAGGCAGTGCAGGACTGGAGGACTGTCAGATGTAACAGATGGGTTTGCAAGTATTTTAGTCCAGACCCTTGTGCTAAAATATGTTTCTTGTTACTCCTGGCTACAGGCAGACTGCATTTGCTATCCTCATTTGCTACCCTTTTCTGACGCTGCCCAAAATCTACAAATATGGAAGTTTTACAGGGTTGTGCTGATTTCCAGAAGTGTTTTTACCATCCATCCTGGCGGGCAGGCACACTCCCCAGTGACGTGGTGGCAGACGCCTCCATTCTGGCACGGGCACCTCTCCTCGCACTGCGGCCCATGCTTCCCGGGGGGGCAGAGGTCCTCACAGCTGGGGAGATGGTGATATACAACAGGGACAAGCATTACTTCAGCACACGCTCCAGCTTCCAGCCACCGCTTTATTTTTAATGCTATCGTTAACTTTTCCAGCCGAAAGTAGGAAACAGAAAACAGTCCAACATAAACTCAATGTTGTATAGCATCCATGCAACAAATCTAAAGGAAACAGACCCAGCAATCTAAGCATTATTTCTTCTTAAAGATGTTTCTTTCTGCACGGGTTGGTGCTCATTTGTTGTTACTGACAAAGCTCAAAATCTATTCTGGAATGACAAAGCCAAATAACTCTGTGTTTCAATGAGATTTTCCAAACTTGTAGCCAAACCATTTTCATGGTGATGATGAAGAAACTCCTGCTACTTTTTGTGGCTTTTACTTAGCAGTGCAGATCAAGAGGGCTTTCTCTCAGCAAGGCATCTGAATGTGCACTGCAACATGGTTTGCCCAGCTGCTTCTCAGCCACCAGCCCTACTTCTTTGCGTTACACAGCAGTCAGACCAACCACACAGTGTTAAAAAGTTAATCTAAACTTCACTTCTCTTGTTAGTACTGTTTAAAACTTGTGCCTCTCCCCCATAAATAATATACCCACTGCTTACAAGGCACCAGTGTACCCAGGAGGACATCTGCACTCTCCAGTCACATGGTCGCAGGTGGCTCCGTTTTGACACTGGCATTTTTGATGGCAGTCGTTTCCGTAGGTCCCTTGATCACAGCGCTCCTCGCAGCGCCAGCCTTTGAAACCTGATGCACAGTGGCAGGCTCCAGTGATGGGGTTGCACAAGGCTCCGTTTTTGCACTGGCAACGGCTGCTGCAGTGGGGTCCCCAGTGGTCACTGTCACATGCTGAAGGGATAGAAGGAAAAATTTACAGCAGTTTTATAATAGCTCGTGCTACAGCACTGAAGATGCTTTGAGTCAACTGATTAAAAAAAAAAAAAAGTTATAAAATGGAAATAATTATGTAGTACATCCTCAGTTCTCCTTGGTCCTCAAAGGATCTTGGCAGGCAGACAGAACTTAATTTATGCACACAAATTAATTTCTTAGGCATAAAAGCAAACACTTTAAAATATGAAGCTGTAAAGTAAATGCAAGTTCTAGTCTCTTCATTGCCAAAACTCTTCATTATGACTCTCCCACCATCAAACAACAGTTACAGTTGCAGTGAGCTTCCATTTACACAGAGAAGTCTTGCTAATTTAAAAGTAAAAAAAATGTAGTCTAGATCCTTAAACAACTTTCTGAATCCCACAAGGAAGTTGCAAAGCTCACTCAACATAAAATTATGATTTTTTTAAAATCCAGAAGTTCCTACTTGTTTACATAATTGCAAATATTTCCTTTTCAATCTTGCAATATACCGATAGGGCAAAAGAAAACACAAGAAGGGTTTCACCAAGCAATAGAAATTAACAATTATGTAATTAAACTTCATCTGTATGCTACAAATTTGGATATCCAATGTGTTTTCATGATCATTCAAATGCATCTTTCCTTGTCTGCCCCAATGCAGCCCATTACAACCTTGTAAGCAAACCATTCAGAGGTTATTTCAGCACCAAAAGAAATAGCTTTAGGTTAAGGAAGAAATTTTTCTTAAGTGAGAAGTATGAGAGTTCTGTAAAGAGGCTAGAAGATTAAGGTCACCTAGAGTTCAACAGGAATGTACTAATCATATGGTCAAATGAATTTTATTTTTATGTCCTGTTGATAACAGCAGTACAACGGGAAAGCCTCAATCGCAGTGACTGGAAGCCTGGGCTCTCCTCTTGGAGACTGACAACCATTGTTCTCCCCGTCTTCTCCTGGGGCAAAAAAGCCAGGCAGAGAACAGGCACACTT
Source organism: Nycticorax nycticorax (assembly GCA_023375905.1). NCBI lineage: Eukaryota > Metazoa > Chordata > Aves > Pelecaniformes > Ardeidae > Nycticorax > Nycticorax nycticorax. Next base: position 2,649,826 of record JAKFQP010000122.1, read on the forward strand.
TCCTAGACTAATGCAAAGTAATTCAAGAATCATCCTCAGGGTAGGAATTATTCAGCTATAGGAGCTGTTCACTCAGGCTACACAAATAAAAAGGGATTAGGGTCTTTTAAAGAATCTACTCCCTAAGATTTTTTTTTTCCAGGAGAGGTCAGTAGAACATGCATCCATAATGGAGATATCGTGAGCACCTACACACAATAAAATACAGAGCAACAGAAAGTATTGCATGTATTATAAACACACAACAATCCTGTCAAACTGACAGAACATCCGTCCATCTTACTACTGGCCTCTCTCTTTGAAGATGTGTGGGTTTTGTTCTGGACTATACTACAACGCACTGCTGTCCTACAGCACACAGCATCTCACAAGTTCCCTTTCCCCATTATAACTCACATCCATTCAGAACTGCTGTATGTTTATTTTCAACATGTCTGCATGGAATTGAAAGTGTAATCCTCATGCTTACCCAGTCCTCAAATTGTTGTCAGGAAACTTAGCTATTTTGGGATATATATAAATACATGTATGGGTGGTGAGACATCTGAGGCAGTCGCATGTTCTGTCAAGATTGAGCAGACACCCTTACGTTTGGGGGTTTTTTTGCTTAACACATTTGTCTGGATTCAGATAACAATTTTCCTCCTGCTCTCAGACAAAGCAGACAATTTCAATTTCAGCCATTCCTCGTGGAATAATTAAAAAATAAATTTTAAAAAAATAAATTAAAAAGCCCTGTCCTGGCATGTCTGATAAACAGAAGAATTCAGACTAATCGCCAGACCACAACTGTTCCAGTGCAGAGCTCAGTCAAGGATGAATGTGGCCTGAACACGCTCTTAGATATAAAGACGTGACAGGCAAGGGAAGACTTACTCTTAGCTGGTCAGTGTGAGCTTGTGTTCCTTCACCAATAGCTAGAAATGCAGTATTTGGCGCAGTGCAACAACATTGACGTAACTGCTTGAAGACCCAGCATAATGAGTCTCAGAGCCACCACAGGCCAGACACATCTACTACCATGCATCCGCCATTGCACCCAACACCCAGGCGCCAAGGCTGCCTTGCTAGAAACCCCTTCACTTGTGAAGCAGCGGAGGCCTTGTACTCCCTCTGCCCTTTTTACAATCCCATTCCCAGTCTGCCTCCCTGGGACGTGCCCCGCTGCCTCCTGAAGATTTACTAGCATCCAAGGTGAACATGCTGTGCCTGTGAACTTGAACCTTTCTCGACTACTTTACCGTAAGAGCATGTACTGAACAGTACATGATAATTTATTAGTTTCCTGGCGTGATCTTCTCATTATGTTTGCAGGAAATCATTAAAATAAAAAGCGTCATATGGCTGCTAATAGGACTTCCAGTCTCACGACCATTCTCCTGGAAACAGCCAGGTGGGTAACAAATATTGACTATGCAATTTTTCACTACAGCACAATGCTGAAGCATTCCACCAGGACAACGGTGGCCCCACCATAGTACGACTGCGCCATAGTCCTTTAACGCAAGGTCTGTCACCAGCCTAGCATCCATCTGTGAGTTATGGGGAGAACTGTGGAGAAATCTGCACGATTAATGGGAATAAATAATAATTTTGAACGAGATGGATAAATCACATCTTTTAGCTCTATGTCCCCTGACTGATAATCAATAATGTTCCCCACAGGAAATTAAAGTGATTTGTCAGAAACTGATGCTCAGTTTACTTATAAAAAAAGAAGAGGGCAGAGTGTAGAAATGTTTCCTGTGGGGAGTTTGGTTTATTTTTAACTAGTTTTGGAGGCTAAATTTACCAGCTATTACATCAGACTATTTCTGCTGCTTCCTAGTATCCAGACACTAAGAAAACCGGGCTGGAAGTCACACAGCTGCCAATCTAGTGGAATGGGATAGCCTTGGAGTTAATGACTATCGTCAGGTTACAGACTGTCAGCTGGAGTGTAATCAGAATAGCTGCTCCGACTGTCCTGACTGCACCAAGGTCACAGGCACAGGCGCATATGCAAACACTACATGCACGCACATGCAGAAGTGTCAGCTACTGGCTTCTGAACAGACCTGGAGCTGTAAATCATTGGTCTCAGGACAGGGTGCATGTGAAAGGGAAGAAAAGCATAGAGACATGAGCCCCACGTTCATTCAGAACGGTTTCGATGCAAGGGCAATTCATGGCAGCCCCAATAACTCCTGGAAACAGCCTGAACCCTGCAGAACTGCAAAACCAAATCAGCAAACCAGGGTTAATTTTCTGCATTGATCATACAGAACTGGCCTAATGTTGCTCTGTTTTATGAGGAGCACCTTCCTTACAAAAGTTGTTCTCCTTCCCCTTTTCGCATATGTTATATTCACCCTCAGGGTTTTCTGTTTTAAACATAAGAAGCAGCTAGCTATACTGCTTCCTTCCAGCTTTCGTAGCAGACTCACAGGGTCCTTTCTGCCCTCATCTTATGCGGGGAGGGGAAAGGGGGCAGGCGAAATCAAAGTAAATGTTTAACAAACACCACAGTATTAATGCCACATCTTGTTGCCATTTTCCTTTTTATACATTCTGTTCATATGGTAATATCTTTTTTTTTTTTTTTTTTTTTTGCCACCACAGTATGTGGTGTGTTGTGCACATCACACAATGCTACAAATACGGGACAGAGAACTTTTCGCTCAAAAGGCTGATCAGTGAAAGCAAAAGTTTGCCTTTGCGAATAAGGGCACTGCATTGTTTAAGCCCTCATTTAAAATGAGCACGTAAGACAATACAGGTCTACCGTCATAAAGGAACACTCGCTGAGTGCCAAATGACGACTTCAGAAACGCAGAGAAGCTCAAGTGTTCAACAGTGAAAAAATCACCTTCAAGAAGAAATTGAAATCTGTGATGCAAATTGCTATCATTTGGGGGCCTTTTTGTAGCATCTTTGAAGACTTAAAAGTTCTGTATTTCCAGTATAATAACTTTAATGTACATTGTTATTATGCTGGGCAAGATGTGGTTTTATGGACATGGTTTCTGTGAGCAGCTGGTGATTTGCAAATTGGGATGGAGGGAAACCTGATATTTTATAGTGCAAGGTATGAATTTTTATAATCATCTGAAGCACATTTGAAGAATTTGGCAACTCCTTTATTGCTCCTTATAAACAAAGCCATTTTTAACTAAATGTGGTCACATACTTGTAAGGGCTTTTTCTGCTTTTTTTTTTTCATTGATTTGACTAAAAGGCCACAAAAAAGAAAAGTGAAAATGAGTCCAAGTTTATTCCTGACAAACCCACCTTGATCACCTACAATTCTGCACTTCTCTAAAGAATGGGCTAATAATGAGGACAAACCAAGGCTATCAAATCAAGTCAAAGAACATTTCAGAAGAAAAACCTCCTTAGAAACTCTAACTTGCAACTATCTTTTAAGTATGCTAGTTTCCATTATAACATAATATTCAAGACAGCCAATGTTTATTGCAATGCTTTTTTAAAGATCTTTCTTCTCTTTTTGTCTTTCATTTTTGCTAATGGGGAGGTGAAAGTGAAGAATCACAGCAAAACTAAGATCTACTTTTCTTGCCACCATTTTTTGTAGCTCTCTTGTATGTAGCACTAAGACAACAGAATGAGATTTTATTCTCGTTTACACATCTTTCTGCAACACACACTACTGTGGGTTTCTGGAAATATGCAACACTGTCGCCAAAGCAGCAGAGATTCTCACTGCAGCATTAGGCTGATGTATTTTCATGGTCTTTTACAAACCCTGAAAACAAAATTGCCTAGCACAGACAGCAGAAACAGAGTGCACGCTCCCTCTCTTGGAATGCAATATTGCTAAGTACAAATTTAAAATAAGCAAATGGTGGCAAAGATGCAGAATTCCTCTCTCTGTGTCTCCTCAAAACTCCAACATATTTTCTTCAGATAGGTTCAAGGAGCCACAGCCTTTGGTAAGTGAAAGTTGATTTTCCTTGCTCCAGCATGTAAAACAAATTGAAGCTGCCCATAACTTCAACATCATCTTTGACTGACCTTTCTTCCTTTCGAGGTTGTCACATCAAGGACAAGTCTAAATCTCTGTGCCTCCCTTTGCATCCCTCCTTTGACTCTCAGATCTCTATTGCCTTGTCCTTACTTTCATGGCCTTTATGGTCTACCCCTCATCTATCATTTCTTATGCAGTATCCAGATGTCAACCCCCATGTTTACATCGCCCGTGACATTAGCCCCTTTGTTGCATTTTCAGACTATGCTCTTCCTCATTTCTCCTCAAGTTGCCTCTACAACCTGGCACAGCTCTGCATACCCCAAGCCATAAAACCACCATGATGTCCTCCTCCATGTCCCTGCCTTGTAACTCCTCCTTCCTGTGAAGTCTGCAAAAAGTTGATGCAGCAAGTGTGTCAAAGCCACTGCCTGCTACGGTCATTTATCCCTGTTTGCTTCCTTCCTCATCTCCTACATGTTGCCAGCTTTGTGTTATCTCTTTCCTTTTCCTTCAGCCACAGGCACTCTGGGGCAGAGGCAACTTTCTGTTCTGTATTTTTACTTGCATAAGGAGTCCACAAAGCCCCATCAGGGACAGCCATGAGGTCCACCAAGAAGCAAGAATGACCGTCATCTACAGCTGAAAGTAGACCAACTGTGGCATGCCCTGATTAAAACTATCCCAATCTTTTGGAGCGGAGGACATAAATAAGGAAAGAGTAACATTTCTGGGAGGGCCCACAAGTGACTTGCATTATCAGGGAATAACCACCACTAATAGCCAAGCATAGTCTGTCTAAGTAAAATAGGTCAATATTGAGAAAACTTTGATTTATCCAAAGGAGTAGCCACTGACAATCTTCTTGTCATAAATTGCCCTAAGGCTGTCCAGAGTTTAGCATTTGGAAGAATGATTCTTCTCTCTGTTCCAGAAGAAAGAAATATGCTTGTCTTAACACAAGTACACATTAGAGGAACTAACACTTTAGACATCTAACTGACAATAAGTAGAATCTGATGGATATCAATAAGAATTTCACAACAAAACAGAAAAACTCTTTAAGAAGGTGGCATGTGAATTCATAGGTGAGAGGAGCCACTCACCTCAAACCTTTTCCTGATGACCTCAGTAAGAAAACACACCCAGGACAAGCCCTCCCTTTTCTACATGAACAATGGATACCCATCTAACCTTTGAATGTCAGCAGAAGGGAAATTTAATTCTAATTCATATTTTAGATAGTCTTCTATTTTGCATAACTGAAAATGTGTTTACTGTTTTGCCATAATTACAATATAAAGGCTTGCAAAGACATGGCATACACCACACTCCAGATTAACATTTTGACAGAAAACCGGACTGATGTCCTTCTTGAAAGAAAAAAAAGTACTCCACATACCTCGACAAGATTAAAATAGGTCATATATTACATTACGGCACCATGTACCTTTGGTCTACACAAAACTAAACTTGGATAATGCTTTATGGATCCTCAGTTACTCTTAGCTGATAAGGACATGAAAAGTCATAGCCATGTAGATGCTACTCTTAATGATCTTCATTTCTGACTGTGTTTGTGTACAGAAAAACATTCACTGATTCACTAAGCAAAAACCGTGACAAAAGTATGAATGTTGTCATCAATCTAAATCCACATCATTCTCATCGGAAAGTTTAGAGAGTATTCTTGAAACTACACTCTGCTGTTATGATTTAGTTAGCTGTGGACCTAAATTGATGGCGTTCATTTCTCTTAGGATATTCCTGCAGGATAGGAAACAGATAATAATTCTCCCAACTGGGATTTGAACCAAATAAAAGTAAATTCCTGCTGATTCTGAAAGCTATAAATACTCAAGTGTGTTCAAAATAGGACAAGATGCATTAAGCCCCTAGCGACATCAACCTGTATCTCAGCCTGTATTGCAAGACAGTAAATGTGGAACATGGTCAACGGAAATCTCAGACATGAACCAAAAAAGCCACAAAACAAAGCCAGCTATTCTGAAAAGTAGAATAAAAACATCCTTTAGAAAACCTTCAAAGTCTTATTTAAAAAAAAAAAAAAGAGATTATTCTCCATGTATTTTTTTATATGCTCTGTCCTAGTCACCTCAGGGTGTTATGAAAATATATGCACATGCATATCAGAAAATAAATCTTTTTTCTTTAGAGAATCACTTATAATAATTACAAAATATCAATGCCTTTTAGTAAAATACTTATTTTACCTACATCACAAACACAGAAATGCACAGTAGTGGGGTTTTTTCCAAAGGCACTTTCTATTAAATCTAGATTTTCTTTTAGTCTTTTGTTTCTATCTGATTTCATTTGTTATACTGCAGGCTTTTTACCCTGTGGCATATTTTTCATTCTTACTTTTTGTTTTCTGTGTAAGAAAGGACTTTTATTCAAAATGCTAAGCTTTAATTTAATTTAGGGATTTTTCTTTTTTACTTTGTAAAAGCCTTTTGATCCGTGAAGTGGAAGAACAATGTAAATGTGTTTTTCAGATCCTATAAAAGACTGGAACTATATGCCTTTCACATGCCATAAATTTCAGAAGACTCTTTAAAGTGCTTTGGACATCAGAACACAAGGTTGGATAATTGCTAAGGAAAACACACAGATGGCTCTTGGTGTTCATTTTATCTTGCTACTGAGAAAACCTGTTAAAAATAATCACTATTGCAGGAAAAGTTACAAAATTGTAAGAGTCTGATTGTACTGTATGCATAAAATGGACTGTTGCCCATGATCCTGATTTTGCACAGATCTTCTTGTGTGACCATAAATTGGCCTTTTTCCTCTTTTGCAATGACTTGAAGGTCATCTTAATTTTGAAATTATCAACAAATGTTATTCCTCACATCATTGAAAACCTGCTAAGTGAACCACTGACAAAACATAAGTCTGCCAATATATAAGGCAGATTGAAATTAAACCAATACTAAAAATACTTTTGCAAAAAAAAGAAAAATTACACAGATATTATTCAAGAATTCAACTTAGGTAAACACCACAGATCTACTGAGTTTATGAAATGGTGAAAAGCAGAAATGAAAAGCATCGTTGATCCAGAAAATGTTTACAAATCAATACAACTATCACCATTTACTGCAATGCTTTCCTTCAGTAAATCTCAACATAAGTAGATTTAATAACTCTCTTTTGTAGAAAACGTATTTTTGTTTCTGCTTTTGCTTAAAGATTGGAACTGTAATTCAGCAAAACAATGAAGCATGTCCATAAATTCTATTAATTTCCATAGATCTTCAAAACCAAAGTGCTTTACAGCACAGAAATTACATTAAACATAAGAATAGTGTAATTTCAAATACATCATTGTACTGGACTCTAGAAAAGCGCAGCTGCTATGTAGCCCTGAGAATTTTGATAGCACCTACCATAGAGACACTGTAGTGACTCTGTCAACAATGAAGGTGATGGTGACTTCCATTAATACCTGTTTTCCCTATTTGCACCTGATCTAACTTGCTGCTGGGTTAGTTTCCCAACCCAAAGATATTCAGCCTTGTTAGAGTTAAAAATAGAGTTCAGCTGGCAAAACTGAGGAGAAGTCAGTTACAGGAATTACAAAAGTAATAGTTACAAGAAGAATTAAGGGTAGTAAAGAGCATGGGGAAGACACATGTAACAAGTAAAGGTTAAATTTAAGACTGCTTATGACCTGCTGTCACTTTTGCTAACAGGATGCATTTGCACATGTGGCCATTTGGGAGCTGGAGCAGGGGGCAGTTCTGCATTACTTGAACAAGCTATTTCTCTACATTTTCCATGAAATCAAATAGCTCTGTGAGGATACTCTGCAGTCTCACTTGTGTGTCTAGCAGTTTCTCAGTTCTGGGAATCAAGCCTTTCTCATGCAGTTAAAACCAGAACCTATTTCTACAGCCTGTTGAATGGCTCGGAAAACTTAAGGATGAGCTAGCTCTCTAAGCATGTCTTGAAAGCTCTGTTAGTCAAAACACTTTCAACAAACAAAAAGGAAAGCAATGCCTTTGGTCAAAGAAGCTGAATTCAAGACTCACGAGATGCTCCCAGGCACCTTGCCTGGTACCCACACCAAGGGGGCTGTTTCACCTGGGGTGCAAGTGTGCCTGTGGAAAACAGTCACACATCCACCTCTGCAGGGTTAATGGAAATTATAAGCTCCACTGGGAAACTGGCAGTGCTTGTAACTCACGTGAGTGTCTCACACAAAGCTATGCCAAGGGATCCAGTTTCTGCCATATTCTGCCTCTGCCAAGTCCCATGAAGAAAACAGTGAGATTTTCGTGGAATTTGTGAACTTTACAAACATCCATGACAGTAAAGGAAATCTGACAGTAGCAGAGCTACTGTACCTTAAAAGTTTCCTTAACAAGTGCATTTAAAGGTAAGAAGATGTTTGTGTGAGATGCCAGCTTTAAATGTCAGCTTAGTGTATTAAGGAAAAAGCCAGTTCTCTTCTCATGCTTTGTAAAACCCTGGAGCCAAATTACACCTTAGTGCCACTTGTTCTACTCCCATGCCCTCAGACTATAGTCCCAATGAAATTCTATTAATCACCAACAGAATCAAATTACAAATTAAAATCCAGTGATGCAAACAAATCTCAAATTAATTAAATACAATAAAAACAGAAAATGCCTATTCACATTTCCACAAACAATCCTAACATACTTGTCACAAACCAAAACCATGTAATTCCTGTTTGCCTTACTACTCAGGCCAGCTGGGGCAACACGAAGGCTATAACCTTTGCAGACGAATCAGTAAAATATTGATTTTGGCCTTTTGCCTCTGCTCCAGCTTATTCATAAAGTGTCCTATTGATTTTGAAGGAATTATTTGTGGACTACTAGGCATGAGAAGAAAAACAAAGTGAATGTCCTGATTGCTTAGTGGGGCTCCATGTTGGGCTGCATGTGTATCACGCTCACTCAGAACTGACAATCAGGTCCATATATTATGTATTACATCAAATCCTGTTGCAAGAGCATGAGCAGAAAACAGGCAGAAACCATAATCTACAAATGTAAAACATGGTTTGATCATCTCTACACATCTAGAGAGCCAAGTATCACTACATGCAGCAACTTTTACAAAAGACTGCTTTATACACGACCTGTAGTCAAAAATGCCCTTGTAACATGTAACAATCTAACCTGACACGTGCAAGTTAAAAATTTGATATAAACAATAATCCAGTTTGGGAGAGAAAGGTTGTGTTGGTTTGTTCGTTTTTCAGTAAAATTTATTTGTTTTCATATTTAATCTACAAACATACCTATCTTTACCATTGCGTCCTTTTTTCCTAAATTTTGTCCTTGTCCCCAGCCCAGAACCGATCAGCTTGCACTCCTAAAGTTCAAGAACATTTCTTCGAAGGGGTGCTGACAGCACACTGGTTGTGCTGATTTGCTCGCTCCAAGGGACAGGTTCAACATGTCTTCTGTCCACTCATTCATCACTGACCTGACTACCGTGTTTGGTCAATAAATCTTTATTAGAATAACTTGTTTCACATGACTGTCATCTCTCCCGCTAGAATGGAAGCATTCTGCAAATGAGCCATCTCTCAATCCAAGTAGTATTTCTTTTCAGATATATGTATGTTATCATCATCTCCTTCATAACCTCCCTGACCCATCCACTGAAAGTCAATGCAGTCAAACACTGCCTAATACAGTATATTTCCTTTAACTGAAAAGGAAGGGCCTGAAGAAAAAATACATCTCACACAGGAAATGTTCCCCGAGGACATACTATTTAATTAGCCAAATTCTGAGACCACCACTCAGGTTTTACTCACAGAATAATAGAGCCAGTCCTATTTTCCTCTCAGGTGGGATGTAAGGTTTTCAGAAAGGCAGAGGTTGTGATGAAGAGGAGAGTTGTGGGTTGGGCTACAATTAAGCACTGAAAGAGGACAGCCTCAGTAGTCTAGTCAAATCTTTATCCCTCTTCTCCCTAAACTGAGAGCTGGGCTATTAGGAATTGGATAAGACTCATCACAAAAAGGAGGTAATGGTTGCTACAAAAGGAAATGGGAGTCTCCCAAAAAGTTTAGCCCCTAGAAAGGTTATTAGGCCACAGTACACAGTGGTATGCAAAGACAGGGGAGGAAACTTGCTGATTCAGCTTTTACTGCACAATGCACAGATTTAGTCCATGCAACCACTCTGTCATTTTTGGAGGGAACATTACAGTGTTTAAGGAAGCACTTGTCTGCAATTACCACCCAGAAAGCCACTGTCACATAGAAACCGTGGCATATAATTTAAACATTTATTTTAAACACACTGGGTAAATACAACTGAGAAACAACAGATAAAATCAAGCTGGGGGTTGGCAGATGAACAGATGCTGCAATAGGACTAACTCTGTTCTCAGATACTTACAGATTAAATTCCTTTGTAAGGAGAATAATCAATCCTAATGGAGAAAGGGTTAATACTTTGGCAGAAAAAGTTTATTTCTGCAGTTTTATAAGAAGTTCAGTCCTTAGGTAGAACAGTTGCTTCCGACACACTTGTGTCCATGAAGATGAACAGATTACTAAATCTGGAAGTTTGCCTAATATCTCACACTTGGAGAATAATCCCTCCCTTTCAGTCACAGTCTTTTATTTGGTCATCAGTAGCCATTAAATTTGTGAGTGTCTGCCTTAAAAAGATACTGGCCTGCCTTGTAATCATTGTTCCTTCTCCATTATTCAGTTAAATAGTTACATAGTTAAGATGTTTATATGATAGAAATTATTACAGTATGGCAAGCTGCATGTATTTTTCTTGCATTAACAACTTGCCGTATCAACAAAATGATTAATTAAAAAAGAAGCATCTCTCCATTTTATCGCATTGTAACTTTCCTTTACTGAAACTGATCAAGCTGGGGATCATGCAGAAAAGACAGCTGAAGGCAAAATATGAAAATCTCCTACGTAGGGCAAGCAACAATAAAACAGTGCCAGAGAGCCACAACCCTATTGCTTACTGTCTTTCCAACACTATCCACTGCCCTTCAACTCAGTTTGATCCACACTGTAGCTCTCAGACGCACAGATAAGGAGATCAGGCACAGCTAGCAACAAACAGCAGCACTCAGGCTCAGAAGGACGATCTGGTGAAAGCAACATCTTTCTTAAATTTGTCCACATGGAAGGGCATAAATGCCAAAACAAATGTCCCTGTAGCAAACGCACAAAAACATCCTCTTCCTCAGCCTTCCCCCCTTCTCTTAGGACTACGCTCGCAATCCAAAACAAATTTTGGCAGTTCCAGTCAGTCCTAACATTAGGCAGAAGCTTTTACAGGATCGCCAACCTCTCCAGAGGTCACACTGTTCAAAGGTACATGAACAAAGGCTCTTTCAGTTTTGGCCCGTTGTGTACGCACACCAGAAAGCATTTTTGCTACTGAGGCTGCTGTGACAAGCAATCAAAGGCAACCAACTGAGGAAGAAGCTGAGGAAAAGAGCTGCACATGTATTCAAAATGAATTATACCAGACAGGTAAGGGAATTAGGGCTCTGGAAAGCCCTATGAGAGGAAGGATTATTTCCAAAGACAGATTTAGAGGTTCCTGTCTCATCTAAAGTGCCCTTTTCAGCAAGTTTTGAACTTGGAAAACTCAACAAATAATAGTATTTCCCCATTCTGTATTTTCTAGTGATAATGCGTTTCTTCTGCATGTTTGATTAGTTACAAAAGAAAGAGCTCGATACGTAAGGCTTTCAGAAAGAAAGAGAACATTTTTTGCCAATTTCTTTTGACAATTCAGCACACTAGATTAAGATCAGTATTACAGTAACATTGCATTGCTATAGCTCAGTTTAATGCCTTATGCAAATCTTGGTGTTTCTTTAAGGCTGTTTATAAAAAGAATCACATGCAACCATACACAAAGACTACACAACACATGTAATAATTTTAAATGGTTAAGTTCTTCCTCATGTAATTTATTATTAATTATTTTGATTCTCTCTCTCACAAATTTCACAAAATATGCTGACTGAACAACAGATCAGTTCCAGATGAAGAGTCACTATAGCACCTTGTCTGAAAAAAAAGAACATTTCCCTGATTTTGTTAAGTGAAAAAAAAATGAGGGTGAAAATACAACCATATTAGTTTTGTCCTGCTGATCATCCAGGTTTTCCACAGTTGTTATTTTTATAGGAATCCCATACTAAGTAAACTAATGGCATAATATCTTTGCAAGACATCAAGCTCTGCTTTATGAATTAGAATTTTATATGGTCTGTGAAATTTAAATTATAAACTTTTTTTTTTTTATTGTTGACTAAAATATGTTCCTTTCTAATGGACAGCCACTAGCAGCAACCCACTTTGAACCGGATTGCAATGAAGTATGTGGTTGCAACGTTAGCCTAAACATTACATTTCCAAAGACCTTACAAAGGGGAACAGAAAGATGGAGTAAGTAACAAACTATAATCAATAAAAAAATAAAAAATTTATCTGGGAAACTCTATTTCAGGCAAAGGGAAGAAAAAATAATGGTCTGCACAAACGATTACCTTTGACAGAGGGATGGTGAACAAACACGCCAGCCCTGCTGCTGAGGGGTTTCTGCCCTCTGTCCAGACCTTACTGCCTTATTGCAGCCTGTGGCGCCTGGTTTTACACTCAAAGCATCTAGAAAATAGCAGTGGCTAGAACTGATACTATTTTACTATTTCACTTTGTGTTTTTGACATCTTGCTATGTTCTTGCGTCAAGCATGCGAAGGCCTTGATCTTCCTAATTTCTTTATTAAGTGTGACCACCCGCTCACTGGGTTGCATCTGACTGCACCCTCACGCCAAGCAGGGAAGGTGCCAGACCTGCCCCGGTCTCCTGCTGCGTGCATCCTCAGTGCTCCTCTCTTACCCCCCCCGCCTCCTTGCATGCACCCTCACGGCAAAGGGGAAGGAGCAGAAAGTTGGAGAAACGTGATTAGTAAGTGAGAGCAAAATGGAAAGAGACTGAGCAGACAGGGAGCAACTCAGAATGCAAGAGGGGCACACAGTGAGGGGAAAAAAGGACAAGTTAGCAGCAGAGTAAAAAAGGAGGAGACGGTTGTGAGGAATGAGCTTTGCTTATAGCTTTGAAACATGACCTGGCACCATCATTCTTTACGCATTAGGGAAAATAAAAAATTAAGAGATTCTCTTGCACTTAAGATACAATTTTACCTACTTTACCCCAGAAACGAAGTTCTGTATTACCTGGCACATTTCTGAACACAAAATAGCTCATGACATTTAGTGCTGCTACAGGGTAACATTGTCTGCAAGTAAATGAAGAAAAATCAGGTCACACAGAGTAACGTGATAACTCAGAACAACCCCCTGGCCAGAAAGCAGGATCCCAAGTGCAGGATGGGTGATAATCTGCCCAGAAGAGAGGACAACACTGTGGAAAGAGCAGGAGACAGGCAGAGGCAGGTGAAAACTCACCACTGGAGCAGTTGGGTCCTCCCCAGCCAGGCTCACACTGGCAGGTGTTGGGAGCAATACAGCGACCGTGGACACATTTATCAGAGCAGTGAGCTGTCAGAGAAGGAAATGAAAGAAGAATTAGAGAAAAATGCCTAGCACTGGGACAAATATTCTAAACTTATTCCTATTCCAGCTCTTTCACGACTCAAATATCTTTTAAAAGCAAAATAAACGTTAGTGTATTAAAAGTTTGATGGCATTGCCACAAAATAAATTTTCTTGCTTCATTCTCTTCCATTCCTCCTACATTTGAAGGCTCCAACTAAAACCATGCCAGTACTACTCAAATACTTTTGTATTTAACAAAGAGAAAATAGTCCACATATAATGAAAACAAGACACATAGCATGATATAGGTTGGGAACCCATCTGTACATGGTCCTGGGCAAGAGGCCCTAGGTGGCCCTGCCCGAGCAGGGAAGTTGGACAAGATGACTTCCACAGGTCCCTTCCAACCTCAACCATCCTGTGATTCTCTGAAGCAAACCCTCATGCCAAGAAAAAGAGGGGAACTTCTGCATGCATGAAAAGAGGGATTCTCTTGCAACAGCATGGATAAAATGGGACTTGCAACACATCAGTATTTTAATACTGATTTTTCTGAATGGTTGCACAGTTCAAACGAAGCACAACAGTGATGATTAATGTAAGACATGAGATATAAACCCCATGAACTACTGCACCCTTTATTCTAAGTGCTAAGCAGAGATGCTTGAAATTTTCTTTATAATTTTTTTATAATTTTTTTTACTGATTTGCAAGCATGTGTTTCTACAGTTAAGGCTTACTTTGATATAGAGCTTTTATTTGAAACTTTTAAGAAAAACTTGAAATGGTGTCGATACCCAGCACGTCAACGTAACTGACTCAGAATACAATACACTGAAGAGGAAGAATCTGCAAGGAGCAACAGTTTGCTGGTATCATAGTCAACATGAAATACCCTTAACTTTCAAAAATATATGCACCATAATACTTTCCTTCTAGTTTGAACAACAATAAAACTTTAAAAATGTGCACAGGATGAGAATTTTCTTTGTACCAACAGTTCTAGCGAAACTACAACAGGAATCTGATCGGTATACCAAGGAATACAAGGTGACAATGGGAAAAAGACAAAAGTGATGTTTACAAGAAGTTTAACAGGACTTCATGTGAATCATTTTGGTTCTGAATGGATTGAAAATGCTCTACAGTGATTAGGAAAAACACTTGCAAAATGTCCTGGTTTTTTCCTAATTAAACATACGAGGAACGGCTGAGGGAACTGGGGTTGTTTAGTCTGGAGAAGAGGAGGCTGAGGGGAGACCTGATCGCCCTCTACAGCTACCTGAAAGGAGGCTGTAGTGAGGAGGGGGTCAGCCTCTTCTCTCTGGTAACAGATGATAGGACGAGGGGGAATGGTTTGAAGCTGCGCCAGGGCAGGTTTAGGTTAGATATTAGGAAAAACTTCTTCACTGAAAGGGTTATCAGGCTCTGGAATGGGCTGCCCAGGGAGGTGGTGGAGTCCCCATCCTTGGACGTATTTAAAAGAAGGATAGATGAGGTGCTTAGGGATATGGTTTAGTGGTGGGATGGCAGGGTTAGGTTAACGGTTGGACTCGATGATCTTAAAGGTCTTTTCCAACCAAAGCGATTCTATGATTCTATGATTCTATGATGAAGCACGTTAGTCATCTTTGTGTGCCCAAAAAGAAGGAAAGCCACACAGAGATCAATCGTATATATTGTTATAATCTTTGGTTATCTGGGATCACAGCCTTTAATTGCATAATACTACAGCCTTTAATTCTCATTCTTGACTTTTATTTCTAATAAGCTATTTTTCAGGTGTACATTAAAATGAACTTCATTAGAAATCAACAGGGAGAATATGAATTTTTAAATGTTAGAGGATACAAAATATTAATACAAGGCTACTTCATTGTTCTCTATTTATTTATTATGAAAAGAATGACTTTAAATAAACATCACAATTTTCCATTAGTCTTGTAACTAGACATGAACTACTTGCATCTTTTGATGATTCTTGCCTACTAAGTGCTGCCTTGGGCACTGAAGCTCTCCCTAAATGAAATGTGTGAAAAATCTTACTAGTAAACCATAAGACAACAGACAGTAGCTGTATGCATACACATCTCTGCATGTGCACATGTACGGGTAACTTAGTGAATACCAACATACCCAACCCAAATTCCTGAGCGCTAAAGCTAAATACAAGAAAATGACATTCCATTGCATAGTCTATGAAGATAGATGGGGAAAAAACAAACAAACAAACAAACCAAAAATCAAAGTGTTGTAAGAAACTGGACCCAGCGAAAGGTACAGAAGCAGCTCTTTGAGCATCTCCTTGCACTACCCCTCACGTCACACTGAGCATATAGGTCGTTCCTGCAATCCCTACGTAACAGCACACACCATGGCACTGCGCAAATCATCATCAATTGCTTCCAATAATGAAACAGAGTTGCCTTAGAACAAATGTACAACAGGTGAAACTTCGGGTCAGAGTGTTTGCAGTACAGAGTCATCTCACATATTAGAGCTGTATTCTCTTCTTAGCCACAACAGCATAAACCAACAGTAGCTTCTCTTCAGCCACTGAAGTGGTGTTTCAGTTTTCCAGCAGCAGAACATAAATCAAGTACAACTCTTCAAAACAGGCTACCACTACTAAGTCTCTATAGAAGTTACCTATAGGCAACAATGTCAAGGGTTTTGACAGCCAAAACTCTGCTGATTCTAATGATGAAGAAATATGGGATAAGCACCACCAAAGGAAGTTGTGTAATATAAATATTGCTGCTTCCAAATAAATCCACTTAAGATCAGTTAAAGTTTTATATATATATGACATACAAATACACAAATTTCTTTCTCAAAGAAAGGGTACAGGCAATTCTGTACTTTGAAGAAGCTAAACTAAAGCCAAGAATGTTTTAAAAAATGTTCAAGACATACAAAAGAATTAAAGATACCTAGTATTTCCTTTTTTTTCCTTTTAAGTTTCCTAATGCCCCAAAATGTATCTGATCAAAGAATGATTTCTTTTTTGATATACATAAAAACCTATTTTGTAACCAAAAGAAATTCTTCTCTGGACACCTTATAGGCTAACTGGTTCTTGACAACTGAATCCTAGTTAGCATCCCTAAGAGACAGCATCTGGAAAAAAATAAGAGAACCAAAATTTGCTACATGATATACAAGAAAATGTAAGGTGAGGACAACATGAAAAGCACTAAAACAAGCTGAAAAGACATGAATGACATTAGGGACAGAAGAAACTGTTTTCTCTTGGTTTTCTATGGAATTGCTGGAAACGATATAAGAAAATACTCGTGCAAGAGAAGGTGAAAAACTTAACATGAAGTCTTTTTGATACTGAGCAGTGTAAAGAAGCACCAATGTAAGTTCACTGGCAGCAGTAAATTATGTAAGTCGTATGTTCTTCTTTTGTAAGGGAAAAATCAATTATCGTATGAGAAGCAGTCTGAGCTTACTCTTGCGTATCTCCTTTTACATCTTATTTCCCCTTTTCTTCTGTGTCTTAATGTTTCCTTCAAAATCTTCTCTCAAATCTTTCCTTGGCCAATTTACAGGTCTATTTCAGTGGATCATATCCTTTCATTTTCTTAAAAAAGGTCGATTTGCTCTTTCTGATTATAGAGTATCAGCCAGCTTGTAGTATCTATAAAGCATCTGCTGCCATGTGTGCAATTTCTTGTAGCAGCCCTTTCCGCACCACGGGAGGGGAGAAGCCACCCCATCCTCTTGAGAAAAGTCCACCAGGCTGCTTTAGCTCTGTCCCCACCTCAGTGGCAGGCACTGGTACTTCTATCACCAGCTGAATGAACATGCCCTGCTGAGGAAGCTCAGCAAAGTGAATTGATGTGAAAAGACATGTGTTAACCCACCCAGGCCATCGACACCATCATTACAGCAAGCTGAAAGTGATGTGAGGCAAGGGCTTGGCCAACATGCCCAGCAGACATGCCTGAGCACCACAGCTGCATGACAGGAGCTCATACCAAGGGAATTAAGCCAGTCGTGCTAGAGGCATAGAATGTACAATACAATTTTAGGTCAAGTTGCCACTTTCCAACACTGATCACGCGTTTTACTGCTATCAGTGAAGAGAGGGAGACGGTGCTCCAGCTCAAGAGAAGATTGCAATTCAAACACCTACTTATATGCTGATGGGCTCCAGCATAGCCCCTGCAGTGCATAGATTGCTACCCCATTGCTATACCTACTTAAACTCTTACAGCTGAGCGGAGTAACTCCTGTGCCAAATACAGCTTCCACTTCTGAACTACAGCATATATGTCAATCTACAAGAAAGTCACCAGAAGACATCTTAAAGTCTTTGAATTTTTTCATTTCAGACACATGCTAAACACTGAATGGACTTTGTAAATGTAAAAAAAATAAAACAGAAGATTGCACTTTCTGTAAAAACTTGTCAGTCTCTAGCTCAGCCTAGCATACATATGCCAAATCTCCTAGGGATTGCCACTGATATTAGGAGATAAGTGACAGTAAATTATTCAGAATAAATAAGAGACTAAGTCAATTGCTCAACCTGGTATGGACTTTCTAAGGCCAGGAGTAAGTTTCTTCATAGAACTTAACGGAATGATTCTATCTTTGTATCCACATACAAACTGCATTCAGATCCCCTCAGAAAGTCTGTCAGATCTAAATATTAGTTACCTCCACTATAATTTTTAAGAGCAAAAATAAATAATCACCTGAGCCCCAGTTAGTCTACTCTACAAAAGTCAGAAATTTGCACATTATTCGTAACCTTTATAAACAGGAGGGAAAGGAGGAGGGCACAAACCAGGGTAATACTGGAAGTACTAACAGACATCTTAATGCTTATAAAACAGTCCAAGTACTGACTCCATATAATGTTGGAATTAAAATTAAAATATCATTTTTTTACCCACCTGAAGACAAACCCAAATGGCACAACTAATAAAACACAGGATAATTTTTGTATTCAGCATGACTGAACACTGCTTGCCAAAATAAGCTCAATCTGCAAGACAATCTATACTGACAAAAGTTACACACACAAAAAAAGATGTGTCTATTATCATCATTTAAAACTTCCCCAAGAGGTTCCCCAAAAAGCTTCCAAGGGCTGCAGATGGAGGCTGACTTCTGATGCCACTTTGTTGCTTACTAATTGTGATGTAAATGCAGCATCATTTCAATAAACTCAGAAACACTGGGAAAGCAGATATCTGAGTAGCTTAAAAACCTTTCAGGAAGTTTTCAGGAACAAGTATGGAAGTTAGAGTCACAGTTCCACAGAAATCTTGTATACGAAGATGAATTCAAATTCATCTGTTCAGACTAGACTCTAAATGACTCAGAAAGACCCCTCACTTAAATTTCAGCCAGCGCTTTTCTCTGGCTGTTGGTCATTCTTTTCCTGTGCGAATACAACATTTACAGACTTCAGCAACATGAGGCTGGCATTGTCACAGTTCTTTATGCAGTGACAAATAATTCTCTTCCTGTTTAGGCAGTGAAGGGGCACTACCACTAGTAAGTACTACCTCTAGGGGAACACTGACTGGTGACTATTCACATTTTAAAAAAGAAAGTCACAAGATTTCAGTTCATCACTGTATGCACTCAAGTGTTGAGTCATACTACAATCATCTACCAGTAGAACTTTCTAACTGAGCTTCCTCAACTGAGAAGTCAAATAAAGGAATAAGCAAACAACCAAATATCAACAGTACCACAAACCTTTTAGCCTTTTAGAAGCATCCTATGTCCTCCACTAAGTACAAAATAATCCACACTGCATGGAAAACAAAACTGCCCTAATGGAAATGCTGTGCACATTGTGGAGCAGCAACAGCATAAAAGAAG
The DNA here is from genome assembly GCA_023375905.1 of Nycticorax nycticorax. Lineage (NCBI taxonomy): Eukaryota > Metazoa > Chordata > Aves > Pelecaniformes > Ardeidae > Nycticorax > Nycticorax nycticorax. The sequence goes on from JAKFQP010000122.1 coordinate 2,669,207, forward strand.
ATATCCACACTTCAGATGGCTTTGATTCTCTTCTATCTTTGTGTATAAAAAGGGGGGGAGGTGCATGTGTGTTTTTCAATGTGGTCGCCATTTTCTTGCAGAAAAAGATTTTGTGTTGGCTTTCTGCCAGTGATATTGCTGCTACTATGACATAGGAGAAGAGTTCTGCCCATACCACTGTGCCTTACCATTTGATCTCAGCTGACAGCATCACACTTGCTTTCCAGGTTAAACTGGATGACTAGTATTATCACAGTGTATGCAGGCATCATCTACTCTAGTATGCACAAGTTCACCACAAAGAAAGCTGGTTGAAACAATGGAAAGTACGAAATATTTACTTCTATTAAGTACTGAGCTCCTCCTTTGCCCTGAATCCTCAGCTCCAGCTGAAGATCATGAGGACTGAAGGTCTCTCCATGCCTTCCAGGGTCAACCATTACAGAATCAATTAAATGCAAAGTTAGCTCCCTGGAAGGGTCTTTATTTTTACATAATTTGAAGTCTGAGGCTTTCCAAATTGCTTCAAAACTCAGAGCAGATAGGTCCTGAGCTTCAGCATTTGGCATCTTTTTGTGTAATAACAGTAAAAAATTAGCACATCCAACATGATCTGAATTTACTAGGTTCTGAGTATTACTTATGTTAATATAGAATGAATTTACTGCATATACTATAGCTATGTAAAAGCTGTAAACACATAAAAGACTCATCATCATGCTTCTTGCATGATCAAACTGTTATATACTTCAAAAAGTATACTATACTACTTAATTAAAAAATGAAATATGATCATTCATATATGCTGTATAATAACCTAACGTAGTTAGAAAATGGTTCTAAGTCTAATACATACATGTTAAAACCAAAAAAGGTTAAAATATTGCCAATCTGATCTCAGATGGTTTTTAAAAATATAATTTTGACCTTGCTTTTTCATGTGCAGAAAACAATTTAAATCAAAGATCTTACTGCTGCATTTTCAAATTCCAGGAAGTGCTGTAAAACAAAAATAAAAATGAGGATAGCATGATGTGTTATGACATTCACAGGGTATGATTTTCCAGGGATACAAATAAATCCTGTCCGCCACTTCCAGTATGCACCTCACAACAAGCAGAAAGGCACATATTAAGAAAGTATTTCACATTTGTATTGAATAAATAAATTTAATGTACGTACTGATGTTGATTTTCAGCTCTCAGTTATCGGTAAAGACCAAAGACTTAGCCACCACATTGCCACCTCCTGAACTGGGTTGCAAAATATGGTGGCAATGGCAACTCTCTTGTTATCTGTTATCTCACAGAATGTTTTCCTGGACAAGCTTCTCCATACCTTAAGTGGACAAGCTTCTCCATACCCTGAGTGCTATGCTTCACCACTGTCATTATAGCTGTAAGGCAGACAATAAAGCAATGAACGCATCTTCATTTTTCTTATTCTCTGCTGAGAAAAAAACACCAGGTAAAGCAGCATGCCTTAGAGAGTTAGGCTGAAAACGTGCTGTTACAGAGCCAGCCTTTCGCACGTGCCTTGGTCCAGGTCCCATTCCGGGGCAGTGGGAGCATGCCGGTGGGATCCCCATGCAGACCAGCCAAGCTGGGGTTTGGCTCGGGGACATGACATAGAGCTTGACACGAGAGGAGCCAAACCAGCCGCCAAAACAGCTCACATGCTGTGGCTTTCCCAATAAGCTGGGCTTTTCACTTTTTTCTCTTGGCAAGGCTTGCCAATTGGTTGCCTGTTCAGAAACTGGGCGGCAAGCCCAAGGGCAGCCCCTGCAGTCCAGAGGCTCCAGCCCCTCACCAGTCTGCTCTTACAGGGCCCTACATTTCCAGAAAAAAATTAACTATACCACCTCTGTCCCTCTGACATTGTTAAGGTTCTGCAGGTTTTTTAGATCTCATTATTAGAAGAACTGAAGCAAAACCAAGGAATGGATATCGCTGTTTTCCAGTATAATGCATGCCCTTTCTGTCTCCTAAAATTAATAAAAGTATACAAACAGGTCAACGTCACAAATGATACTACAGGCAAAAGATTTCCCATGATGAGCCCAGTTTTTCAAGGAGATTAAAACATGAAGAGATGTGGTTCCCTGACTTCTGCAACTTACCATTGCAGTCCATGCTGTGCATGTGCATTCGCAGGGACAAATAACTTGAGATACTACTGAATTAATTTAATTTTTACCTCAACACATTTGCCCATCTCCAAGGATATGCTACCCTTCACAGTTGCCTACCTATCACAAGTTCCTTGCTCTCAGTCCTGCCAGCACAAGCATCTAGCTACCCAACACACTGTGTGACTTTGAACAACCCTACGTTAAACTACTAACCATACACTTCCAGGGCTATGGTTTAACACCTCCTCTATTTTCATTCTGCCTTCCTACTATGCTCTTGAATGAATACCATTTTAAGAATCAGACCTTCCCAGGCCTGCACAAGGCTGCACAAGAGAGAGAAAGATTGCTGAGCCAAGGCCACCACCAGGCTCTGGACACAGCTCTTCCCTCTTTAGACTTAGGAAAATGTGGAGACAGGGACAAGTGCTGCTGTCTTCAAACAGTTGTTACAGATCTCTGTATCTGTGAGAGAGGCTAAACATGAGGAGCAACCAGGGCCCATGCTTAGGAGAAAAAGCTTGTATTTCCCTTCTGGTTTTGAACCCCATATTTATACACTGTGTTGGAAAATGCACTGACACTCGTGCTGTGCATTTTCCACATGATCAATAGTTAGAATCACATCAAAGCTGGTTACTTAGGCATCTGAGATCCAATTATCCTCTCATTTGCATATGCACAGCACCAATTGACTTCAACCAATTGACTTCAGCATGTGCACCACTGGTGAAGAACTGAGCCCCCATAATTCAGTTTCCACCAGCTGCCCATGAAAAGGGAGTCAAACCAGCACTCTGATAAATGTATGGAATTTCAAAGCAAAAAAAGAAGCTAAACTTACGGACACACATTTCCCTGCTTTCATAAAATCCAGGGCAGCACTGGGATTTACGCCTGTACATCGTTTTTTCACCATGTCTATAGGCAGTACGGTAACTGATCCTGAAGAAAAGAAGGAATGGTTGTTACATACAATAATGGTTCAGAAACAAAACAATATATATTCTTACATGTTTTAAAAACCATTTGGGTATCAGTAAGATGAGAGAAAAAAAGCTCAAAGAGACGTTGATTTATCTATTGCTGAGTTCAAGAGTCCTAGTGGTTCCCCAATAGGCTTTATGTCCATGGGTGGCCAGACAGCAGGAAAAAAAGTTAAGGATTTTGGCTACTTAACTAATAGGCAAACCAGAGCATCACTGCCTTTGCCATTAGCATCCCCTATGGAGGCTAAAGGCTGGCAATACAAATCAGTTTGCTTGATCATTACAGCTACCAGTTTCCAAGGGAAAGATTTCTGGGGATCATCCTCCCAAAGGTAAGTCAGTTTTCCAGGGGCAGAGGTGTTGTGGGAAGTGAAGTTCTGGTTAAGGCAAGAGATGGGAGATCTCAGGAGAGAGCTTGGACCTCTGGGGCAGCCGGCAGCCTCTCGCCAGGGCAGCAGCCCCGCAGGGCAGTGGCGAGCAGCACACAGAGAAATCAGCACATAAACCCACCAAGAACTGCAGAAAATACAGCTTCCCTCCGACAGGAGTAAGTAGTATTTATCAGAAGCGAGCTCTCTCACCACACTCTCTTCTGTGCTCCTCACCAGGTCCATAAATCTCCCCCCCCCTTTCCAGGCTCTCCTTGCTGCTGACCACATACTCTACCAAGCAGTAAACACATCCCCACAACACCTCAGACAGCCTGAACTCCCAGCAAAGAACAGCTCATGTATAAATGGTGTCATAGGCAAACAAAGTGTAATCCCTCTTTGAACTCGGTATCTGCTTTGTACGTACTACCCGTACGGACCTGTCTTCTCCAGCTGCTGTGCCCCAGGGAGCCGTTCCCACCACTGATGGTTCATACTTATGGGTATATACCTTTGAGGAAAATGCTTTTTACAGCTGTCACCAGTTTTTAATCATTCACCCCTTGCTCGCTTTCCGCAAGCACAAGGAGTTTCCTTTAACAAATCTTTTTATTTTCCTTTCAAGTAGTGTATGCTTTCCCCAGAACATAAGGTTGCAATCAGCAAGGGACATTTCTGAACAAATATACCTTGCAGGGTCTGAGGAATTTAATTTTGTGCATTGCACGCTTTTTTCCCAACCCATTCGTTTTCTGTTAGCTATCCATGGGATGATATACCCCTACCTGCTAATAAAACATATGTGACATTGCTTGGACAAGCATTTTCTAGTTGACACAGACCATAGCAGTTTGACAGACTAGTCACTATAGCTAAAATTTCCTACATATCATGCTTGATTTTGACAGACACAAGATCTTTACAAATATCTACAATACCAGAAGTTTGACAATATTAAGAATTATACATCACCTGTGTCGTGTGCACTTAAACCAGTTCAGGATGTCAGTACAACTGGTGTAATAAATTTGATCAAAAGGATGCGGATATGACTCTTGCACAGTAACTGAATAACTGCGGAGAGAGAGAGAGAAAGCAGACAGATTACTGAGCAAGTCCTTTATGGTACACTCCCATTTAAGTAAGTCTTTTACAGAGTCCTTCTATAGAAAGGAATAAATATAACGAAATACTCACGTGCAACAAAAACTCTCAGAAAGTTCAAGTTTAAGTTAAACATGAACCAGCTAACTTTATAAAACAAAAGATATCAACTGAAAGCTCCTTCCACCAAGCAAAGTAAAACATACAGGCAGAGAGCTGCAATGTCTCTGCTGTGTAGTACACTTGATGAAATAGTCTTATCAGACAATTAAAGAAAGGTAATGTAAGCCTAAATTTAAAAAGACCAAAACACCTGTGTCTCAAAGGAGCAGCAAACTGAAGTAGTGTGTAGTACGTGTTCTCCTGTGGCAATAAACTTTTCCTAACATCACTGGAAAGATGGAAAACTAGTTAAGCGCCAGAAAACAAGGTTTCTTCTGTTACTGTACAAAATAGAAAAATCTCACTGGATTTTCTGAGAAATTTCTTTTAAAAACGGCGGCTGTATCCATAGCAAAACATCTTCTTTCCTAGTGGAAAGGCCTGCCAGGGTATTCAGATACTAAGTGGGTGTTAGAACAGAAATACACCTCAGTAATAATTACTGAAAAATGATACAACAGTTATGCCATCAAACAGTCTATTCAGCAATCGGAAATTATAAAATATTAAACTCCCCACCTTATTTTGTTTACTGGCTGATTTTTAACAGAGAAACTTCTTATTTCTTTCAGAAGTACTATACTGAAGTCCTATTACTATTTTCTGCCAAATTATAAGCGCAGTGTCCTAGAAATAAATCTATGCTTTGAAGTGCAGAGCCTCCAGAGCCATCAGTGGCGCAAGAGGAACAGAGCCCTGTTGCAAAGGGGAAAAATACTGAATCATCCTAGAAAACTTTTCAGCAGGCTGTTTGTGCTGGCAGTCAGTCAGTCCTTGATTGCGCAAGGGGGTTAGAAAACAGGGGAATGCATGGCAAGTTTCTGCAGTAGGACTAATTCCCAGGACCAGCCAAAACACTTACTATGTAGCCCATCTGGCTTCCACTTACTTTCACTCACGCCCTCTTTGACCTCTTAGCACCTTTTGCAGGGTAACAGCCACAACCTCCCCTTCCTACCATCATCTTTACACTGAGGGAAAACACATCCAGACCCACTTCCACTTAACTCTAACCGCCCAGAACTTCCCGTTTTTCCCACGTCCGTATGAAGGCATGCATCCCTCATCCGTCCAGCTGTCTGACCCAGTCTGACGAAACCTTGGTGGGGTGCCGATGCTTGCCTAAGGCTCTGCCCAAATTGTTCGAGGCAGGGCACACTCTACCCCTTCCTGCTGTTGATGGCAGTTCATTTGTAAAGAACATTTCATTAGGGGTTAGATTTATGTAAAGCGTATAGCACCACAGTGACAGCAGCAGGAAAGAGCTTGTATCTGGGGTTTCACTCTTCCATACTTATGCACCTTTGTCGCCTGCTCTGAGCTCTCAGCAAGTTTCCTTGGAGTTTTCTCCACATTTCTGAGACTCAGCAGAAGATGGAAAAAAGTTCATGCAACAAGATGGGCATGCTTGGATTAGTTTGTTCTAAAACACATTATGTGATGTAAATAGTTATATTTCGGGGGGGTTTCCCCATTTTGCTTTCACTGTGTTGTAGCTTCCCTCAAACCCACTTTTATCTATAAAAACAGTAAACAAAGCATATGCAATATAGAGCAGCATCCAGTAACATCATAGGCACATGCCTGAATACTGCAAACAGGTATTTAGTACTTCATATACACATTGTTGTATAAGCCAAATTGTACACAACAGTAGGGTCAGAGACTCCAAATGCTTCAGATGAAGCTCAGATAAATTCCTGGGGAAAGTCTGTAAGTTTGTTGGGTTTTTTTTAAGAGAGAGACTTTATAAAAAAATAAATACAAGTTTCAATTTTCTTTGTAAAGATTCAGCTATAACAATCGCATATAAAGGTACAGTGGCTTAGCAGCACTCCCAGTGATTAAACATAAACCACAGTTTACCTTAGATGCAGGAAATACTGATGCCCTCAAGTGAACACTTAGGCTGTCTCAGGGACTAGCTGATCAATCACAAGCATAATTACAATACTAATGAGACCATAAAGCCTGGTTTCGCTACTATAACCATTGCACAAGAAAAGAAGCACAGCAAATGCTTGTGGCTCAACCTCTCCTACCCATTGTGACGTTCTCCTTGTAATTAACGTGAAACAAACAGACCAACTAAATTGATTCATTTCTTTCTGTATGGTATAAATTTCTGAACCTCATCAAAAAAATTAAGCAGCAAGTCTTAATTCAGATTCTGTGAATGTTGAATAGGAAAGAATCAGCATAATCAAATTTGGCCAAACTCCAATACGGTTAATTATATTTTGCATATGTAAAAGCTTCTTTTCACTTAAATTGAAAAAAGCTATTTTTATTCACTTCTTGTACCCAGATGGTTGTGCAACATTGCTGGTGCCACTGTAGTGTTTTTTGCATCCTAACCCCTACTGCAAAGATGACTGTATTTCAGCCCAGTGTGAAATAGTCTTTTACTTATCCATGAACTTTCTTTGGCCATGCAGTAATGCAAAAATTTTTTTCCCAGTTCATTAATTACTTTTTCCCATTTCATGTTTCCAAAACAAAACATTACCTTTCCCAGTGGCTACACACATTGGGATCTTCCAGATTCAAAGATAAAGTTGTCCCCAACCAATGGTACAGGAGTATGACAGGGAAGCCAAAAAAGGAGTTCAAATGAAGAACCATCTTTCCAAAAAGGTGGCTGTAAGAAAAAATATTTATAATACATTAACAATATTATACAAACGATAAAGGAGCTGAAACTATTGACCCATATATAATCAATGTATTTGATATAAAGCAATAGGTACTTCAAGAAACAACACACTGCTTGCCTAGCAGCAGCAAGACCATGCCCATTTTGGAAGAAGAGCCCAAACGGAGCAGTTTCACACGAGTGGCAGGGCAGTCAGCCGGTGAACAAACTACATTGTAGAGGTCCCACTGTCCCATCAAATTGCAGGCAGCCAGGCTCAGTCTGTTCAGTGATGGTTTGCCCACACCAAATGACAGAGATGCAATTTAAAATAAAGGCTAGCATTTCCTCAAGACCACAAGAGGAGAAAGGTTCAGCTGATGACACACCTCCAGAAATCCTGCACATCACTTACTCACAGGAGGGGTTGGTGCTGCTCTGTTCATTGCCAACAGCACCCCCAATTCCTGCAGCCTACGTTGACTTCTTAGAACCCCAGATGCCGCCCCACCTCAAGCAGCATCTTTCGTAAAAAGCTCTTCCCCAAAATCACACACTAACTTCACTACATGGCCTCCGTAAAGATGCCTGAGCACCCCGGGTCCCAGCCCAGCCGGGGGGTGATGTCCAGGGTCTGCTTGGGAAAGGCTGCACCCTAACACCTGGGCACTCCCTCAACCTCGGCATCTCCATAAACTGCCTTTCCACGGGGCCCAGGCATGAGCACCACCAAGAGAAATGCAAGTCAGAGGAACAAAAAGCAATATAAAGGTGTTCTGCAGGACTCAGGGGGCGATGTTGTTTATTTTTTAATGCAAATATATATATGAAATTATATATAGGCATGAATACTCCTTATCTGTTCTCCAAGATGCTGAACAACACTATTGGAAGGTGCATTGCAAGCTCAGGACTTGCAAAAAATGGCACGGTGCTTTTACTAGCTAACCTGTAATTCTCAAGAAAACAAATTGATTAATCAGGGGAAGGATTTAAATTACTTTGCTTTCCACTGTTAACAGACAGCCTCACATGTTATCCTGCATTGCTACTGCTCTTTAAAGTTGAATTCCCAATATAGTTTGCAAAAACAACCCCTCCTCTGCCAGCTGTACAATTCCCGAATAGAATAAACATTCTGCTCATAAAAAAGTTATTGTAATAACATAAAAATCTGAAGGATTATCCTAACACTTTGACTAGGTCTGTCTTTGTTTTCAAGCAAATTATTCTAATTTGCATACCAAACCACTTCTAATTCAACCCGCCATTAATCCACAAATGCCAGAACGAATGCTGGTAATAGGTAATTTGTAATGACTTAAGCTACTCTATTTCCCCTTTTAATGAATGTTTAACCTTATATCTTCATTTTCACACAAATTTTAACACTATGTGGCTACAGAGATCACAAAAGAAAAAAAAGAGATCATTTGAGTCTAATTTGTAGTATAAAAAAATAATTCCTACTGTTTGTTTTGAAATAAAAATATTTTTAACAACATAAATTAATCAGAAATAGAAATTTCTTACTTTAATTATGGAATTTATATACCAATAACTTTATTTTAAGAGAAAAAAGTCCACTGAGCCACGAAAAAAAATAGAGATTAAATAGCCTTACTTTGCAATGTCTTCTTCAGAAGTCAACATTAAAAAAGCTCACAAAAAGATACCGTATTTAAGATATCTGAGGATACAGAGATGATCCCATTTTGCTAAATCCCTCTTGAAAAATCAGGGCTGCTGAAAGACATTTCATGGTCTGTAAGTGTTTCTCTGCACGCACACTGCATAGGAGAGTAGTCACTGTGCAGTAGCTTGAAAAGCAGTAAAAGCAGCTGTATTTTCAGCTAATAATTTCAACAAAGTGGTGATTTCCTTCATTGAAAATAGTCACTTTGATTATGCAGACTGTAAATTGTATTTCCTTTTTTTCTTTTCTTCTCAACTTCAGTAACTTGCCTTGTGGATACATTTAACAAAATTTAAAATAAATTTAAAAAAATCATTTGCATGAACCCCCTAGTGTAAAACTTGATTGCATTCCAGATCTTTTGCTTAATTATTAAGGAAAATCAAAACAGAAAATCAGTACAACTGATTAGCACTGCTAAAGTGTTTATATTAGCAATAAAAAATGTAGATGACACATTTAACTCTTGCTGTCTACAGTTTGTGCTGAGATTCTCTGTTCAGAGATTCACTTTTCTTATTATATATTGCTTAAATTATGTCACCCAATAATACTTCATTATCTAGATATACATAGTACCTGTGGTTTAAGTACTGAAAATGCTCGTGTTGGAGAATGCCTTCTTGATGCAGATTAGTCATTAGTAGATGTATGAGAGAGTAAATAACTCATGCCAGAACAGAAAGCTCTTCTGACCTCCTACAGAATATCGTATAATTTACGTTCCTGAGCTGTAAATGGGAATTTGCTACCAGGCATTGAGCCTTCTTCTGTGAGTAGCACTGTTGACATCCATGCAAAATAACTTTAAAGAGGCAAATGGTTGTTCCCAAAATGCTCTCCTATATCCAGCAACACGTTTGCATGTATGGGGGGTGGGAGGAGGGGAAGATGTTTCTCCAACAAAATACATTTTCCAATCATTTTGACTGTGAACCAGCATGTACAACTCTCCCTGTGCAGGCTGAAGCCTCTGACTTCACAACCCGAATGGCTGACCACACAACAGATTTAACCCAGCCCATGGCATTTTACTGCCAGGTCTTTCCTCCACTGAAGTACACAACAGAACACCTATGTCTCGACAGAACACTAAAACCTTATTGTCCCTTCGCATTTTTTATGCTATTCAAGGCAAAAACTTTAGTTGAGAAAGCTGCATCTTTACTCTAATTTGGGCAGGGTCTTTAAGGCAGGTTCTGTGCAATACAAGGTCTGTTTAGCCTGGAAGACCTACTCTGTTTCCCTAGACTTCAGTGCAGGCACATGGTTTAAAAATGTTAACAGGCAAGCAATGCAGCTGCACAAAGCAACCGTAGACTACTTCCCTAAATTTCTGTAATCTAATTAAGGAAATTCAGCTCATTATGTGTTTATTATATCAAAGGGAGATATTAATAGTCATCAATAATAGTCACATTAAAAAATTAATCTGATCATCCCAAGGCATATTATAATTACTAACAAACTCATATTTTAAAATGGGGTAACAGGTGTACAGCCATCCCCAAAATACACTCCCATAAATTACAGGTACTCCCCTAAAAGACATTTTAATGTGAGCAACTACACGAACTACATTCGCCTCGCTGGTAAGCAGATGAAAAAGCCTGTATGTGCACCATATAAATATAGACAGTTAACCATTACTACCCATCATCTGAGATTTGTAGGCACTTTCTCTGCCACTACCAACTGTGTTGACAGTTTTGTACACATTTTGCTTTGGTTTGGATTTTTTTTCCTATAGAGTTCAGGATCAAAACTAGAGACAGAGTAGATAACTAAAAAAGGCAGACAAATGCTTCTCCTCTATGTAGTGAAAACTGAGACACAATTACAAATTAATCTCGCCACCCACCCAGCGCAGAGCCACGAGCAAAACTCAGGGCACACAGCTCTCCCTCAGATGTATCGTAACAAAAGGTAAATAAATACAGGTGGAACCGGGGGAGCAGGAGAAGGTAAAACAATGTAAAACGTAAAAGAAGTGAAGGTTGCTCAAGGCTGCAGACAAGTATTTTTTGGTCAGCAAAATCAAGTGCTGCCGGTGAATTAAGCGGGATTAGAACTGCATGAGCAACAGAGAATAGCACGATACAGTTGCTAACATGACATAATGGACCCAAGACCAAAGGAAATGCTGATGTAGCTTTCCCATTGCTATTGCTAAAGCATTTTTACCACTGCAACATAAAAAAATGCAGCAGGAACACACCATTTAGTTAGAAGATGAACGTCAGAGCAGTAAGAGCTTTTCATACTCTCGTCATGGTATCACTAAGGTTTTACAGCACTCATTTCTGCCTTTCTGCAGTGATAGGGTACTGTTCTCCAGGCTGTAATCCCATGGGCTGTTCTTAATTACACTTACACTGCATTAACCTGCATGGACAGCAAATGTTATTTTAGAAAAATTTTCACTCTGTCCATCATAGTTAAATTTTCAGACTGAACTGTAAACCACATGGTCACTACTGCAGAGTACCTCGCTGGTGCTTCTGCCTTCACACTCCCCAGAGCACAACAAAGCCAGCATCTCATAAGAGACTTAGTGACCACTACCTCCAAGTTGAAGTATGGCTCTGGACGAGATCAAGGCATTTTCTAAAGATTTTCTGGTGAAGAATTGTTTGGTCCTTCACCTCCTACATAGTGTTCTTCATAATATTACACTTTCCTCACTCCGGAGGTTCAGATCCTCTACCAGGGACACAATTTGTTTACAAAATCATCTCTGACATTAACCATGTCAGGCAAAGCAAAATTTGAACCTGACCTAATCTTGTCAATGATGATTAATCTCATGTTAACTCCCGTGAAAAAAAACTGATAGCTTTTATTGATTATGTTAGAGAATTAATGGATGAAGAGCAGAAGGCATTTTTCCTTTGGAAATCAGTAAAACAGTTTGATGTGGCATCACATGAAGTCTCACTCATGAACCAAATATGAATTAACCTGAATAGAGGCATTATCACACACACCCTAGACTGGCTGAAGAAGTACAATCACAGCAAATGTAAATTAAGTGACTGGTCTTTTCTCGAACCCTCAAATTATGTCACTTTGAAGGCATCATCGCCAGTTAGGGAAGCTCAGAAGAGACCAACATGCAACCCATCTGGCAAGGATGAGACTCTGCTTGACAGAAAACGTGTGGGATCTGGACAGCTGATACAACAGTTTGCTAAATGATAACCCAACAGTGCCCTAAACTGGCTGGCTCTTTCACACCCCGCCCCCATGATCAGAGATTACAAGGGCCCTTCTTGATGCAGCTTAATCAAATCTGACCCTCTTAGCTTGTGCTTCTTCATTTTTAAACCTCACTGCTCATCCAAACTTGTCTAAGCATGTGCAAGAGCATACCCGTCACTCAAAACCAGTTATACCACAGTGTCTCAAATTCGAATTAGTATCTAAGAATCAAAGTGAAACAAACTGACACATTTGAAGAGCCCAAAGGTGTTTAAGATGGACTAAGCACATAACATGGAAAAACAATTAATTTAGACTGGTACCTGAAGAATACCCAAATCAGAGGCTGAGCATGCTGGAACAAGTCTCCTTCATGGGGACAGATACACTGCTACCTTTGTCAAGTGCCATGTTATTAAGAAAAATAAATCACTAATGAATAGCCAGTTTTCTTCAGTTAACAGATTAGACCTTTTTTATTTTTCTGTCTCAATCTTTCACTATCAGAGGTTTCTAGGCCAATGAGGTTTATGTAATCACGGTGTTTGTGTATGTGTTCTGGCCTCATGCCCAATAACTTCCAAATCCATTGGTCATTTAAACTGGAGTTAACAGAAGTCAGGAAGTCTTGAATTGTCAAGTTCCAGAGACCCCACTGATAACTCACGAGTCCAGAGGAGACCAGGCTTTATTTGCCCATAAGTCATGGAAATACCTGCTTTGAAAGCTATGGCATCATGATCCTTCAGGTAATGTTACCATTTCACAGGCTGCGTATCTGTACAATTCCCTCTAAACAAAAATGCAGTAATACATTATCTGATCTTAAACAACAGAGAGCACGTGTTAAACTGTATTTTGGAGTAAGTACCTTCTACTTAAACACAGAAACTTTCAGGTGGGAGCCTGGAGAGGTTGGGAGCTGTCACACTGCGCAATGTTTTGTAAGCGTCAAACAATCTCTTGGATTGCAATTATAAGGACGGTTCCATTTCCAGAATGAAATGGGGTAATTAAGAACATGGGAGGAAACAGAAAACTTTACTTCTCCGCAAACATCTAGCCTTATTCTGACAATGCCACACAGTGCCGTGGCATGGTCCCGGATGGCTGGCCCCTCCATAGCACTGCATGCCCCAGCATCACCCTGCAGTACAGACGCAAAAGCACAGCACTATCCCATCACCAGCATGAACTGGGTTCCCAAGGGCTCCGCATTTCCCTGCAAGTCACTCAGCAGCATCTTTTACATGACTTGTTCTTACTGTAAAAGATCAAGTGAGAGTTTCCCTAGGATCCTCTGGCCTCTTTTTTTGGCCCACCAGCTTCGCTTACTGCCACGCAACACCCTCACCCTACAGTTTCCACAGCCACTAAGCTGGCAGAGATGATATACCCACTTATCGGTCCTCTTCTCCCTCAAATCAGTATTAAAAGGAGAGGGAAAGAAAGTTCAGTGGAAGTCAAGTTTGCATGAGGCAAGGAGGCAGGGTAAAGACAAATGCCAGCATGCCAGATCCTTTGCAGATGGACTCATTATTATTCCTCTGAGGCAGGCTGCCAAACATCACAAGCATGGGGTCACTTCACTGTAGTTGTCATTGTTCACTAAATCAGAGCACTGTTCACATTAAAAGATTTTCTTTTTTCAGGCAGATAACGAGTGTAGGTCTTGAACATGCAAACCTGTGATCGTTAAGGTTACCTACAGCACATGGTACTGTACGTCTAAAGATTATTGACACGGGAAGTTGACAGGATAAACTGTTAACAAAAATCTTTTGCCAAAATGTGCTGTCCAGTTATTTTCCACCCAGATGAAAAGTTACTAAATAAAGACAGTTAAAGCTGTCTAGAATCCAAACCAAAGTATCTGGAAAGCACACTTTCAGGAGATGAAATAGCAGCTAGAACATAAACCCCGATATACTTCTTTTACACAAGACACTTCAAGTGAACCATGTAAAACCAGGTCAGGTAAGCACACTGATTATCTAATTTCTGGTCTGGGTATTAGTGGGAAATAATTTATAGCTTTAACTTCAGGGTCTCATAGAAAAAAGAAAAAAAAAAAAGGAAAATTCCTCAAGATGCTTAATGCTCCTTCATCCCAAGCCAAATAATGAAACAAGAGTAAGTGATGGACAGAGAAGCTATATATGAGATGAAGAAGGAGAAACAAAAGGAAATTGTTTCTAAAAAGAATTTATAATAAACCAATTTTGTAAACACAGACCACTGAAAATCTTCACAGGGTGTGTCCATGCTGTCGATGGCACCATTGCCTCAGGGTCCTGTTTTTGGGTAATGGCAACACACAGCTTGTCACCAGGGGACAACTCGGGACCAAGCATAGGTCCTCCTTCCATGCATAGGGATGGCATGCAGGAGCCTGGTTTTAGAAAAGCCACCCTCAACCTCCATCCCTTTCTCTTGAGCATGTGTAGATCTTCGGAAGTCACTGCTTCCCAGCTGATGGCCTGTTTGCAAGAGAGTTATTGCAGCTCTTCATTGCCTGCACCCTCCAGCCAGACTTTCCAGGTCTTCCTCCTCCCCTTCCAGCCCCTCTCCACAGCTGTGGATTGCCTTGGAGCTGGCCAGCTGCCCCCAGGGAAGCCACAGGCCATGTTTTCGAAGAAAACAGCAGTGGGATGAAGAGACAGAGGGGAGCCAGGGGCTGGCTGGTGATGGGCTGGGATGAGGCTACCGACACAGGGACCAGCAGTTTCCACGGATGGCACCTATCAGCCCTGGTCACCTTTCCCAGGGTGGCTGTTGACAGTTAGCAGCCAGGTAATGGTAATGAAAGCAAGTAGTACATATTTTAAGAGAGGCTCTACAGTATAGGGCCTGATACAAAAATCGTATCTACACAGACAGACAGACTTTTGCTCCTCTTCCCCTTTTCTTTTTTTCATCAAATAATGTATTCCTTACTGGACCATCAGTCTATGTATATTGGACTAGATGACCTCTAAAGGTCCCTTCCAACCCAAAACATTCTATGATTCTATATTAATCCCAGGGCTGTTTTAATAGTGCAGATGAAGGCTAGAAGGCTAAGTAAGTAAAAATGGCTGGATGCATGTGTTTAAGGAAAGTTGTTTCTCGAGTTAGAGGATAGTGGCATGTATGAAAGCTCTGTTTATTACCGACTAGCATGATAAGAAATCTGTATCAAATTTCTAGCATAGTCCCTTAAGCAGATAGCGTCACCAGACATCTGATACTTCATTTTCTTCTAACAGGAATCATAAGAAAGGATATTGTATTCATGGATGCAACTGTGAAAACTTTGTGGTTGCTGACAAGTTGCCTGGGACAATCCTGTGGTTGCCTAAATACACCGATGCCCTGGTTCCGCTGCTGTGGAAATTATCATTCATGCTTTTACCCTCTCTTGACTGTAGCTTTTGTGACCCCTCTTTTCCTATTATCTCAAGCACCAGCCTTCCAGACACTGTGTCACTTCCAGTTTATTGCCAGTGTATAAAGGAGTACAATCACAGGACTCAGACAATTCCTGTAGCTTCCTATGCAATTCAGCATCCATTTCAAATGTGACCGTCTTCCTTTAAAAGTCCTCTGCTTTCTTGGTTGAGCCCGCTTCAAAGACCGCCTCTGTTTCCTTCCTTCCCCCATTACATGCACATTCTCTTTCTCCACATACATTTCCACCATACATTAGATTCTTCCCTTTCCCAGACACAGCCCCCGTTATCCCTGGCAAAATTCTTCAGTCTGCAGCTCCCCACACTTGTCAGAGCCTTTCACTGGACCCTTTCATTACAAAAATCAGACATGTGAACACCCTCATTTGTTTACACCCTCTAGTTGCTAACAAGTTTTTTGTGATTTGTGAACAAATTTGTTGGTAACACTGCTTCAGTACATTTATCTTTGTAAATCATCTAAGGAAATGCCATTTTGCATATAACGCTCTACAGAAAATAAAGTTGACATTCCAATTAGCTCCTGATTTCCTTATTTAGACTGAGCACTTCACTCCTGTAAATCCTTATCACAGTACTTTGTTACAGATTTCAATTTTCAAATGATCTTTAAAAAAAAAAACTTAATTGACTCTGATGCCATCTCATTTTAACACCTTCTGAA
Organism: Nycticorax nycticorax; assembly: GCA_023375905.1. NCBI lineage: Eukaryota > Metazoa > Chordata > Aves > Pelecaniformes > Ardeidae > Nycticorax > Nycticorax nycticorax. The sequence goes on from JAKFQP010000122.1 coordinate 2,685,612, forward strand.
CATTTCAATGCATTACTTACCAGCTTTTCCTTTCCACCTCCAACAATCTAGTTCAAAGCACCTGATTCATTGCACAAGCCTCCCATGTCTCCCACCCCCACCTCAAAGTAAATCCAAAACATTCTGGTAGAAGAATGGGCAACTCAGAAGTGTTTCCTTTGACACTTCATTCATTCACTTCCACCTTTTATTTTGGCATTTGCAAAGGTTATAATGGATGCAGTACTTTGGCATTCTTTCCTCAAGGGGGAAAATGGAGTACCATAATGCAAAACCAAGAGACTGGTTGATTCTATTTTTTTTTAACAAAATCACAGTTAAAGGGAGAAATCCTTTTCCCATTAAAGTCAAAGGGAATTCTGCCCATAATAGCTTTCAGTGAGACTACAATATAACCTGATGAGGCCATCCTATAAAGTGAGCAACATGTCAGACTGTGGTTTTCACAGTAAACTGGCTCAACAACATTGGGAGATCCTTGCAGTGCATCTTCTGGAGCTTCTACTAGCTGGAATAAATGGCAAGAGCTCTATAGACCAACACGTGCAAGACCAGACCCATTTTCCCACCTATACATTTAATTCCTCACCCATCTCCCTGTCCTCTTCCACCACAGTTAACTTGCTACTGCTTGAAGGCCCTAACAAGGCATCGTCAAGTGACCGTGCCGTGTCCATTTACACTGCTGGCAGGTGTACCTCATTCCTACTGCCCCAGGAGAAACTGCGGCAAGACTTAAGTTTTATTCTAACTGTATACCTTTCATAACACTTGTAGGCATATGCAGTTATGGAAACAATGCTTTTATCTGTGAGCCTTCTCCCTGACCTTTACTTACTCGCTTGTTTGATTTGCATTGCTCCTTGACATTACAGGCTGAAAATTTGGTCTCACTATCCCACCTGTGGCCTGTAATATCTACAGACAGAATACGAACAGGTTAAGGAGTAGCTGAGCATTCAAGACACCTAAACTCAACATTACATTCTTTTTTAAAAATATTAAAAACTTAAACCCATGTTTGCAGTTGTATAATTTTAATGCTTAGTCTCCCTGCCTGTCCACAGAGAAAAAAAAAAGTATTCCTAGGGAGAAATTCAGCTTGCCAGGTGCCAATGGTGCCTGCAGGCTTTCTGTCTTTCACATGGTTGTGTGTGTGAGCGTGTGTGTATGCTCGTGTGTGCACTTGAACACTGGTGCATATATATATATATATATATATATATATATGCAGGTATATGTACACAGAAGCAGAGATACTCCTAGACAAATAGTTGAAGCTGTAAGACAAGACACTGTGCTGTAGTGAATAAATAATAGCTCTAAGAAATAAAACTACCAACACTTGTGATGGGCACTAAAAAAACCATGTTCTTTCCAACAATGACAAAGTAAACAACTTGGTATTTTATGCATAAAACCACTTTGATACTAGAAGACTAATTTCATATCAAAGTTTCCAGTTCTGATTTATATCAGTTTCAGTTTTCCCTTACCATAATTTTTAAGACATCTCAAATCATTAAATTCTTAAATTAATTTCTTTTAATGATGAATCAGACTCTCCTTTAAAAAGAGTGCCCGGTACATCATTAAAAGAAACTAATGAAGGCAAACGCCTTAGAAGCCCCAACAAGCAAAAGAAGACTTTTTTGGTTGCAATTAATATCTTTTTTCAAGATAATTTCTCTTATTAAAATATGTTAATTTACTTTGGTTACAGGTTATCTGAAACCTCCCTGAATGTCTGCTGCTAATTCCAGCTGAAGGCAGTGTAATTCGAACCCAGAAGAATCAAGCCCACATTTTTATTAACTTGAGCACAAGGCCCTAAATCCCTCAAAATGTTATCCTTCAGGACACATGTTGCCTTCTTTAAACCCCGTACCTCTTTGCAGTACGGGTTGTAAAAGGAAAGCAGTAGCACGAGCACATATTACAAAAATGGTCTATTCATAGCATTGTCTGACAAGGCACCTTTAGTAACAAGGCACCCTATTCAGAGATCTAATTTTTGCAGACATTTGTATGCCAAATTAAAAAAATCTCTATGATGGTGGGTTTAATGAGGTACTTTGTTATTCTCTGTAATAAAAATTAAAAGAGAGAGACAGAATTCTTCAGCTTAATTGCCACATCTGTTATTAGGCACTTTACTGTGATTGACTGGAGTGTATGTGTCAGAGACTGTGCCAGGAAACAGGCAAACTTTGTAAGTAGACTCATAACTTATAGCCCAACTGGCATCAGCAGCATCTCTCTTACAACTTCTGCTGCTGCTCATTTGAAACAACAGGAACGTTGGCCTTGGTTCAGTTATTCATTAAAAATAAAAACAAGTATTGCAAATCATGCATGGTTTGTTTGGTTGGGATTTTTAAGGGAAATTAAAAGCATTCACTGTTTTCAGAAGGAAATGCAGTGGTCATCTGAATGTCCGAATGTGTCATCTCTCATTAACGGATGAGAGATATAAGCAACCCAGGGTTTGGAAACTGCTCAGGACGGACTTTCACGTTCAGTAGTACATCTGCTGCTTTATTTTGCTAGCTGACGAGCAACCAGACGAGAGGGCAGCGAAAAACAGCACAGCATTTACAGAGGGACTGGACAATCACAGAGAGGGGACTCCTGGTAAGAGCAAAAATGGAATGGATGCTCTCCTCTCATCTGGGTGGAAATTTGGGATGAAATCTGAGCTCACTCACGAAACTGCTTGTTCTCCCTGAAACCCAGAGCAGCCCAACAGTTGAACGCTGCCAGCGTTTGCCAGGTCACCCCGCTGGCCGCATCAGGGACGCTCCAGGCAGCTGAGCAGGACGCTTTGTGCAGAGACAGCAAACCCAACTGCAGCTCCCTGGCAGCAGACAGTGCCAATGAGTTGGGAAAAGCAAAGTCCATGGTTAAGAGGGATTGATCAGAGGAGCCGCCCCGAGGGACCGTGTGATGCTGGGAGGAAGCGCATCCCTCCTGCCCACGGCTGGGTGCTGGGTGGGGCCAACAACTGGCCTTTGACAACTAAAGACGAGTAAATTCACGATCACGACGCCTGGTGAAAACTCGACGCTTAGGCTTGCCAGTAACTGCTACTACACTGTTTTTACTACCAGCTGATCTTCTACTGGCCGTAAAAAACAAGTTCTTAGCATCTACCAGTCCTGACATTGCAAAACGGCTCTGAGCGTGCACACACTTTCTCCCTCGACTAACTGCTTTTTTCCAATTTCACACAGGCTTTCTGCTAAGAGCACAGAAATGTATGTTACTATTGTCAGCAAGGGAGACAGACAGGCCAGCTGCCATATTGCTTAAAATTACTTCTTTTCATCCATTTCACCCAGCAAGGAGCATGGGATTATTTGACCTTCCTTACCGATTTTCTGCGCTGCTCTAGAGAGTGCAAAGAAAGGTAGGAATGTGTAGAAGAGCAATGAAAACTGCACCAATATCCATTGCATCCGCTCCCGAAAGGCAGAAGGATGCCAAGGATGCCCTTGTGCTGAAAGCTAAAGTAAAGCTATCTACCACGGGTGAGGGCAAGCGACGGGTGCTTCGTCTGACCCCGCCTATCAGCTGCCCAGTGAACTAATCCAACAATAAATCTTTCTTCTCTCTGGAGGGCAGATTGGGACACTCTTAATTCCCTCCCTCCAGGAGAGCAAGTGACCGTTTTTTTGGAAAGAGTCTCCCCTGACGGGCAAGATGAGCCAGGGCAGATGCTCTTCTGTCACTGTCTGAAGGTCTTTGTTGTGCTCTCAGGAGTCCAAGGCTGCTCCAACACCTCATGTGGTTCCAGCAAGTCCTCCCTGTGGCTGTCTCTGGGGTCTCTTTCCTCTCATGTGCCCTTTGCAAATACCTGATCCCCCTCGTCTTTAGCTTAGCAAAAGATAGGATTCACTTACTTAAGCACACTTATTTTGAGGTGTAAGTTAGGTAATAATCTCACATACAGCATTTTTATCAACATAATTCCCTGTAAGATCTACAACACTTTTTCTAACGCTGTAAGGCTTTTTGTTCTTAAGGCTACTCTTAATAACCACGCTGGATATGGAAAATATTTAGACTCCTAAGTGTTTCATCTCATTTCATAAAACTATCAACAGCAGAGCTGAAAACAGAACTTAGGTCTGCTAGTCTCCGTTTTCAGCCTACCCTTAGGACCCATGCCCCCCATTCGGTATTTTGCCACAGTGACAATAACAGGCGCATCGTGCTTACAGTGCTTACTGTGGGTGTAGCAACAGAATCATGGAATACAGACTTTTGGGTCTTAGATATTTACAAAGGAATCACTACACACAGTATCACGATTGAGAGAATTTTTAACAGATTTGGGTCACCCCTGAAGAGACCAATAACGCCCTCTTGTCTGTCCACTTTTTCATTTTTTTATTTTTCCCATTGGTATTCTCATTGCAAAACGCAATGAAGAAGAACGCACATATATGCCTAAGAGAAAACCTCGATGTACTAAAACTTTGGTATTTCCCTGGCAATAGGCATTACAACAGAAAGCAGGGTAATTTTTGGAAGTTTAGTGAGAGGCTCCCTCAGGAGAAGAGGAAGCTTGAAGTACATCCTAGGCTGCTGCCTCCAGAGGTGTTTCTGAATGCCACTTGCCATTTTTGGAGTGACTGCAGTGGATTTCTACTTCATTCCAAAAATTTCCTAGTGAAGACCAAGAGGCGGCAACCTCAGACTTTTTTTGCATCTTCTCCCACTGCTCGATGCGAAAGGGCATTTCCTCCCTGCATCCCAGCAATACTTTAGCAAACCAAACCACACAAAACAAAAATCTATTTTCTGAAGCTGACCCACTCTCAAAACAAAAATCGACTTGTAAAAGGGTGTGGTACACACAGATCGGGTGGCAGTCTGCAAAGACACAAAAAACATCTTCTGTATTTTAGTGGCGCAAACCAGAACCCCAAATCACATCCTTTCAGGTTCACGTACCACGAACACATATCCTGGCTGTCATTATTCATACATAATGCAAATTGGCATGAACTAGTGTTCAGCAAGAAAGAATGGAGTATATCTTAAAAGTGCATTAAAGTTGTAGAGCAATAATATTGTTCCAGAGATGAGATTCAGTCTCCCAGCTCTCTGAAATAGGTTATGGAGATGGAAAAATCTACTGACAGCAGCGGGGGTACTTAAAGCAAGGAAGCATCTCTCTTGCTGTTGTTTTGTTTCATTTTTCAACAACCACTCACTCACTATTCTTATGCAGTAATTAAAAATACCTTCTTTTGTGGGTTCAGAGTTTAAATAACTTCTGCAGAACTAGTGAAACTCACTTCTATTCAGTACCATCTTCTCTCTTAAAGTGATGAAGCCCTGTAGCGTACCGGCATAGCAGTGCTTGCAACGTGTGGTCCCTTTAATCCCAAACAACCCTGAAGCTAAAGAGTTCTAATGTTGCTATGCATTCTCAGCAGGGTCCGTTACAGAGCTGGCAATTCAGCTTTTTTTCTAAAAGAAAATTTAATAATCATCTATTAAAAGAGGCCAGTTGTTCTGGCTTTGGTGGTGGCAGCTTTGGAATATCTGGACAACACAGACATGGGTGTGTTCACAGATCCTAGAATGCATTACCATGAAGGATCCGTGTTCGTGCACTTCACCTCAGCTACTCTGAAAGTCCACTGATTTCTCTCAAGTTGTTAGGGGTTTACTCAATGCAAGTAAGAAAATCTGTTCTCTTAGGTCTTTTATTTTAAAATAAATGAAATTAGCTGAAATTAATTTATAAAAAAACCTGAAAGCACATTCTTTGCACACAGCTAAAATCTTCATGAAATCTACCCTTTAATTTAAAATACGCATTTCAATCTCACTGGCAGGTACCCTTCAGAAACAGTTGTTATTTACAATACCAGTCTGGGGAGGGGGGTGGGAGGGAAAAAGGAAAAAAAAAAAAAAGATTAAAAGATCAAGTTACTCCTCTCTTCCAAACAAGCCCGGCCACAGCTGTACATCAGCTTCCGAGCAACTGCTCTGCAAAAACACAACAGGGCTTCTGTCTTCCCACAGGGTTTGCTCGGGTCACCCGCATGTGGCATGGATTAAAGCAGCACTAAAGCTCCATGACAGAGCAGGCGGGCCGGCGAGTTAAACACGCAGGACGGTGGTGCCGCCGGTAAATGCCCCCCATCCGGCAGGTCCCCCCCAGTGCCAGGAGGAGCCCACGCACAGCTCCTGCACAGGCCATGGCTGGAGCAGAAAAAAAGGACGTTTCTGCTTTTACATTTTCACTGTCTAAGCAGAACAAAGTTGGAGGGAAGGAGACGAGTGTGTTTGAGGGGGGGTTGTATGCAAAAAGAGGACAGCACAGAGGCAGCCTAAGATTTCGATCATGATGGAGCAACGGAGTCAGGCAGCCCATGCAAATGTGTGACATTTTCTTTAGAAACGCCACTGTCAAAACTGAAAAACAGAGGTACATGGCACAAAGGGTCCCAGCATAGGGATGCCTTCTTCAACGCGCCGGAAAGCCAGAGCTCGTCACTCAGCACCCAGGTGGGCTACAGCCCAAGCCCAGGCAAAGCCCATACCCTGGCCAAGGTTTAAGACCTCAGTCCCCTGCACGGAAGGGAAGGAGACAGTTTTAGCAGGGCTGTTTACACATGGTGGACACCAGCCTTCCTGCATCTCAGCAGGCAAGCCGGAACAGCCAGCAGGGCCAGAGAGGTAGGTTTTTTGCTCCTGGACTTGCAGTTCCACTCTTCATAAACATGACATTGAGAAACTGCGGAGTGTTACCTATTTTTTCGTTCCTATGGGTCACGCCAGGAAGACAACAGCAGTGCAAAGCAGCGGCAGCAGCCGTCTGGCCACAGGTGCCCAGATCTTCGTCATGGCAGGAAAAAAAACCAATCAATGTTTTAATTGGCATTCTTATACATAAAAAGCAATTGTGGTTAATCAGAATCCACTTATATAAATAAGTAAATAGAAATAATAATAATAACAACAATAATAATAGTGCACTGGAGCCAGTGAAACGCTCCTCAGCTGCAGTGTATCAGAAACTCCCACCAAAGGGCAAAGCAACACCACCCTGCGGGAATAATGGCATGGGGCATTTTATTCTGCCTCTGTTCCATGCTCTCCAACCAACACACAGCCAGTGTGGGCAGGTATTAATTAGTTCTCAACTGCTTTGCCTTTGCTGCTTCAAGGAACATGGTCTTAGCACGGGAGAAGGGACTGTGAAGCAGCAGCAGGGGACGAGTGGCCTCTGATGGGAGAACCACCATAGGTTCATGAAGATTCACCCCCTCACTCACAAAGCAGGTGAGTAACGGCTCTGGAAGTCCCATCGCAAAATTAGGAGCAAACAGGACACCGGTACAAATGGGCAAGCGGGACTCCCATTTAGGAGTTCACAAAAAATCTGTTTCCGACTTAAGTGCCTGCTTATTCCTATTAAAATTATCTAGCTTTTCTATGAATGTATGCACCACTCTAGAGAGGATATAAACTAGGACTTGTTGAACACAACTGATAAATCTCCTTCCCATCTTTCTAGGAAATCTTCTTGAGGTGTTCAGATTCCTGAACAGTCTCCTAGTTGCATCATAGAGAACAAAATGTCACAAGTCTCAAAGTTCCCATGTTTTGATGTCACTGAATACAGTAATTCGGATACTGCCAATGTATTGGAAAATACCAAAAGGATGGGAGGACCTGAAAACATCAAGCAGGACCATGAGAGCTGACATCATGAGAGGTAGCGACACCTACACCAAACCGTATATAGCAGGCACTGTATATAGCAGAGTCATATACCACCATCTCTGTATTAAGCCCTACCCAAGATTTTTAAAATATGTACTGAGGTGCCCTTGTCTTTTGTGGTTCCAAAACCAAACACAATACAGGTGGATGTGATTTGAACAGTGAAGCATGCCCAGGTCACGAGTTCATGTGTACCAATCCGAACATTAGTATTCGGAAGTAATAATTCCCTTTCACTGAGTAAAAGGGCCACGTGAGAGATGGGATTCCACATTTGGAGAGGCTGTTTGCTTTGCTGTCCTCAGGGGACAGACAATGTGCTGTTTCACATGACATGCACTTTTAGGACATTCATAGTGACATTAGAATTGAAGAGATTCTTATGCATGAAAAAGTAATTATGGATATACATATATATATCCATATATTTAAATAGATAAAAAATATAAAAAATATAATCCATATAAATATATGAATAATTAAAAGTCTACTGCTGTCATAAGGTTGTGCAGTGGCCTACGAATACCCTTTAATGGCAGCATATACAGAGATCAGAAGCAGCATTTCCACAGTGCTTGCAAGAGAAAAGGAAATCCTAACTTCTATGCAGTCTGGCGGCTTTCTAACACAGATTAAAAAAATCATTAAGTATCGACCCTTTTCTTGAGGACTGTTTGAAAAAAAACCCAGCCTGTCCAGCCCAGCTTTACCCTCAGCAAGCATTTATTCACCTGACTTACTCAGACAGATCGCTGAATTTCTTAGACCAACAGACAGCTCAGCCTCCCTCTGACACCAGCTGGGCTGTATCCTCAGTATTTCTGTTAAAAAGATTTACTAAAACATGTAAGGCAAGCATTGGAGGAAGAAGCTGGTCAGGAGTCTACCTATGCCAACCTTGCTCCCCAAACCAAACACCTCCTGTTTTTTTCCAAGGAGCAATGAGATTCTTCAAGCACACTAAGGCTGAAGAAAGGCAACAACCACCAGAAAACCACCAAGTGTCAGGCCAAAATCGGCTG
>JAKFQP010000122.1:2695645-2729078 GCA_023375905.1 Nycticorax nycticorax
AAAAAAAAAAGAAAAAAGAAGAAAGAAAGAAAAATCCAGTAATGTACAGGAGTAGCCAGGGAATGAGGCCAAAGCCCCTTTGCTGGGTGTGATCACCAGTGACTCTGGTCATCATCGGATGCCACCTCCTGTGCGCTGGAGAAGACAATCCAGCCCTCAGGGCTGCAAAGGCGAAACAGTTGTTTTTAAACAAACACATTTCTAATTGAAGAGCTTTCCACTCCAGCTGCCGTATCCTATTTTTTAAGTAGATTTACAATGGATGACGCAAGTATGCTGCCTTTGGGGCCAAGACTGCCACAGCTCACAAGTTGTCAGGGACATCTCTTCATGTACCAATTGCTCGGATTCTTGCTGGTGGTCTTCAACGCTCTGAAGCAAGTTTATAAGTCACCAAACAAATGCTTCCCACAAACACACATAAGCATTATTTGTGCCTAAGTTCCAGTGATCATAATGTGTGTGTTGACAGAGCAGCACAGTCCAAAATTTTGTACACACTTTAGAGGAAACTAAAACTCAGTCATACATGCTCAAAAGCACACTGTAGGAAGCAATGTGGTAGCACGGACAAAAGGAACTGGAAGATCTACTTGGTCTGTTGACATACTCTGTTTTATTCCCACCACGTCTGTCCCCAGTGCTATGTTACGTGGGTTTTGCCAATTCCTGGCAGCAACGTCCAAAAAAACATAAACAAATAAATTATGTCATTTTGTACTTACAACTTAACTGGACCTTGGTGCACACAAACACATGCGCATGCACACACAAATGCACACATGTCTTTCTCTTCTTTTTTAACATGCAAGTTCTTCCAGTGTATTCACGTTCTTGGGGCGACCAAGCTCAGTCTGACGACTGGCTTTGGGAGGATCTGATGCCAGCCAGCCGTGCATAATGGCCTCTTTGTCTGGCTGTCACATGAACAGCATTGTGTTACAATCATTGTCACTCCAGGCTTAAACTGCAAGGCATGCTTTCACACAAAACATTCACTTTGGGGGCTCTTTTTGGCAGAGCCCTGTGATCGAAACTCTTTCGCTCCTCTTTAGTTAATCAGCTCAGCAATGCCAAAACTTTAAAAGTCAGGATTCAAAAGCTCTCCTCCAAATCTGAATTCTGAATTCTGAAACTTCTCTGTGGGTCACATGAAGAAGGGAGCAAGTAACGTAAAACAGCCATCATCTAAATCCCTATGCGTGAATCAACACCAAACTCATGTGTTGAGCAACACGGTCAATAAAAAAATAGCCTGCTGTAGTACAAAAGGCCTGAATGAAGCCAACAATCATGAAAACATAGAAACAAGTTTGATTTAGTTCACCTTTGCAGTATTTGAGGTCAGAAGGATACCACCATGGCAGTGAGATCCCCCTTAAACCCAGTTTAGGAGGAGACAAGCACAGCACCGCAGCTGCAAATTCCTCCCCTTTGTTCCGCCAGCTAACAACCTCGCCGTTATCTGCGTCTACAAAGCAAGGCAGATGCGCCCTGTAGCCCTGATCTTTAGAGATGAATTACGACGGTCAAAACTGCGTGTCAAAACAGGACTGCAGCGTACAGCTTGCTCCAGCACACGCTGGCTCCCCATGGGAAACCCCAACACGCGGGCAGAGCCGGAGCTGGGGAGCTCTCGGGCAGCTCCCACAGCCTGGGCTGGCACCGCTGCAGAGCGATGGCAGAGGACAGGCGGTGCGCGGCGCTGCCAGATCCACTGCAAACCATGGATGAGGATCTCATGGTGACTTTTCCGAAGCCCTTTGACAGCAGAGTATTTTGTTCCACTAACAGTTGGGGATGAGAAAAATCCCGAGTCAAAGTTACATCCACCTTGAATATTTTCCTCCTATACTTCAGAAAAATGTCTGCAAGATAAAATCAAAACATTTCCACAAGACAAAGACGAGGAACTTATCAGGTGTCAATGTTATTACTTGCTGTGTAAATCCTTTAAATTCACCAACTACCCAATAAAAGTCCTGAAAAGTAGATAAACAAGATTTCTGTATAGGAGAAACTTCAAAAGATGCTGTGAGCACACTGACCTCATCAAGATCCTGCATGGATGTCTTTGTTTTCCTTAATGAAAAATATTCTCATGGGGCTAAGACCAAAATATGTTAAGAACGACATCCTCTTGCCCTTACTGTCTCTCTGAATCATTTTGTGCTGCATGTATTTGTCTCATACAGTTACTTCTGGAACAAAGCACTACTTGCTTTGAAGAAGGCTTACAGGATCTACCCCTGCAGGAGATAAGCACAATGCAGCAAGAGCTCATAGCCTAATGCTTGTGATGTACAGAAAACGTTACAAAGCAATGGGACCCAATGAGATGCATCCCAGAGTCCTGAGGGAATTGGCCGATTTAGTCGCCAAGCCACTCTCCATGATATTTGAAAAGGCACAGCAGTCAGGTGAAGTCCCCAGTGACTGCAAAAAGGGAAACATTGTGCCCATTGTCAAAAAGGGTAGAAAGGAAGACCCCAGGAACTACCGACCTGTCAGCCTCACCTCTGTGCCTAGGAAGATCATGGAACAGATCCTCCCAGAAGCTATGCTAAGGCACATGGAGGCCAGGGAGGTAATTCAAGGTAGCCAGCATGGCTTCACCAAGGGCAAGTCCTGCCTGACAAACCTAGTGACTTTCTATGATGGTGTGACAACAACAGTGGACAAGGGAAAACCAATGGACGTCATCTATCTGGACTTCTGCAAAGCCTTTGACACGGTCCCCCACAACATCCTTCTCTCTAAATTGGAGAGCTATGGATTTGATGGGTGGACTGTTCGGTGGATAAGGAACTGGCTGGATGGTCGCATCCAGAGGGTAGTGGTCAATGGCTCGATGTCCGGATGGAGACCGGTGACGAGTGGTGTCCCTCAGGGGTCCGTACTGGGACCGGTGCTGTTTAACGTTTTCATCAATGACTTGGACAGCGAGATCGAGTGCACCCTCAGCAAGTTTGCGGATGACACCAAGCTGAGTGGTGCGGTTGACACACCAGAAGGACGGGATGTCATCCAGAGAGACCTGGACAGGCTGGAGAGGTGGGCCTGTGTGAACCTCATGAGGTTCAACAAGGCCAAGTGCAAGGTCCTGCACCTGGGTCGGGGTAACCCCCAGTATCAATACAGGCTGGGGGAAGAAAGGATCGAGAGCAGCCCTGCCGAGAGGGACTTGGGGGTGCTGGTGGATGAAAAGCTGGACATGAGCCGGCAATGTGCGCTGGCAGCCCAGAAGGCCAACCGTACTCTGGGCTGCATCAGGAGAAGCGTGGCCAGCAGGTCGAGGGAGGTGATTCTGCCCCTCTACTCTGCTCTGGTGAGACCTCACCTGGAGTACTGCGTCCAGCTCTGGAGCCCTCAGCACAAGAAGGACATGGAACTGTTGGAGCGGGTCCAGAGGAGGGCTACAAAAATGATCCGAGGGCTGGAGCACCTCTCCTATGAGGACAGGCTGAGAGAGTTGGGCTTGTTCAGCCTGGAGAAGAGAAGGCTGCGGGGAGACCTGATTGCGGCCTTTCAGTACCTAAAGGGGGCCTATAGGAAAGATGGGGAAGGTCTTTTTAGTAGGGCCAGCTGTGTCAGGACAAGGGGTAATGGTTTTAAACTAAAACAGGGTAGGTTTAGACTAGATATAAGGAAGAAATTCTTTACAATGAGGGTGGTAAAACACTGGAACAGGTTGCCCAGAGAGGTAGTGGAGGCCCCATCCCTGGCAACATTCAAGGCCAGGTTGGATGGGGCTCTGAGCAACCTGATCTAGTTAGCAGTGTCCCTGCTCACTGCAGGGGGGTTGGACTAGATGACCTCTAGGGGTCCCTTCCAACCCAAACCATTCTATGATTCTATGATTCAATAGCTTCTTTCCAAAAGACACAGGGGTGTGCATAGAACAACAAGCTACCAGCTTGCTTGTTGTTTTCTGTCCAGTTCATTTCTCCTTCCTTTGCAGTCCACCAAAGTAACGTATCTTTGGCTAAACTTTGGTTTGGTATTCCACCCTGCTGCCGCTCATAGATGCCCTCAACACACATTATTGCTTTCTTGATCATTTTTCTTTCTTGAGCAGCCTTGACCAGCCCTCCCTCTTCTCTTCATCCTCCGCCGCTGTTTAGAGCACACCCTACCAGACCCTCACTGCCCATGAGAGACACCGCTGGGCTGGGACAGGGCCCCCCAGTCTCATGCCTGGACAACTTCACCCACACCACAAAACCCTGCTGGTCTTCTCTTGCCCAGCCTGACAAATCCACCTTCTGCATCACTCTAAGGTCATGACTTCTCCAAGCCTCCCCCTACCTTTCATCGCCTCTTCCCATGCCCAACATTTCTCATGCTTAACAAGATGTCTACCCCTTCTTTGGCAGGGCCATGGTACCAGCCTTCATTGGTAACATACCGGTGTTTCAGAGAAGCAGTTCTACACCGTCTCCTACTTGAAGACTCTCACTTGAAAAAAACTATCATTAATCCCCTTAGACATTTTAATTTCCATGATTTTTGATTAATAATAATACGACTGTGGCTTGACAGCATTTTTCATTACTTCATTGTTCTTCCTTATTTCATATTGTCTTTTGTCTTAAATTTTAGATTATAAAAGGCAAGATCATTTTTGCCGTTGTTTTTGTGCTGTCATACAGCCCCTGTGTCTGGAGTGGTGGGACACCAGAGCTGGACAACCTACAGCTGTTAGTGCTAGTGTTTCTATTTTCAATATACGACACATTAATATGAAGCCTTTATATTCAAGTTTCTTTGCAAGAATTAACTTGCATCTCTGCGTGTTCAACAAAAATAATTTGGTAGGCTTAGAAGGGGGTTCTTTTACAGCAGCAGAAAAAAGATTAAATTTCTCTCCTGAGGTCACACAGCAAGGCAGTGTCAAAGTTAAAACTACACTTTCTGCTTCCCAATCTATATTCTTTCGTTGTCTTGCACATCAAAAGTGCTCAGCATTAGTACCTCATTGCTGACTATGAGCTAATTTCTCTGACAATCAGATACAAAACACAGATAAAACATGAAGAGCTGGCTGTCTACATTTTAATATAAACCTGATGTATACATCCAAAGGCATGAACCACAAATCCTTATACAAACAAAACATCAATTAAAGACCAGACAGTTTGAATGGGTTAATTAACAAGAATGCTGACACAATCAATAAAGCTATTCCAGTAAAGCCAATTCCTCCCCAGAATACTCCTCCTATTTTTCTGACAGATGGCTTTAAATGATACATACTCTTTTCCTAAGAAAAACATTTGGAATATCAAGACACAGATTCTTCTCATAGACGAAAAAATAATGCCGTTATATCTAAGTTCATGATATGCTGATTCTAGCAAATGTTTCAAATCTTCAAAGGGGAATAAGAGTACCAATTACCACGAAACTCATCTCTTAATATTAAAAGTCAGGGTCAAATTCCATTGCTGACAGTGAGTCAGTAACATAACTACTATATAGTGAAATCTGGTGCCACTGGCATCATTCATCAAGGAAAACGCTGCTCAATGGGACTAAGGACATAAGAACTTGACTGCCATTCTACTACACTGATCCACTCCACATCTAAAGAAAGGCTTGTAGTGTTTTACTGCTCTACACTGTGTTCCATTTAAAAAAATGAATATACTGGATCACACCCACGTTACGGTATTCTCTGTGGAAGAATCAACATATCTTTGTTTTGACTAAAATTGTAGCACATATGCAAAGAATCTCTGCATTTTTTTCCTTCCTCAAAAGCCACTTACTTCCCCTAATGAGAAGTGAAAATGCCTAGACAAGAAAAAGGTACGCAGAGACACGGTGCAAAACTCCTGCCAAGTAATTTGAATGTAAATTCAAGGGATCCTCACCAGCTGCAGTCAAAAGCCCACTCCAAACTCTGTTAGATGTTAATCAAACTTAAGTATGTTAATGCACGGTTCCTGTGTTCTTCGTGGAGATGAGTTAACTGCTTTTGCTAAACTGCGTTTGCTTCGCTAGGTGTATGCCCCCACACAGCAGAATGCATCCTTTTGTGGAAAACACGGTACGAGAGAGGCACCGAAGGACTGTTCGCTTGGTCAAACTCTTTCTGTTCACCTGCAGGGCAGGAACAGCTCATTTAACACTGCAACCCCTGGACAGGTCCTCCTGTGCCCACCCTGTGAGGACCCAACCCTATACCTCCAGTCGCATTTAAAGTGTTGGCATTAGCTATGCATATGTTAGGTAGAGCAGCGAAATGGTAAGATTTATGGTATACAAAGGGCTAAAGCATCACGCTATTGAAGCAAAGGCAGTACAGTTTCTGTCTACTGGCGCTGCCTGGGGGGAGTCGAAACTGGCGTGCGCAGCCCTGTCCCTGGAGAACAGTGCAGACTCTGGACCATTTCACCACCTGATACTCAAAATAGGGGAACTCTGATAAGTGTCTCCCAGGGAAATTAAATAGATACAACCCGCTCACTTCACACAGGTCACTGAGCAGCCAGCAGCTGAGAATTTTTCTGCAAGATATGGATTGTAATCAGTGAGTGAGACACAGAAAATTCATTGCCAATCCTGTGAACTGCTCATCTCCTAGCAGAGACTTGTAACACTCCAGACTTCCAACTGCACCATCTTAAGAAGCCAAAGGCAAAGCCGTGCCATCTCCAAGCATGTTACCAATCAACATGAACACGATGCAACTGATCCACCTCTTGTGGGAGCGATACACCTTTATGTTTGGTTGTATGACAAGGCCACATGGTGATCACAGTTGCCCATGTAAGAAAAATTAAATAAACTTTATTAGGTAAGGTCCCATGTTTTGATGCTGTGCAGGTGCATGAGTTATATGAGCAAACAAGCAGAAATTTGGGCCTAAATTACATTGTTTGTCCAGCTTATTAAAAACATAGCGCACACCTGCCCAGCTGGCCTTTCTGACTTGAGATGGAAGATAAAAATAGGCTTCCTAATACCATTTCATTTGCAGGGCCATTGAGTAGCAACCGATACAGATAATTTGGCCACCCAGGCTGTTATTTTCTTAAATTCTGTCTCCGGCTCAGACAGTTGCACGCCCCCCTGCACTTCAAGAAGAACGCACATACCTAATTACGTATGCTTTCCTCCCGGTATTGTGTTATTGGGCACAAATGCCATTTAGGGGTGTTGACAAGGAAACTGAAGCCTGAAGCCAGCTTTAAGTTTCAGTCTCGCATCAGACATGCTGCTCAGTCAAAGCATCTAAGACTTTTCAGCGTAGGTCTGTAGCTTATCTGCTGGGAAACAAATGTCACTCTCCAGACTTGGCTGGTTTTTTGTTCTTCCAAGTTGCTGGATAAAAACATTTTTCCTAAATAGAGTCATTATGTTAATCTGCTTTCCAAACTGCTGCTGCCAAAGCTCAGTTACAAACCTGAGAAAGTATGCCATGAAACATCTTCAGTACTGACGGCAAGTTCCAAACCAAGGTTTTCAACTCACTCAATAATCAAAAGTTGGTACTCGAGAAAAACTTCAGAGCTGTACGCAATTCCGGGAAATACACGTCTGCTTTGACTACATGTAAATACTCAATGACTGGCAGCAACATTTAAGTAATTTTGTAAGATTACCAAAAAGCCCTGCATTCCCAGCTCATTCTAGGAAAAGCAGCTGCGTATTTTTTCCTAATTGATTTATGCCTAGATTTCCAGATAGAGCCTACTTCTTGGCTGAAATGCAAAATAGGAAATATTTACGCTACTGTGACCGTCGCCAAAAGAGAATCTGTACAGGATACCACACAAACCGAGAATTTCTCTAGGCAGCTTCTGCCGAAAGACATACGCTGGAATGAAGTCAAGTTATTAAACAGATGTGCATTTTCACGTGCCGGTCACGGTTATTTACATACAGACACAAACATCCCTCTATCTCAGTACGGACCCTCGTTCCAGCCCCTGTTTCGGACTGCCAAAAGCTTCCCGTGAAAAGGAAGGGAAACCTTTATTTAAAAAAGAAAAAAAAAAAAGCAGATCCTTGGCGCAAACCCTGCGCTCTACAGCGAGCCTGAACCGACTCGTCCCGGCTCCGGGACCGGTAGGGCGGGCGAGGGCGGAGGCGATGCGAGCGGGGCAGAGCCGCCCCCCACCCCGCTCACCCACCCGCGGAGGGAGAAGCACGCACGCACGCCCGCCCGCCCGCCCGGCGAAAGGCGCCGGTGCCGACGAGGGGGGCCGGCACCCCCCGCTACCCCCAGCACACCTTCACCGAGGGCAACCCGCGATCCGATCCGCTCCGCTCCGCTCCGGGGCGATGCCGCCTCGTCGCTGTCACCCCGCCCCGACCCGGGATGCCGCCGCGCCGCGCTGCCGCACCCGCGCCCATCACCGCGGCTTCCCGGCGCCGCACCTGCGGGACGGGACCACACGGGACGGGACGCGACGGGACGGGAGGGGGCGGGACGGGTTCCCTGCCTACCTGTCCCGCGGGCGCCCTCCCCGTCCGACCGGGCACCGGGAGCCGCTGGGTGCCGCCGGCTGCCGCCGCCGGCTGCCGCGCCGCCGCTGCGCCGAGCGAGGGGCGGTGTGTGCGGCGGGGCCGGCGGGCGCAGCCCCTCCTCCTCTTCCTCCTCCTCCTCCTCCCCCCGGCCCGGCCCGGCCCGGCCCGGCCCCGGCCCCGGCCCCGGCCCCAGGCCCGCCCCCGGCCCCGCCGCCCCTAAATAGCCTGACTCCTGTCGCCGTCTGGCAAAGCCAAAGCCTGGTAGTGGCGCGGGAGGTGATCTTGTCAGCCCGGTGAGGGATGGGTGCCTACCCAGCAGGTGACCGGGACATCAAATCGCCCCAGCTCGGAGGGTCCCGGCAGCGGGGGCTGGTCCCCGGCTCCGGCGGGAGACCCGCAGAAAAACAAACGTCTCCTGCTGGAGAAAGGGAAGGCGCCGTCACTTTGCCGCCTCTGTCTTATTTTTCCATGTTGAAGCGGCGACAGCGTCTCCTTCCCCAAGTGTTTCGGGTGAATCAGACCCGTGCGCCTGCTGCGTGGCTGCACGGAAAGGAAAACGCTTCGTGAAACTTAAGCGACCGCTACTTGTGTCTTTGGACAAAAGAGCCCAAAAGAGATGGAGAAATGCGGACCCGCCCGCCCCCACCTACCCCCCTCACTCCTTTTAACACAGCCTCTGCACGATGAACAGATGTTAGTACGTTTTAAATATGGAAAGCAATCATAAATAATGAGGAGCTAACCTACCAAATTAGCTTTTGCAAGGGGAAATGCACCTTGCACAACTCTTATTATTATTATTATCTATTAATATTATGAGACGTTACGTATTATTAGCTCGTTCGTATTATTTTGCCTGTAGATGGAATTCTGCTCTTTGCGCTTCATGTGCTAGGAAGCTGTGCCATTAAAGCATCTTCTCCTTCACAGGAGAGTGTGTAGGTTTTATCGCTGCTGCCAGCCCAGGCCGGGGTGCGAAAGCAGGGCCCGGGTAGGGCAGGTGGGGGCCAGGGCACCCTGCCTGCAGCGGGATGTGCTGGAAAGCTGAGGCACCTGGTGTTGCTGCAGGGGTCAGGGGGCTGAGAAACTCTTTCAAGTACAGCACAGCCGCCACACAGCTGGATGGGCTGTAATACTCTCTGTAGATTATATCTTCAGTTTACAAAAAAAAAAATAAAAAAATAGCAATAACCCCAGTTTTCTTGTCTCATATATTCCTAATCCCTGTACCTAACCCCATTAGAGCTAATGGCAGTTCTGCTCTATCTCGAGCCTAAATGAGTAAAAAACGCTATGAAGTAGCACCAAGATTGCAAATAAAAGAAAAAAAAAATTTTTCAAACTGCCTCAAATTAAGTATCCTACTTGCAGCCAGATTTTTTAAGGCAATCCAGAACAAAATAGTGGTTGCACAAGGAGTTGATCCAGCCACCTGAACATCACCAGTATGGGTTGTATGCTTGTTGCTTAAATGTGGTTAACTTCATTATCCTTCATGGGAGCATGTATCCATTTGCTCCTTCTCAATGTGCGTGCCTTAAGTCTTGTAAGTGTTTTAAAACACTACAGTTTCTTCAAAGCAGTAAGTTTGTAATTTATTTGCACATCACTGTTCCTCTAGTTTCAGTGTCAGAAAGATGTATTCATTCTCAGATCCCCAGTTAATATATCGGATTAAGTTATGCTGCTTGTGTGTTACTCCTTTTTGACATCCCTTAGAACTTGAGGAACTTCCTTTCTGTTTCTTTTAATCATTTCTTCATCTGTAATGTATGCATATAAATGGTAATGTATGCATATAAATGTGAAATACTGAGAAAATATATGTTTCATCCTCTTTTGCACTGAGAACCACATTCTCTGTGAATGGTCTCATTTTCTTTAAGGGAAGCAGTGGAAGAATAAGGAACTACATTATAGGAGTATGGCCCTAAGTGCTCATTTGAAGATGGCTTCCTATGTAGTACACTCATCACAGAAATGCACATACCAGGTAGAAAATGAACAACTTTAGCAACAAATGATGCAAAGAGAAGATGTTCTACCAATTACCTTCCTCTTTTTTTTTTTGAGTACTTTTTCAAACTGAAGTCTTCAAAGAAGTCTGAAGCCAATAACCCTGTCTTACTATCAGGATAAGGCTTAGAGATGTGCAAGACAAACAAATCTGCGCCAGAGACAGAATTGTTTGCTTTAGAAACCAGTTTTCACATTCCTCCTCAGACTGAAGGTCCAGGAATAAACAGGAATGGTTATTTGGAACATTATTCTCACTGATAACATATGGAGGACAACAGCATATTTTCATTTCCACCATCCTTAATCAGACAAAGTTTAAAACATTGTTCAGTGAATATGCTCAAAACCAACCTGAATTACAATTGAAGTGTCTCTATTTAAAAAATTATGAACCAGTAGAGGATCAAAGACTATACTAAAATGTAGTTGTCCCTAAAAGTTAAGCATCCACTTAAGCTAGTCATCATTGCAGAGGGGAACTAGTCTTACCTGTGGTAAGGTACCTGTCTTGGGGTGGGGAGATCTGGCCTCTAAAGATGTTTGTCCATCACTACTGACTAGCCATGACTTAGATTGGATATCTTAACTTTTAGGCTGCGACAGGTGGCGTGAGATGAAAACCACCCCATGTTGGATACTCAGGGGTGTGCTGGGTGGTGTATCCAGGTTGCTGGCCAGAAGCACACACTGGGCTGCAAAGCCTTTCTATGAAGAAGCCGCTAGCAAGAAGCCAAGATTCTCAACACTTAATTGCAGCAATCAAGCAAGCAATTCCTGTTCCGAGTGCAGGAGAAAATACTGTGAGATGATAAAAAACATCTGACTTGTTAATGAAGCCTCAACACTCTTAAAATTTCTGAGGACTACAGGAAAAAGAATGAGGCTTATTATGTCTGCACTCTGCTGTTATCACTAATGCTCTTCAATTCAGCCAATAAGGCTTAATTTCAAAGCACTCTTAATGTTTTAAAATATTATGATGCCCATATATGGGGCATAGTTTCTATGTAAGCATAATTATTTCTCTGCACAGGTAACCCTTTAAAATAAGTAATAGGCAGTCTTACTCTCTGACTCCCTAAGAAAAATTAATTGTATGATGATGTCTTTGATCTGGTTTCACTTTGAGTATGGAAAACTTTTAAATTATTGTGTGGAACATCTGGATTCTAGACACTGAGCAGAAATCACAGGAGGGGACTGTCTTTGACCATATCAGCATCTCAAGGCCTTTGAGTACACCCACAAGAGGTTATGAACACAGGTAAGTGACACTGGCTAGCAGTAAAGCTTTGAAAGGAAGAGCACCGGTCGAGAAGAGGAAAGGTATGGGACACTGTCTACTGAGAAGAAGAGTTATATAAGCATAAAATATGCATGTATATAAACAACACAGGCAGGGTTATCTACAGATATATCTATCCAATATTTTCCACTTCTATTTACCACTTTGCCAGCCAAATTATTTGATCAGAAAATAACTAGATGTGAAAATATGTAACATGACCGATCCAGATGATACAGAGAAACACAACTGCGTTAGAACACACAAGATTTTCACTCACAGTCCAGATCACATCTCCAATTTCACACTGTCAGGATTTCAGGATGAGATATTCCTTTTCAGAAGATGGGGTATGAAGGCGAGAAGTGATGTGACTACGAGTTACAAGTGGTTTCATCATTCTTCAGCTTTGAAGGGACAGGAACACAGAGTAACACTGCTGCCATTCCCCAAACGCCTCACGCATACGCTGTTTTTCAGTGATAAGGGGAGTGCTATTTGCTTTCAGACTGTAACTGCAGGGAAGAGGCAAAGTGAAAGAAGGGGATCACTGAAATCAGGATGACTGTCCTTATTTGTGCTTTGGCCTTTGGAAGGCAAAGGTGAAATGAAGGGGTGGTCATAGGCTGGCCCTAGGCTTGAGAGTAAGATGTTCTGGGGAGTGGAGACAGGAGACTGGAAAACAAAAGTGAAACAAGAAACAAAGCAAGCGGGGTGAAAATACCAAGATAGTACAGAGAAAAAGCCAAAATAATAAAGAGAATGAAGAAGGAGAAAGGAATAAGAAAAATAATATGAAAGAGATGATGCAAGAATGGTTTTTTAACTGTCAGGTTCTTCAAAGGCATCCATCCTGCATTTCAAGATGTGATATTTTTAACCATTCCTTGTCATCTTGTGACAAAAGCATTTGGGGCCTAGTTCTGGGCATGAGCACTGGTAGCAATCCTGCTATGATATGTGATAATGATGTGATATCAAACAGGACAATTTAAAAATTGCTGACTCTCAATTTCTTTTTTGTGTGGATTTAGGGACATATCATGACAAGTTTTCAAATAAATCTATGCATGAAAAAAATTATGAAAACTTATGTACAAAACTGGAACAATCTATGATTTGAAGACATTCAGTAAAGAAGAGAGACATTCAGTATTGGAATTAAGTCTTCTGCTTAATTTTTCTGCTGTGTAAGAGTTAAAATACTTTTTAAGTTACCTTTGAAAACAATCTTTCTTCACTTTACAACAGTGACCAGGGACACTATCAGGTGGAAAAAACCACCTGCTGTGGCCAGCAGACAACTACTTAACGTTCCAGGCACAATGAAATATGCACAACAGGCACAAGCCGTCTTGTAAGATCATCTCATCAAACCAAATTAAAGTGAAATAAGATATAACTTACAGTATTGGCTTCTGGAGGTGTACAGCATTTTCTATGTATAAAAATTACCTTTAAATGGCAGTGCTCCTCTTTAGAAAAATAATTGTGTTGCTATGCTTGTGTTATTTAAGGTAACATAATGGGAAAATCCAGGATTGTTCATCTTACTGCCAATAAAAGGGCAAACAAAAATAGCTTAAATACCATTCTCCAAAATTACTCTTTAGTCTTTTATAACATTATTAATCTAAAAATTCTCAGCTTCTTGCAAGTATTAATTCAGTAAGTGCTTATATTTCTTGTATGCATTGGTAAACTGAGGCTCAGACTGGCTGACTGACAGAGATTAAAACAAGCCTTAGATGTTGTGAATCATGGTTCCCTACTTTGCCAGTACCAGGTGACGCCTTTAAACTGCTCCGAACGTAACTTTTTCCCCAGAAGTCAGAATTAGTTAATCTTATGCTCTGAAATCTCAGGGTGAAATACATTGCCTTGTGTGCTTCTTGGTAAAGCTGAAATTGTCACACATTGATGAAAAGAACAGCTGTTACAGCATCTTCAGTCTTATCAACACACATACCCTCTGTTTAAAAAGACCCTACAGCAGCCTAATGGCAACGCTTTTTCTTTTATAAAATAGGATTTTGTTCTGCAATTTCCTAATATGCAGAAATCGTGATGCCCAGGGGAGGTATTATACTCCATTCAGAAGCAACACTGTTCAGGGACACTTCTACCTTGCAGCAGCCCCATCCCCATGGGATGCTCCCCACAAGCTGTTCCCTTCCTTATCTTCTCACCATCTCTCTGCTATTGACTTTATGAAAGAAGAGCACTGAGCAGTTCGGATAGCTCTCACAACAGGATAAAGCCTTTCCACCAGTTCACTACAGCTCAGACTAGTGCGTATAGGCTGGTGACAGAAGCCAGAAAGTGATTTCCTCCTGCCACTCCAAAATATGGTCAAGCCAAGCGCAGATGACAAGCAAGGACATTCTAAATACATCAGCATATTGCATTTATCTCCTGCAAGAGGCAGGCAGAGATAAAATAATGTAAATGGTCATGAGCCAGCAATATGCGCTGGCAGCCCAGAAGGCCAACCGTACTCTGGGCTGCATCAGGAGAAGCGTGGCCAGCACGTTGAAGGAGGGGATTCTGCCCCTCTACACTGCTCTGGTGAGACCTCACCTGGAGTCCTGCGTCCAGCTCTGGAGCCCTCAGCACAAGGACATGGAACTGTTGGAGCGGGTCCAGAGGAGGGCTACAAAAATTATCCGAGGGCTGGAGCACCTCTCCTGTGAGGACAGGCTGAGAGAGTTGGGCTTGTTCAGCCTGGAGAAGAGAAGGCTGCGGGGAGACCTGACTGCAGCCTTTCAGTGCTTAAAGGGGGCCTATAGGAAAGACAGGGACAATCTTTTTAGCAGGGCCAGCTGAGACAGGACAAGGGGTAATGGCTTTAAACTAAACCAGGGTAGGTTTAGACTGGATATAAGGAAGAAATTCTTTACAGTGAGGGTGGTGAAACACTGGAACAGGTTGCCCAGAGAGGTAGTGGAGGCCCCATCCCTGGCAACATTCAAGACCATGTTGGATGGGGCTCTGAGCAACCTGATCTAGTTAGCAGTGTCCCTGCTTACTGCAGGGGGGTTGGACTAGATGACCTCTAGGGGTCCCTTCCAACCCCAAACATTCTATGATTCTATGATTCTATGAACAGCTAATCTGAACAGCTCAGCACCACCTCTGTTAATAAGGCTTCAGGTCTTTCAACGCTAGCAAAAATGTTTAACTTTTCTAGTTGGTTTTTTTTTTTTTGTCTCAGGCTGAAAGCACTCATTTCCACTTAAAAACCAAAGCAACACTTTTAAAGAATATGCGATGTGCAATGTAATGAACTTTCTCTACTCTAAATGGTGATACAGTCCCAAAGTGTTCAGATTAGCCATGGACGAGGTTCCATTGTAGCACAACAGATCTACAGCCTACCTAAGCAAGAGTTTTTCAGCAACATTTACAGTTGTAAAAACCCCTATTTTTAAGGCAAGGTCTGGGGTAAAATAGGAGTCCACAAGACTTCCTGTTGATTTGCTATTTAGACTCTGAAATCTATTTAATGCAAAAGCACAAGTTCAGTTTCATTCAAGTTCAGTATTCCTATATAATGTACTAAAAGACATGTAGTCATTTTTCAGAAGCTGAGAGTCTTTTAACATACTTGATTTGTTGTTTTTCTGTGCTAGATTTTAAACTATTTTCTGTTGTGTACAACAGCCAAGTCAATACAAGCACAGAAGGCTTGTGTAAGAAAGATACTATTTCTAGCTTATGCAACCAACCCAGTTATGTCCCTTGGAGCAATTAGGCTGTAAATAGCACACAATCACTGACATAATCAATCAGATGTGCTTTACCACATATTTACACATACTGTTGAAAGTAAAGCTATCAAGTCTTCATTTAATAGCTGGTATTATGCTTGTAGTGTAACAGAAATCACTATCTATAAGGTCCAAACATTCGCTAGAATCTGATTTTAGGTCATGGGAACCCAAGATTATAGAGAGAGATGTATGTGCATATGTATATAAAATATTATTTTTCTGTTTCATTATATATAAATATTATTTAATGTGTCATATACGGATATATGTGCAACATTTCTGCCAAGAATTTATCTCCCCATCAATGTGGTATCCATGGATTTCAAATATGCTTTTGAATTCAGTGTCCAGAGAAAAGGAATACAAAACAGTACCACTTTCAGTGAAATAGCCACTTAAGCACTAGCTGAGCACATGCAGAAAAGAAAATGATCAATCAAATTCTCAATAACTTCTTTTTGGTAACCTCCTATCTTGAACCTCTTAGTTTAAAAGTATGGCTCTGAGGGTACTTTTTAGTTAAAATCCCTTTCCTTTCTTTTTAAGACAGCGTCATGTAAATTAACAGACCACTGAGTAGAAATAAATACCATAGATTATCAGCATTGCAGAAAATAAAGACTTTTTTTTTTCATTTCACAGTTTCCCGATATCATTTCTTAAAAATATTTTTTCCTCCCATTCCAAGTAAATTTTGGTGCTTTGAAAAACATAGCTCAAAATCTCTCATTGCAGTGGGCTCTGATAACCTGCCACTTCAAGTTCATGAATGTTCCTAATAAAGTCTTCAAATTTAATTTCTGGGAAAATGCTTGCTCTTTTGCAGCAATAATTGTAGGGTTTCAGCCTGATACACTACACATGAATGAAAAAGAATATATGTAAAGGTCAACCATAACCAAGACACACTCCAATCCAATAAAGTAATTTTCATTTACGTGGTGACAACAGATGAACCTCTGCTCTCTGCACTTAGAATCATAGAATCATTTAGGTTGGAAAAGATCCTTGAAATCATTGAGTCCAACTGTATTGAGATAATTGTTTTCTGCCCAGTTACAAACCAGGAACATACTGCCTGTGAGGCAAACGTGATAACCACGAGACCACAGCAACACTCCTTTTCGTACTTGCTCACACACTTTGGGAGGAATGCCTATAGTCAAAATAGTCATAGCATACAATTTTATGTATTCAATGTTTAGTGTAAAATTATAATTTCTCCTGTTCAAATAATTGATCCCGTGTGTATGAATAGTATATATTAGTGTATTTGTTTGAGGTGACAGAAATAAGCTCTGTAATTTTCAAAAAGTTTGCTAAGGAGGCTCTCTAAAGAGTTTTCAATACAGAATATGAAGTTAGTGTTGCCATGCTTGCATTTATACCCTACAGTGAGGAAAAAAAATCACTATAAATGAAGAGCCTTATTTGAAGTTAGATCTGATTTGTGTAAGTAATGTTTAAACACTTACTATGTTTGTTGCACTAACATGAAGGTAAATGGTTTTCTTGAACCCACAAGAAGAATTAGTGCTCCTCTTGCAGGTTTTAGTACCTTATAAGGATACAAAATTAAACTTTCCAGTTCATCATGGCCTCTTGATAAGGTAGATCTCATTTGCATATGGAAGCAAAGGAAACTGAGATTTGGTGGCAGAGGTATTCACATAAAAATCTTGACATACAACTCTGCTACAAAATAGTATGTTGAGTAATTTAACATTAAAGAGAACTTAGATAAATGAGGCAAAGCCATATGTAAATTGGCTGTTAAGAATGTCTTCATTTTATGCTCTTTTTTTTAATCTAATCTGTTTTACAGAAAACTAAAAACAAAATAATGAATTACACCCTTTTAGACAAATTCATCCTCAGAGTTGGGAGCAGAAAATTAAGATGTTCAGAGCCCCATAAAACAGTGCAGTTTAAATCAATCACGCCTCTTATATGCAGCAAACAGAAGAAAAGCATCACTCAATTAGGTCCACAGTCTCTGGAGCGCTACATGCTGCCTGGCGCTGTATGCTGCCCTGCTAGCTTGCATCGGGAATCGTCAGAGATGCCTCATATGTTAAACTCAGAGTTTAAATATAACATTCTGTAGCATTTAAAAGAGTGAAGGGTTTAATTAACCTTCCTTAAATATTTAGTTCTTCCTATTTACTTTTTTAAGAAAATTGTGGTTTGGGATTACTTCTTTTGAATTGCAAATTTAGCTTAAACAGTTTATTAGTCTTCCTCACTAAAGGGATGTTCTTCAAAGTTAATGCAATCTGTATTAGCAGCTACAATTTCTGGCAGAGCTAGGAATTTGAAAGACTGGAAAAGCCTGCCAGGCTAGAAAAACAAAAGTGGGAAATACTGCCACATTCCTTCCAATGTAATTCAGTAGGCTGAAGTTCAGTTAGATGCCGCTGGTCCTTTGCTAACAGCACTTCCCTTTATCTCGTGTCCTGAATGCTCATTTCATTATGTAGTTGTGCATTTTCCAATTTTTTAACATGGTGGACATCTGGAAGTGTGGCCTACTGCCCTGAATGCAGCACATCAGGGATGGTTGTATTGCAAAGGGTATATGGAAATATAATTGCAAAGAAAACATGCAGATGTCACCTGCAACTCTGAGACATTGCAGAGGTGTTTGTGCTCCCCTCTACTGCTGCACACATTGATATCTAAGGGGAGAGGAATCAATAAGGCAATTACATTTGCAGCTATGCAGTCCTGATAGCAAAATCCCTATGCTGTTCTGGGCAATAGATCAGGCACAGGAGCTTCAATATGTCTCAGACTGGACACAGCAGCTCAGTATGCATTTATAGCATTATTAATTATATTTGGAGTTTATTTATGGGTGTTTTGTTTTTTCTTTTTTTTAATGATATAGTCTGCCCTCACATCCCACGGGGAACTAGGCTACAACCTTTGCTTTCTTGCACTTAATAAAGGAGAAATGGCAAATTATTTTTGCATTTCATCGTTCGAAAAATGAAGCAGCTGATGTGGTGCCTGTTAATGGATGGTCCATCAATCATGTTATAGATCCACAATCAGAAAAAGCATAATACAGTAGGAGGGGAACACTTGCGTGTTACTTTATTCTATAGTTACTGTACTGTCTCAAGAGTGATTGCAGCCACTCCAGATGTTATGATGCATTCAAGTACACATATCTAGCAAAGTAAATGCAAACCACAAGTCTTAGGGGCAAGGGAGAGTCTTTCTGTAAGTTTTTCCAGGAAAAAAGGAGTCAAGGGTATTGAGCAGCTTTAGGCACTTCCAGAGAAAATACCACTTCGTAGCCAACGCTGCAATCAAAAGCATCTAACAAAGGTAATAATGTCAGCACGAATATCTGTGTGTTGATTTTTAGGTTCAGGTGACCTGCACAGAAAGCCAAACTTTAAACTCAAATTGATCTCCTCTGCCTTTGCAGTGTACAGTAAGGAGTGCGCCTGTTGAAAGCCAGGGATAGTCATGCAACAGGGACGCTGGCTCCATGCTTTCTTACTCCTGGCCACACTCTCAATGACAGTTTAGATGAGGCTAATGTAAGGCTACTCAGAGTATGTCTGAACAATATCTTTAAGTGTTGTGTAGATGTAAAGCAGTCTATGCATATCAGCATAGAGCTTTGCAAAGGGCACCATCTGCAATGGGATATATTTGTCTAAGCAGAGCATCAGATAAAAATGAAACCTGTTAGTATGCAGGAATCTGCTGAGAGCTGCCTCAGGTATGTATGCATGGCCCTGAACTGACAATGGAAATCATTTCTTGATCCCTGTCCCTTGCCAGGGGCCCAAGCAAGACAAGAAGCATGAGCTGAGCCTAGGGTCAAGAACTTGCAACAGCACTTGACTGGTAAGGATGCCAAGAGTGCTTATAGACTCCAAGACTCATTTTGTGACAGCCTTTTTCCACAAAGTTACCAGCAGGATTACCAAAAATCTGAATTTTAATAGTTACCTCATGTCCTGGTACTTTGGGCTTTACAGCTTCCAAAATAAACTTCCAAGCTGGTGTTCCTGTCTCATGTAGAAGTCTAGATGGAAAAAAAAAAAAAAAGATATCTGAGAGCAAGGGTTCTTTTGAAAGACATTTCTTCAGCATTTTGATACCTACAGCAAAAGGATACTTATACAGCTTCTCTGTTCTCTGCAAGAGTTTTTTAATAGAATAAGACCAAGCTGGATGGGGCTCTGAGCAACCTTATCTAGTTAGCAGTGTCCCTGCTCACTGCCACCTCCCCCCCCAGAGGTCCCTTCCAACCCAAAACATTCTATGATGCTATGATTCTATGAATATTACTACTGATAAAGAAATATATTAATGCTTATAAAACCACTGTTATGGTGAAGCAGGAATGAGTCTATAGGTAAAATTATACTCTGTTAAGCAGCTATTTACATTTGACTTTTACAAAATAATTTTTTCTCCTCTTGAAATTTCTGAGATATAGCCTTCTACTGAGTAAAGTTCTTGTGGAGAGATTTTTTTTTTAATTAAGACAAGGCTTTTCCAATCTACCAGAGTTTAAGGAATTTTATCTTTCTCCTTCAGAAAAGTTTCCTGTGCCATATAGTTTTTAAAAAGAAAAGCTCCTTCTGCCTAAAATGTTTCTGTGCTTTACATTAACAGGGTTTCTGATGAAACGTCCATCTCTTTTCTTTGGTTCATTGTTAGCTTTCCTGAAACTGGACATCCGGACTTGAATGATGAGCTACTCTCCACAAACTAGTATTTGCAAGTATATAGGCTTCTTCCAGTTGTAATGCATACAACTCATTACAGTAGTATGTATTTTTACAACCAAATTGGTGAGATGCTGGTACTTTACACAGCTTGGTATTTTTTCCATAGATTAACATGTTCAAAAAATAGCTGAGATTATGAAGGGAGCAAAACTAATATTTCTGCAGTTTTATTATTAATCAGGAAATTTTTAGAGAGAACATCTAAGACAGAGTAAAGTTTATAAGTATTCTTTCTATTATTAAAAAATACTTGAAGGTTATAAAGGAGCTGTTAGGGTTATGGAATGGAGATATATATAAAAATCAGCTTATCATAAGATATTAATATTTTTTCAGAAAGTAGGTTTATATGTTAGGCAGTTTAAGAATCTTCATTCAAGCCCCATCAAGACCAGGATTTATAGGTCTGTGTTGCTGGAAAGAAATCCATTACCCGGGACTTCTGTTGTTGGAGCCTTACTGATCACCAAAAATCCAGTGGATAGCAAAAGAGAACCACATCAGTGTTTACATTTTATTCCAAGTAGAGCATGTCTCTGGAGTGATTTATTAATAGAGTAATATCATTACACAGGCTGTGAAACAAACTAGTGATTTTAGGGTTAGTTTACAAAGAATAAATAATAGTGTAAGAGTGCAAACTTTTTTGACAGGTGTGGCAGGATTTTGTCAAAATGCCATGAGCCGTGGTGACACTCAAAGGTGCCACAGAGTCCCCTGCCCCAACCCTGGTCCCAGGGGCCAGATGCAGAGGGGCACAGTGATACTGGAAGGTGCTCAGAATCACAGAATCATGGAATCATAGAATCATTTAGGTTGGAAAAGACCTTTAAGATCATCAAGTCTGACTGTTAAATACTGTCTCATTATTGAGAGTCCTTTGCACTAGCAGAAAGAGGGGCATACAGGGCCTCCAGAAATTACTAGCAGGGACCTTATTTCAGAACTAAATTGAAATAATACGTATGAGGTTTCTAAATATCAGGAAACAAAGCCCAACCTGAGGCACTACCTGAGGTCCAGGTCAATCTGACTCATTGTAGTCCATATTGTGGGATATATACATGCCTGTATATGAGCTCAGAGATGGCTTCATAGCTTTCTGTGAATAACGAAAAAAAAAGTAGACACAAAACAGTGAAGGTTAACAGCAGGGAGTGAAAGCTACTGGGTTTTAATAACTTTTCTAAGATGGAGTCATATTCTTGCCCCAAATACATTCTATCTCATATGCAGAGAATCAAGGTTTCTAAAACAAAATCCGCTATCTTTCATGAGCTAAAATAGATTGCTTATTTTCATGTGCGTTATACTAATAACCAGCATGCATCAGAGAGATTTCTACTGTAGGATTTTAAACGTTGCGAAGCAAATACAAGCACAAGCCACAGGGTGTCGCTATTCCCACTGTCAAATAACCAGTATTTTCTTCATTCTACTTGCCCAATAAATTTAGGACAAGAGGAAAAGTTGTAATGATACCTAGAAATGCAGTTAGAAGAGCTGAGGAATGATTTTGCATCCTGATGACTCTCCTTGAGGAATTAGGAGGTAGGTTACAATTGCTTCACTGCAATCAAACCCATTAAAATGAGGAACGAAAATCAGCATGAACAGAACAACAGAAGGGAGTGCAATGCAGAGATAGAGCCAGACGAACTCCAGACAACTCTGTTTCTTTCCATTCCATCATCACACAAAATTCTGATCAGATGCTTTAGTCTATGGTGTAATTAATGTGTACTGTATTTAGACAGGCTCTTAGCATTTTGAAGTTGATCTCCCAAGATCATGGTGCTCCACCTGTTATGGTATTATGCACAGACTTCTCCTTAATTTAAAATCTGTCTCATTCTTCAGCTGCAAATGCCTTCTGGCAGTCTTGTCCTTCTGCACCTACGAAGTATATGAGGTTAAGTAGTTAATGGCTCTTCCCAGTGCTTGCTTCAAGAAGAACTGGTCTGTACTGATTCATTTAAAAGACGTAATTAAGTGACCTTGGCAGAGATTAGCTCTCCTTGATCAATAGAAATTATTGATTCATTTGCTTTGTAAGGAAATTTGCAAGTACCTTGTTAAGGAAATTAAAACACTTTGCAGTTGCTTCTTGTAGTAACCCCAAAGTGCTGAAATGCTTGCTGAAATGTATGCTGGCTTTGTAATAGCTTGCAGTGATAATTCTCAAGAATAACAGACTCTCATGGTTTTTTTGTAGCTATCTTGCTGAGGAGAATTTCATTCCTTCTCCATCAACTGCTGTAGAAACATAACAAACAGAAGACTGTCTTACTTCAGCTCACTGTTGGACCTACATTTTTTTTATTTGTTAATTTCTTTTGCTAATATGTTGTCCTGAATGTATGTGAAAGACTTATGATGTGAAAACATTTTTAGGCATATCTTTCTATATAACAATTTCAAAAGGAAGAAGCACTGGGTAGTTCATCGAGTTTGCAAATGCATTTAAACTTTCACTTCTGCTTAGGCTACTTTACATTGTTTTGGCAAGGACGCAAATGCAAATTTGTTGATCAAATGTCAGTGTGAGAAGGTTCAATATGAAAGGAAAACTTTTAACAACTGTGAAACCGCTACAAACTTTTGCTACATTGCCTATATGGAGTCAAGTATACAATTAATTTACATCTCATCAACAGATTATTTTATCTCATATTGTGAAATTACTTTTCACCAGATCATCTGCATCACAGAATGACCTGCAAGTAGATCTGACATATAAAAAAAAGATTGTGAAGGTGGTGTACAAATTCTGAAGTTGTAGTAACTAGGTCCTGCAAGTTGCACTAGCAAAAATGTTCAGTCTCTTTGTAGTTGCCATTTGAAGACTTTTTACAAACACCTTCATGGAAATAGTTAAGCGTTAGCAGGAGAATAAAGCAACACAGTACCATCTCTTCTCTAATATGCAGTGTTCGAGAGGTGTTTGTGGGACCAGTAAGTAAGTCAAAGCTCAGACTTTCTTCAGCTGCTCTAAAGAGAAGACAGCAAATGGCTAAAGACACTTTAGGCGGAAGCAATAGTACATAAAACCCCTTGTTCAAAGAGTTGGAGTTTTGCAGCCAGAATGTCTTCTTTCACAGAACAGTTTTCAGAACTCTTCACATTTCTGTTTATACAGCAATTGGGTTTATATTTTTTACATAAAGCTGAGACTTCCTGCTTTCTTTTAATTTGTCATCTGGTCTACTCTGTTGTTTTGATTAAATTCTTCAGGCAGAGACCCTGGGTCTGAGTTTGTCTGAAACACTGTAATTTGTTTCAGACGTTTTCCACAAATTTAAATAACAGTTTCCAGGGATGCTATTGAACTTGCAATTTTAAGGATTAAAAATAAGGATTCAGACACTTTCAAGATTATTTCATTGCCAACTTTTTAATTGTCCAGTTTTTCAGACAATGCTAATTTGCAACCAAAGAAAATGTCTGCAAAACATTCTTCTTTATCCATGCTAGCACACTGTGATTATGATTAAACCTAAGATTAAATGTACTTAAAACTTTATACGGCTTTAAGAAAGCTCAACAAATACAAGAAACATTTGGAAGCTTATTACAGTGGGAAATTGTTAATTAAAGTGAAATATTACACCTGCAAAATTTGATTGCTTGTTTCAAGGTCTTTGATGGATTTATACTGCCTGGCTGAAGAATCATAGGCACATTTTAAAAGAATTAGATCTGTGCTGGTTCCAGCATTTGAATCACAGTGTATTGTTCTGTTCTGGCAAACTGGAAGTCGTTGAACAGGTAATTATATACAGCCTTGAGGCTCAATTTTGACTCCTGACAAGCACTCCCCTTAGCTGAAACCAAAGGACCATTACAGCATATCTTCCAAATCAAAACTGAAATTCCTTGAAACATAAGGAAAACTTTGTAAAAGAGACCCTGAATGCTGCATCTCACTCACACCAGTGTAATTTCTTTTTCAGAGCAAAGAAAGAAGTGACTACAACAAATTACTAATACTGCATTTCAGGTTTATCATCATCATCATGAATCCAGATGTGTTACTTCATCTGTTTTTCATTTCTTTCATCAGTAATACTGCGTTGACCATGCAAGTACTCATGCACTATCCTTAGCACCCAGCTATGAATAAAAAACATGTAAAGCAGCATGAACTCACCCCCTCCATACTTAATACTGTTTTCCCAAGATACTAGTTTTCCACTGGTTAACAGGAAGATAGTAATATAGGACTGGAGTTCTTCACCTTTTATCCAAAACTGCACCCAAAGGAATAAGTTTTGCAGCATGTCTGAGAGATTAATAAATTAGATAAATCAAGGAAGTAAAGAATTTTTCATGAGGAAGTTCTAATGGACCTCCTTTTCTATGTAGGCTGACTCACCAAATCTCTATCTACACAGCCCCACTGAAGCCAAAGTAAGAGTTATGCATTTTCTTTTAAAACTTTCTGCCTGTACTGCTCAGATAAAGCTAGTTTGTCCTTCGCATTGCAGGACTAAAATTGAATTACTCAATTATCCCTCCCTACTTAGGAATCTTTTTACCTCATTCAGAACAACTCTTTCAATATCTTTCCCTCTCTCTCACCAAAAATAAATACAATGCAACACACCATACTGAAATAAAGTCTCATAATATAACTGCAAGAAGCCTCTGCAAGTGTTCTCAGAAATCAATTTTGTTGAATATCTGCTGTATTATTTAGATGCCTGTGCAGGATGCAGCCACATTCCAGCTGTGCTTGACATCATGCAGATGTACCAAGAAGATAGCCACAATTTTTCTTGAAGCTACAGGATGCCTGACAGCAGGGTCCTTTTTTTCTTGAATATGAAACAACAGTTGATGTAGTGGAAGAAAACCATAGAAAATGAGGGCACATGTATGAATATTACAGACACCAAGTGACTACATGTTATGTGTCCAGTTAGATTCTGAAATAATGAGAATAGCTGTCTTCAACACAGATAGGCTGTTCCGTAGAAAGTCTTTCTAATGAACTGCATCATTGTCTTGAGCAAAGTTGAGAGCCCAACTGCTGTGAGAACATTACACTGTCAACACATGGATCTCTCTGTTGGCTGTCGGTGTACAACAGATAATATTATTCATATTAACATTACTGTAGCAGATTTGGAGACCTACTCAAGAGTCAAGCTGACTCATATATAAGGATGCAATGTATTAAGGATATTTGCTACTAAGATCTAACCTAAGCATAAGGCCAGAGATAAAAATGGATAGTCAGAGAAGCTTGGACGATTAGTATGACCAAACAGGCTATCACCACAGCCATCACAGCAAAGTGAATGCTGGACTACATATAAAAATATTAAATTATATTAAAAATCAGAGATGACAGGTAAGCTTTGAGGGCTGTGTAAGTAAGGAGAATACTTGTATTTGCTATGACAGAGAGCAAGAGTCATGGGCTGAATGAAACTAGGCAGGTGACATGATGAAAATAATAGGCTAAGGACATTTTATGTATGTTGAGAATACTTGCATAGGAAGCAAGACTGCATCTTTCTTCTTCTCAAGGACAGAGAAAGGCTTTTGCAGCA
Organism: Nycticorax nycticorax; assembly: GCA_023375905.1. NCBI lineage: Eukaryota > Metazoa > Chordata > Aves > Pelecaniformes > Ardeidae > Nycticorax > Nycticorax nycticorax. Next base: position 2,721,519 of record JAKFQP010000122.1, read on the forward strand.
ACCAAGCTGTAAATTGGGATCCCAGACAAGAATCTTAGCTGCATAAATAAATAGGAAAGGCATTAGATTAGAGATGCTGTATGACAAGATCTAGATAGACCAGAGAAGTAACAACTGAAAGAGGTTGAAGAGTTTAAGAGTTTGCCCAGTTATCAGCCTGAGTCACACACACTATGGTGCTATTCCACAGGGACAGATTAAAAAAAAGGTGGCAATGCAGAACCCAGAGGAGATTAATGTTGTTTTACTCCTACAGAACTAACAACTAAACAAACAGAAAGAAAAAAAAATTACTTAACCAGATACATTTTTGTTTGGACAGTAGAGACCGGTCCAGAATAAAGAATTTTCAGTTTAAAACAGCAGCGGAACCTGTGTTTGAGGATTTGATCACTCACAGAGAATCAAGGTGTCAAGAAAGAAAGAGATGAATATTGTGGGACCCTCCCTCCTTTACCTATTTTCAACCCACTTATACATGGACACATGCACAGACACACAACCTGATCAGGAGTTGAAGAGCCCAATGCTGAAGGAGTGATTAGAAAACAATAAATTCTTTCTCCCATTCTCCCTTATGCTTACTGAAAAACAGAGTCTTGCTGAATCTTAATTTTGGATAACAACTTGACTTTTTGTAGAAAGGATAAAATGCCCACTCTGACTATATACATGCTGTCTTTTTAAGTTGTAGGATCTCCAGTTTAACCTAACAGTTCAAAGAACATACTGAACAGAGTCACAGAAGCACTGTGAAATTAAGTCAAACAGAAAGAATAGGGGGGTTTGCTATATCTGTGTTGATTAGGAATAGAACAAAAAGCTCATATTTGATAGCATCTGTGCACAAATTACCATAGAATTGCATTAATTGGGCAATGCTGTTGAAATAAAGCTGCCATCCTTTCTGGTTTTTTATTTTATGAAGATCCCAGGGCAGCTGATAAAGCATGATCGATTGCATCAGAAGCAATAATAAGGTGTCACCATCATTGTCACTTTACAACTTTTCTGCCATGGGATCATAATTACAGCCACACCCAAGGTATGAGTTAGCCCATCATGTGTCTCTCTGTAGTACCAGGGGCAGTACTGCCCTGCATGCTAAGGAGACACCCACTATCAGAAGTCTGAGTTGAGAATACACTTTGAGATCAAATCTACTCATTGATCCACACTGCAAACCATAACTGATTTTTGCTGCTGTCAAACCAAATCCTCGAGATATCTAGATGATGAAGATGATATAGCTCAACACACTTTTGGTAACACAAGCGTTACACAGAAAGAGCCCTCACCTATGAAGAAATCATAGTCAAAAATCACATTCAACTAGATCACATTATATTGAAGGGCATAACACCAACAGCCTTTTCATCTTGGCAATCCAATTCCTTTAAACGCGCAAATAGTAAGTCTATCTATATGGCTGTCACCATTGCCCAGAGACCCATCCAACATGGTCTTGAATGTTGCCAGGGATGGGGCCTCCACTACCTCTCTGGGCAACCTGTTCCACTGTTTCACCACCCTCACTGTAAAGAATTTCTTCCTTATATCCAGTCTAAACCTACCCTGGTTTAGTTTAAAGCCATTACCCCTTGTCCTGTCACAGCTGGCCCTACTAAAAGGATTGTCCCTGTCTTTCCTATAGGCCCGCTTTAAGTACTGAAAGGCCGCAATCAGGTCTCCCCGCAGCCTTCGCTTCTCCAGTCTGAACAAGCCCAAGTCTCTCAGCCTGTCCTCACAGGAGAGGTGCTCCATCCCTCGGATCATTTTAGTAGCCCTTCTCTGGACCTGCTCCAACAGTTCCATGTCCTTCTTGTGCTGAGGGCTCCAGAGCTGGACGCAGGGCTCCAGGTGAGGTCTCACCAGAGTAGAGTAGAGGGGCAGAATCACCTCCTTCGATGTGCTGGTCACGCTTCTCCTGATGCAGCCCAGGGTACGGTTGGCCTTCTGGGCTGCCAGCGCACATTGCCGGCTCATGTCCAGCTTTTCGTCCACCAGCACCCCCAAGTCCCTCTCGGCAGGGCTGCTCTCAATCCTTTCTTCCCCCAGCCTGTATTGATACTGGGGGTTACCCCGACCCAGGTGCAGGACCTTGCACTTGGCCTTGTTGAACCTCATGAGGTTCACAGAGGCCCACCTCTCCAACTTGTCCAGATCTCTTTGGATGACATCCCATCCTTCTGGTGTGTCAACTGCACCACTCAGCTTGGTGTTACCTGCAAACTTGCTGAGGGTGCACTCAATCTCACTGTCTAAATCATTGATGAAAATGTTGAACAGCACCGGTCCCAGTACAGACCCCTGAGGGACACCACTCGTCACCGGTCTCCATCCGGACATCGAGCCATTGACCACTACCCTCTGGATGCGACCATCCAGCCAATTCTTTATCCACCGAACAGTCCACCCATCAAATCCATAGCTCTCCAATTTAGAGAGAAGGATGTTGTGGGGGACCGTGTCAAAGGCTTTGCAGAAGTCCAGATAGATGATGTCCATTGGTTTTCCCTTGTCCACTGTTGTTGTCACACCATCATAGAAAGTCACTAGGTTCGTCAGGCAGGACTTGCCCTTGGTGAAGCCATGCTGGCTACCTTGAATTACCTCCCTGGCCTCCATGTGCCTTAGCATAGCTTCTGGGAGGATCTGTTCCATGATCTTCCCAGGCACAGAGGTGAGGCTGACAGGTCGGTAGTTCCCGGGGTCTTCCTTTCTACCCTTTTTGACAATGGGCACAATGTTTCCCTTTTTGCAGTCACTGGGGACTTCACCTGACTGCTGTGCCTTTTCAAATATCATGGAGAGTGGCTTGGCGACTACATCGGCCAATTCCCTCAGGACTCTGGGATGCATCTCATTAGGTCCCATGGACTTACGTGCGTTCAGGTTCCTCAGGTGGTCATGAACCTGATCCTCTCTTACAGCGGGAGGGGTTTTACCCTCCCGGTCCCCCTCATGCGGTCCATCAACTCGGGAGGGGTGAGGAGAGAGGTTGCCAGTGAAGACTGAGACAAAAAAGTTGTTGAGTACCTCAGTCTTCTCTCATCTGCTGTTACCAATTTGCCAGTCTCACTCATCACTGGGGGTACACTTTCTTTAACCATCTTTTTCTGGCTGACATACCTGTAAGAAGCCCTTCTTGTTATTCTTTGCATCCCTTGCCAAGTTTAGCTCCAGCTGTGCCTTGGCCTTCCTGACCCCATCCCTACATAACCGCAGCATCACTACACTCTTCCCAGGATACCTGTCCCTGCTTCCACTGCCTGTGTAGTTCCCTCTTTCTCCTTAGTTTGACCAACATCTCTTGTCTCAGCCATGCCGGTCTCTTCCCTTCTTTGCCCAATTTCTTACAACTGGGGATTGAGAGCTTTTGTACTCTGTGGAACACATCCTTAAAGATCTGCCAGCTCTGTTCTGTTCCCCTGTCCCTGAGGACCATTTCCCAGGGAGCCCTTCTGACTATCTCCTTGAAGAGCTGGAATTTTGCTTTCCTAAAATTTAGGGTCCTGACTATAGTCTTTGCTATTCCCATTTCCCTCAGGAGTATGAGGTCCGCCAGTGCATGGTCACTGCAGCCCAGGCTGCCTTAAGAAGCAGAGTAGACTAGAATGGGCTGAGCTCTTGCTAGGTCTGCTACAAGAGCCAACCAGCATGTTTAAAGCTTGCCTGGGCATCCTCAGGCTAAGGAAACTATTGTTGAGCAGGCATCCCAAAAGATGTCTATCTTCAAGAACCTTGAAGCTAGCTTCTTCTTTTCTATTCTCCCCTGCCTGACAACAATACATTAATGGTCCCCCATATTGCTGCAGAAAGGCCCATGGATCATCACCCTGGGATCCTAGCATGCTAAAACAGCTGCTGAAAAAAACCCCCAGATTTCACAGAGGAAAGCCCAGGTGAAGGGTCCAGCAGAGAATGCTGAAGACGCTTTTCCATGCCTTCAAGTACCTTCTTAAGAGAAAAACAGTGAATCCACAATGTAACTGTTCTCATGCCTTGGAACAGTTCTATTCAGGAGACAAGGTCTATATGGATTTTGAAGTTGCACACTTTTCCCTTTGATGGTCTTTCATCTTACTGTTGAGAGGAAAAACTTTATCATAAAAATTATGCTTATCTCACCCCTAGAACTGGAAGCCCCTTCTGCTGCTGAAACACTATGAATAAATGTGGTTTATTCCCATTACTTCATTTGAAAGCAAAGAACATGTTCTCTTTTTCAGAGAACATGGCTCCCTGCACAGGCCCGAGCTTATGCGCTCACCTGCACATACCTAGCATTATTGAGAAGAGTCCTAAAAGATGCTTTCCACAGAAAAATTGAAGGCTGTGGGCTAACAAGAAAATGGTATAGACACTTAATGCTGCTGCTGTGGCTCAGTTTAGCTTGATGTCATCGCCACAACCCAGCAGCCTCACGCAGAGGCAGCATGTGTGGGTCTGGCACTGAGCCACAGCTGCGTGGTGCAGAAAAGTCTTGAGTGACGCATCCACAAATTAAATGTTGAAGGGCTTGGGGAGGGGATGTCTGCCTGTTTGTTTGTTTAATCTTGACAAGCATAAATGGAAGAGTGAGAGCACACCCAACCCCTCCTAAGGATCATGACCCTGAGGCTCCTGCGATAGCCGTGTGGCATCTTAGTACTGCAGTTTGTATGACTCAGTATTTTTATTACAAAATGGGAATGTAAATGAGTGGGATTACCCAACGACTAAAATGAAGCACACATTAGGTGAGCGTTTTGCTGTATCAGAGTTAGACTCTATATCGGTCCTTTATATCTTGCAATTTTAAGCTTGAGATCAGTTTTTAATTTATTTTAAATCAGCACAAACCACGACATTGCTGCCATTATGAACTGGTGCAAAATGCTTATCTAAAAAAGTCCACAGCATCAGAGGGGATGGGTTACAGTAGGGATTATGCTAGTAGTGAGTCAATTATTTACCGTGTCGCAAAGGAGGAAACAGTACTAAGGAACAAAATATCCCTGAAAAAATGATGTGAATAGAAGCATTTGTATGCTACATATAGCATTTAATCAGGTAGTTAGATTTAAATTGTAATTTAGATTTTATTTATAATTTCAACTTTAAAGCCACTGCTTTACTTTTTTACTCAGACAAAATTCAAATAGGGAAGAATTGTGACACTTTTAAACATTTCTTATTAGCTTTTTAGCAGCGGGACAGAATATGACTTCCTTGTGTTTGATTATAAAGTGATCAATTGGGAATAGCAGCAAAAAATCAGCCTTTGCATGGCAGTAACTATATTTTGAAGAACTGTGTTAACAGTGTATACGTATTGGGACAAGATCCATTTCCTTTAGAAACCTGTATTATGAGAGCAAAAATAAAAGCAACATATTTTTTATTAGGTAGTACATGATTACTTAATACATCATTACACAGTACATCATTACCCTGAGAAAGAAACTGTTTGTTCTTCATTTGATAGCTGAAAGATACCAGAACCTCACATTCAATCTTTATTCTCATTTTCTTTCAAACCATGCATGTTTCTTCAAGTGATGAGTGTTGCAGTATGATACAAGGAGAGGCCCTGTTTGCCTTAAGAGGTAAATCCATGTAAAACACAGGAAGACATTCCTATGAAAAAGGTATGAATGTACGGGGGTAAAATGAAATCTCTGCTGTCACTTCATAATGCCGAACAACTGCTGCTTGTTCACACACCATTTATGTGCAGGCACAGGCACATAATATGATGGGAAAATTTTGGTTAGAAAAATGACTGCTGAGACCTTCACATAATTTACTGGGGACACATGGACCAAAATTATGCACATCATTTCAGTGTCCTGTTGTTCTTCAACCATACGGTCTAGGAGATGAGGGGAGTAGAATATTTACAACCACCATTTGTCAGAGCATCCTTAACATTTATTTCAAGATAAAGCTAGTGCTTATCCTAGCTCACATAAAAACTGCCATCTTCCTACAAAGACTCTCCACTGAGTTACAATTTATGTACAAGGAAGTGTTACTATTAAAAAAGCTGTTAAATGCAACCATACTCAACTCTTGTTTAGCACTCAAAACAAACATGCCGCAATTAATTTTTTGTGCTGCATGCAAAGGAATGGTCTGGCCCAAAGCTTTTTAAAGAGAAAGGAAAGAGTAACATCGATTTCCAATGGACTCTGGCCTAGCCTGTAACCAAGTGCTCTGTTGGTACTCAGTAAACTAATGTGCAGGTATCATAACAGTCATCACGGCAATGTTCCAACAGAAATGATTAGGTAGAAAAATAAAGTCGAAGTACTGTCCAAACCACTACTATGCAATGTGTCATTTATGTGTCACTGCATCTAATGTTCAGATGATCACTGGGCTAACAGACAGTGAAAGTTCATGGGGAGGCGGTCCTCTAACTTTCACTTATGTAGGTCATGAAAATGCTCTTCAACTGACATTCATCATTTAAAGAGGCACATAGTGGTTTTTTAATATATTTCTCAAGGTGCTTTGCCTTGGGCTAAGATGTCTAAGAGCCATTCCTTGCAGTTACATCTTATTGCAAGGATTTGCTCTAACCTTAGAGCTAAATTTACTTCTGTCGTGGTTTAACCCCAGCTGGCAACTAAGCCCCACGCAGCCGCTCAGCTCACTCCCCCCACAGTGGGACAGGGGAGAGAATCAGAAGGGTAAAAGTGAGAAACTTGTGGGTTGAGATGAAGACAGTTTAATAGGGAAAGCAAAAGTTGTGCACACAAGCAAAGCAAAGCAAGGAATTAATTCACCACTTCCCATGGGCAGGCAGGTGTTCATCCATCTCCAGGAAAGCAGGGCTCCATCACACATGACAATTACTTGGGAAGACAAAACGCCATTGTTCCAAACGTCCCCCCCTTCCTTCTTCTTCCCCCAGCTTATGTCATATGGTATGGAATATCTCTAGTCAGTTTGGGTCAGCTGTCCTGGCTGTGCCCCCTCCCAGCTTCTTGTGCACCTGGCGGAGCTGAGAGCTGAGAAGTCCTTGGCCAGTCTAAGCACTACCCAGCAACAACTAAAATATCAGTGTTTTATCAACATTCTTCTAGTAATAAATCCAAAACACAGCACTATGCCAGCTACTAGGAAGAAAATTAACTCTGTCCCAGCCGAAACCAGGACAACTTCTCTAAAGTATTTTCCTGATGTTCCTCCACTCCTTATGTAAGTTTTTGAATCTGTAACACTGTGATTGTTTTTTCAATTTGTTACCCTTTTCATATTTAAATTACTTGATCATTCAGAATTTCACATTTCACCCATACAAAATTATTCCCTCCCCTGGGAAGCCCGTTCCAGTGCCTGATAACCCTTTCAGTGAAGCCATTTTTCCTAATATCTAATCTAAACCTCCCCTGGCACAACTTGAGGCTGTTTCCTCTCGTCCTATCGCTTGTTACTTGAGAGAACAGACTGACACCCACCTCGCTATACCCTCCTTTCAGGCACTTACAGAGGGCAAGAAGGTCTCTTCTCAGCCTCCTCTTCTCCAGGCTAAACCACTCCAGTTCCCTCAGCTGCTCCTCATCAGAC
>JAKFQP010000122.1:2736159-2783326 GCA_023375905.1 Nycticorax nycticorax
TCTCCTCCGGCCGGGGAACGGCATCCCCCGGCGGCGGGGCAACAGCCTCCCGGCGACGAGATCGGTGAAGAGCCGCCTCCTGCAGAGGGGAGGCACACCCGGCGCGGCTGCGGCTTCGGGGGCAGCGGGGAGACCCCGGGGACGGGCTCCGGCCGCAGCGCCTGCGGGAAGGCCCGAGGGGCGGGCGGCCAGCAGGGGCGCCCAAGCGGCGGCGGGCGCTGCCTCCCGCCTGGGCCGCGCGTGCCTGCCGGGCGGGGCTCCGGGAGCCGGGAGCCCGCGCCGCGGCCCCGCCGGGGCGGAGGGAGGCGGCAGGCAGCCGCGGCGAGGTGGGTCTCCGGAGCCCCGGCCCGTGCCGCAGGCCTAGCCCGGCGCGCGGGGCCCAGTGAGCGCCCTCGGCCCGTCCGGGGTGACGCCGGCTGGTGCCGCCGAGCTGGGCCGGGCCGGGCCGCGAGGCCTGCGCAGCGGCCGCAGGGGCCTCCCGGCGCTGGGGGTGCAGGCGCGGGCCTTGCGGCGGGCTGGGGACGCGGCCCGCCGCCGGCGCCGGGCCTGAGCAGGCCGCCCTGGAGGACAAAAGGCGGGCGAAGGGAGGCCGGGTGCGGCGCCACTGGTGGATCCCGGGCGGCCGGGCCTGGCCAGGCTCCTGTGCTCCGCTGTCGTTTTTAATGGGCTTTGGCTTTTCCTGTCTGTAGAGGGCATTACTGATTTAGAAAAGATGATCAGAAGGCGCCGGTCTTTCTCATTACAGGAGATAATGGGAAGACCTCTGGATACGCTCTTCACCCCGTTTGGCTCGCCCCCACCCTTTGGGGATAATTTAGCTGGGAAGTTTTCAAATGGAGACGTTTAAAACAGGCTCTGTTACAACTTTGCTTTATGCTGATGGCCTATTGTGTATGCAAGTTCTTTAGTCTTCAGAAACGGCCTTGTAGCCGTTACAGCAACCTGTTGGATGTTTTTTAAATTGTCTGAAATTGGAAGTACTCTAGACCAGAGTCTAGAATGGGTACCTCTGAGGGGGTCACTGAACAAAACTTGTTGCGTGTTAGGATGAAATCGTACTTCTAATCTTCTCTGGAATGGAGTGCAATGGGTTTGTGGCATTTACCCCAGATCACTGTAGTTTGGAGGAGAAAATGTATGGAAAGATGCATCGACTGATATCTAACATCACCTCACAGAAACAAGTGGTATTACTGATGATGATTTTTCATTCAGAGTTGATGTAAAAACCTGATTCTTCACTAAAGACCTTTAGAGTTATGTGAGTTTGCAAAAATTAAGTTCAAGATTTTCCTCTATTTTGCATGCCTCCTCTGAAATGCTGGTGGGGTAAAAGCCTTGCGGGGATCTCAACAACTGCAGGAGCTGGTGTCCCTACTCACGCGTGTTCCTTGCTTTTTTGCTGTGGAACCATGTTGTCTTGTTTGGCATTTCCCTGTTAAGCAATCAAACTGAAAACAGCAGACTGCCAGCAACTTTGCTTCCCTTGATGGCCGTAGCTGGTTCTGAACGAGGGAGAGCAGAAGGGACCTGTTTTAAGCCAGTGCTGACTTGGGCCATCAGCATGTATTCTTACATTTGCAACTGCTTGCCTTCCCTGTTCTCTTTCAGTTGATACTCCTTTGTCATACTAGAGTGAGGATTAAATGGAGGGTAGGAGTCAGTTTATAGACACTTAAGAAGTTTCTGTAAGGCAAATGGACAATGTCTAGGACATTTTCAATATAACGTTTTCCATGTTCCTGATGTGTTACTGTTACCTTGTAGAAGGAGGTGTAATTTGTCTAGGCAATCCCCATCATCTGTCAAACCCAGGTTCAGGTTCCAAAAACCAAATGCTACATAACTGTAGTGTTACAGACAAATGTGTATACAGACAAATGCCTGCAAGTTCAAAATTATTCCATCCTTGTGTATATGTATACAAACCCATGGAAAACAGGACATAATACTGTCCAAACATGTTGATAATTATGTATATAAAACATTTAGAACCACAGAGCAAGAGTGTATTGGTGACTTGAAGCTGAGATTGTTTAAGAGTATATTGCATCATTAAAAGGTACATAATTGGAGGGATAAATCAGCCATGCTTGTCTTGCCTTGACTGATACTAAGATAAGGTTTCTAGAAATAATTATCTCATCTAAATAATGGCTAGTTTTAGTGTCACATTTTATTTTTCCAGCAGATGAGGGTTTATTAGGTGATGGAAATTCTATTAACAGGAAATTAGTCCAATTTGGCTTTGCAAAATACAGCACGAGCCAAGTCCAGGCTTACAAGCATCATTTGTTAAATCATTCTCTAGCATTGTAGTATAGGGGAGGGTAAGTTCTGACATTTGCAAGCATCCTTTGTATTTATGTATTTTTAACATATGTATTACATACCCGTTGATGTATTAATTTTGTTCCTCAAAAAAACCTTTATAATTGGGGGTAGGCTAAAGAGAGCTCCAGAATAATCACATTGAAAGATTTTGTGTGTGTTTTTAGTGTTTTAGTTTGTTTGTGACAAAAGACAGATACGATAGAAATGTGAGCAGGATGTGAACGCCGTGGGGCATCTGTGTGACACTTACCCTTTTTTTGTCAGTGGTGAAATCAGTATGGAAGTGACCTCTGAGGCTGGAGCTCTGCATTCCAGAAATGTTGCTCAGCTTAGCGCAGGCCAGGGTTGGGAACCCACTTGTTCACACGATGGCAGTGTGCATGCGCTAAACACCGGTGTGGCTCTGGGATGCTGTTCAGACAAATTGAGCTGCTGCAGTGGATTTTCCTGATGAGTGATTGGATATTCATGTTCATCAGCTCCTGATCAACAGCAGCTATACTTAACTCTTCACAGTATCGGAACCCTTCAGTGTCTGTGCAAAACTACTGCTATTTGGTTTTATCCATGACCTTTTTACCTAATCCAGTAAGATAAGATTAGTAAATTCTACTGATTTAAAAGCAAATTTCTATGGGTGCAGAGCCTTAGTTGCAATCCTGCAAAGCTGAAGTTGCACCATGCTCTGGCCCAGGTTAAATGCAGCGGGTCTGACTGCCCTCCTTCCTAACGATGCTCTCTGGCAACTGTGGGCCTCAGAAGCATAGGGAAGTCAAGCTGTGTCATCTGTACTGTGGGGAACATGATACCATCTGACAGTATCTCGCCCTACCTCAGGGCTAGGTGTCTCAGACTGCTTTATGCTGATGGGAGAGCAGAGCGTGACTGGGGCCTGGATGGAGGTTGGCCTCATTTTATAGATTGGGATTAGTCCTTTGAGTCTTTTTGTAACTGGCATTACAGTACGGCCTTGGTATCGTTCTACATAGGTGAATAAATGGACAGCCAGGACCCTGTTTTACTTAGGTTATTGATAAAAAAGTTCAGCAAGTCTTATGCTAACTCTGGAAACAGCAGGCTCTTGCTTCAGTGGTAGTACTGGTCAATGAAGATTCCAAAGACAGTGTCGCTTATAATTATTTAAAGTTGGCAAGGAGGTAAGACACTGTGGTAGCTTATTTTGTTTTGTGAGATCTTGAAGCTTCGGTACTGATACTGTCTTATTCATTTCCCCATAGTTGATGTTTTGGTAGGAGTTGTCCACTGGACTCAAATTTACCAGAGGGCGGAGGGACCAAAAAAAAAAGTATAAAGGAGTGAACCAAAGCCACTGTATACACGTGTGTGTGTATATGGGGGAGTAAGATACATGGAAATCTAGGCTTTATTCATTCTGCTGTTCACAGAACAATCTGGGGGCATTTTCCTTGTTTTGAAGGCACAAAATTTGGCTTGCTAGGCTGGCAACAAAAGCATTCATTTAAAAACTTGCCAGAATGCAAACTATTTGTTTTGGCATTTTTATCTTGCATGTGAGCAGGCTGACATGCAATTTTTTTATGCCAAAACCATATCCATTCTGGTCACCTATTTACTGTGGACATAAAAATTTCTAAGTATGACTGAGGCTGGCTACTGTCATCCAGATTTGCATTTTCCCAAAAGGTTCCAAGCTTATTTTGGTATTTATCATATAAAATCCCAGACAATTAGATTTCCACCTGGTTAAGTAAAACAAATGCAGTAGCTGCCAAAGGACTATGACCCGTGGCAGTGTGTGCTGTGCCAGTCACCTGCAACTTTGCAGCGACAGCCAAGTGTACCGCTCCGCCCCTGCAGCTGTCTTGTTACTGGTATCAAGCCTGACACATACAGATGAAGAATCTCTTCTGTCCCAAACTAAACAGTAAACCCAAAGCCTGTTTGTTGGGGACTACTCTATTTTAGACAACTTTGTTTTTACATGGTCAAAGAAGAAAAATCTGACTTTCCCAGCATCTAAAATTTGATAATTGAGGCTGCAGTTTTCACATGGTAATACCTTTTCTTTGGATTTCCTCTGTTGAAACTTCTACTGGAAACATGGCAAGTTGCCTTTACCAGAGCCTTCTGGGGAAAAAAAAAGGTGTCTTTGACAGTGCAGTAAGGCTGGTGGAGCAGTGTCATGTCACCCATTCAATTTTTCTTGTGGCTGTTGCTTAGAATCATAGCAGTTTAGTATCCTTAAGTTTAGAGTCCACTGCAGTGCTGTGTTCTTCTTTAAGCCGTTAACGCTGGCTAAACTGTCTTTCTTAAAACAAAACTATGTAATAGTAGTACTGAGAGATTCAGTGAATGCACTAGGTTCCTTTATACTGAACATCCTAAGTTGTGCTTATCAGTTGCAACATAGTCCTGCTCACACTTCGGTTATTCAAACTTGTGCCATTATGTTGTGTGTTTGTGGTTAGCTGTAGTCAGTAGGACTACAGGTAAGTAAGTCGTGCCTCCACAGGAACTTGACAGAAGCGATTTGGCTTCATGTAAAAGGGGCTTGATTTTCCCAGTGTAAATTCTGATGTCAAGTGTCACATCTGCTGATAGTCTCCGTGCAGACTCCCTTTTGCTTCTGGTTTTGCCTTTCAGTCCTAAAATGCCTTGTTAAGGTCCCATTAATACACGGGTTTGGAGCAAGCACTGTTACTATTAGTGTTATTATGAATAGGTGTCTTCAAGACTCCCATATGGCACAATTCAACAACACTAAATTTACTTAAACTCTCCCAAAGAAATCACAAACCCATCAGCATCTTTCATAAATAAATTTGCTGTTGCAGGAAGGACTCAGGGCAATGTGCCTGCTTTTAATATTACCAAGCTAAATTGTCTTGGCTGCAGCTTTTTATTCACTGCAGAAAGCATTCTATTAATATTCTGATTAGGTACAGATTAGTTTTTTGATGGAATAATTTTAAGCAAGTAGAATATGTCAAGCACTGCAGCAAGATTACTGAGGTTCAAAGCATGGCACTTTGCATTTTGTTAATAACATGTAATTCTTACTGGCATCTATGCAGTTGAAACAGCGTAATGCATTTGTGTCAGCATTTGTGTTAGGGAATTTAAAAGAGGCATTTCAGCAAGAAAACTTTTTTTTTTTTTTAAAATGGAACTACACTTTTCGAGCTACTCAGTGTTTCTGGCCTGCTGCATAGTAAGCCATTTTTCTGGTTAATGTGTTGATACTGTGAACATAAAAATCCTGGGAAAATGGTTTGATTGTGTGTGTTTTAGAACTGTGATTGAAGTATCACATTTATCTTAGCAGTGAATTTCATGAGCTATAACTTGCCACAAAACAGTTAAACATTTTACTATTTTTTCCTTAACAGGACGATGGTGCTTTGTTTTCTGAGCAGAACACTGCAGCTAGCAAGACATTCATCCAGTCCACTGGGGAGACAACTCTGTTCAGCCAGCACAAATAAGCCAGTGTTGACTTTATTCACCAAGGTAAAAGTCATTTACAGAATAAAGCTAGGCAAGACTGCGTATTTATCAACTTTGACATACATGAATCCCAGATGAAGTGGCTTGGCCATGCTTTTTGTCCCTTTCAAATTTGTGTAGTATTGGGCATTTTACTTTGGAGGTATCTTTTACACCAGGCTTTACAGAACAGTCCTACTGTCATTGTAGCAAGCAAGTAGTTACAACCAACAAATGAAGATTTCAGGTTAGTTGTGTCTCAGTGACACTATGGTCCATTTACTAGTTGAAAATTGTTCTCTAACTGCCAGTGTTTCATACTGAAATGGAGAAGGAAGATGAGTTGTTTATACATAATCTGGCCAGAGCCAAAGTAGGCTCTTCGAGGCACTCATGGTTAATTTCAGCACTACCTGTGAGACTGAAAATGTATTCAAGTAGTGTTGGTAGCGCACAAGGAAAAGTAGATTGTGTTTTACCCTCTTTTTGCTTTATTGCCTGTGTAACAGGAATAAAATGCAGACAAAGGTTTGTCTGTGGCATGAACAGGTAGGATTCTTGAGCATGTTTAAAAAAGATACGTCATGAGCAGGAATGGTCATTTATGAACTGTCACCTTCCACAAATTGTCATCAAGAGCCTGTGTTACCTGCAGAGGTCTTCTGCACTTTTAGATAGGATGGCACACAGCAGGCTGTGCTGCATTTACATGGTTGACATAGCCTTCAAGAGGGGAATAACTAGAAATGTGAAGCACTGAGAATTTTGACATTGGTATGGCAGTATTTGTTGGAGACGGATGTGATTAAAATAATTTCCTCCTTCTTCACAACGTTTGTTCATTCCATCCCTAGCCATGAAGGAGCGTTTAATCTATTCATATGTTGCAAAGTTTAAAAAATAAAAGGTCGCCATCTGTTTATTAATCAGAGCAATGCATACTATAAGAAGAGCCATACTTCAAAGTTACAGCTCTCTCTCCCCCTGCTTGATTCAGTATCAACTCATTCATGATCCAAATGGGATAAAATAGGGAATAATGAGCTTACTTTTGGGTTAATAACTGGAAAAAAGCTCTTTGTATGAATTTTTGTTTTAAAATGTTTAACTACTAAGACACTATATGAAATCAAGTTTTCTAATAGCAGAGTGCAAGTAGTTCTCTGAAATGGCCTCTCATTGAATGAGTTTTTAACTTTAAATGTTTTTCATGTCTGATACCACTGGAAATGGCAAAGCAAAATGCAGACTACTTTAAAATAAATCTAATCCGCACTCTTAGTTTATGCTAATTAACTCCTTTTCCCCTCCTTCCTATTTTTAAGAATAAGGAGAAAAGAGGAGGAGAAGGCAGGAGGGAGCTATGACTATTGTGGGTGGCTCAAACCAATAGAAGCTAGCGCTGGCAAATGGTTTTCCCCTCATGGGCTGCTTTTATGCCAACACAAGCATTCATGCAGCAACTGCTTCAGGTTAAAAAAAGAAATATTTTTTTTTTGGAAGGTTGCTATTAACTCAAATCAGTTCTCCTGTCTAGCTCTACTGTGCAGCTGTTTGAGTGCTTATGCCAGCACAAAAGAAGCAGTGACAGGAAGATGGGTCTGCTTCCTTCAGCATCAGTGCCAGCTTAAAATGACCACGAAACTGCAGTCTAAGTATGCAGCATAAATGGCAATTATCTGTAGAAATAAAACTGTCCCTTCCACCACATATATTGTCTAACAGATAAGCATATGGCATATTGGGAAGGGATTTTTACTACCTCAGCAGCAGAAGTCCCTTTTGCCACTGTAGTATACATCTGAGAGAGAAGGTTGTCCAAGACAGCTTTATCCAGGCAGCCCTATTGCAAATTAGCATAAAGCAAGTGATGGGAGAGACCTACTGTTGGATTTTTCTACTGAAAAATATGTACTAATACAAATGGACTGTTTAAACAGTTTTCACTGTTAATTAAAATCATTCACTATCTGATTTTAAACTGATTCCAATCTTATCAGTACTACATAGTGCTTAAGCTTGCCATCAGAGCAGGAGTAGAAACATATTCTTTGCTAAGAGTCAGCTTAGTTTGTCAAATGCTTTTTTATGACTGTTTTGTTAGAAAGCTCTCCACAGGCCTAGGGGAACTGAGTATGTTCTACTTTAACTGTAAGGAGCCTGGCATGTTACAAATCTGATGTGCAGGATTCTGGGACGTTCATTTCAGCCACCAATATTGGGTATATCAATCCCTCCAAAAGCCACAAGAACTATCAAGAACACAGTACCATTGATCTTGCATAGGTTTTCAGAGCATAAGGAGTTGTCTGTGTGGGAAAGACAGTTTAGATTAGATGTGAATTAAAAGTGGAGTATTTAATCAAAATTAAGTCACACACAGGAAGTAAGAAGTAGCAGTTTCAGATTAATTCCGTGTTTAAACAAGTCCTAGGAATACTTTTATGTGGGAGGGAGAGGAGAAGGTCTTTTCCAGCTGTGAGAGGTATTTCATGGCAGAGGGACAGAGCCGTCACCTTCACCACTGTATACTTCGCTATGTGAATTACAGGCTGAATTCTGCCATTACAAAGGCAGAAGCAGCATGCCTTCATGTGACTCTCTTCTTCCGGTATGCACTGCTCTAATGATTGTGATGGATCAGAATTCAGCTGTACAACTGAGTGGAATACCGGGGAGTTTTCAAAAGTGAGAAGTTTTTTTTGACTCCATCACAGGTCAAAACACTGCAGCTGTTTGCCAGTTCTCCCTGCTGGAGGTTACTACCCTCCCAGCTCTGCAAGTTTGGAGGATCATGCTTAATTCCTTGCAGGCAAAGTCAGACAGGTTATCTTAAATCATTTTCTTCTGCTATTTGAACTGACCCAAGTGACTCGATCTGAAGCAGATTAGAAATTACTCATCTGACTTCCTCATTCCCCTTTCTATCAAGAGAAATTCTTCTATCAAGAGTGGTACTGGCAGTTGTTTTCAGCTCTTCAGACAATGCTTTGAATTTTCATTGCTGCTGACCAAGAGAAGGGGTCTGTGCATGGCCTTCCAAACCATGCCCTTGAATCAGCCTTTAGAAGAGCTGTTGAAGGCTGTGAAGTTGCACCATGAGAAAAATAATAGCAAATGAGAAATAATTAAATTATGTGGCTGAATATTTTACTCTATTTTCATCCATGCTGTACCAATAAAGACTTAGAAAGCAGTAAGACAGGGTGGTAGGGGGTATGGAACCTACATTTACCGTAATGATCACTCTGTGTATGTTACTTTACAGTACAAATGAACTGTGTGTTTTTACTGTATGCTTTAAGTTGGTTTGAATATTTTCCTTTAGAAACCATGCCCTCTATGTGATGAAGCAAAAGAAGTGCTTGAGCCATATAAGAGAAGGGTAATGTATTGCAATACTGTCTACATTTTCTGTATAGAAAGAACAGTTAATCAGGATTCTTTCTTTGAAAAAGAAAATTGCTTGGATTTATTTGCATCCGTTACTCTTTCATGGGTGACCTCTTCAAGACAACTTCAGCACTGATTTCCATAAAACTCATTATCCAAAAGCATTTTGCAACATTGCTACTCAAGTAAGTATTGGCAAACCAAACCAATATACACCTTGTTGCAGTAGTTTTTAAAACCACTGCTTTTGTAAATACTATTGCCTTGTCTGATAGAGGAGTTTGCAATTTCTATGAGGCAGGTAATGATATCATTTGGGAAGGATGTTAGTAAGTGGAGGCTTCAAATATTTGAACTAGATGTGATTGTGATTTTTCCTGTTCTTCAACCAGATTTTGATCTTTCTTGAAGGAAGAAACTGTTAGCAGAAGCATTAGGAGGTGTTGCACTCTGCTGCCTAACAGGCAGCTGTTGTGTTGCCAGCTGCATATTTGTTGTGGTTGGTGCTCACAGGAGAGTGGTTCTGCACAGAGTATCAAGAATATCGTCCTGGACTAGGGAGAGAGTCCTTTGCGGACACACAGCCAAGGATTGTAGCTACATACATTTTGTACCCACAAAATGGGCAATTGTCTACATGATGGAAAAATAAATCCAAAAGCGCCAAGAAAACAGCCCTGCATTTCTGAAAAAGACAGTGATCAAAAGACAAGCAGGTATTGTTTTTCACTGTCTAGTAGATACTAATATATTTGTTTTCTGTCACAGTTTATTTTGCAGGAGGTGGATATTACCCTTCCAGAGAACTCGGTGTGGTATGATAAATACAAATATGACATACCAGTTTTTCATTTAAATGGGAAGTTCCTAATGAAGCATCAAGTAGACATTCAAAAGTTTGAGGACCAGCTTGTGAAGGTGGAGTTGCAAAATGATGGAAACCAGTGAAGAAAATGCAGCTGCTCTGGTGTGGATCTGAAAGGACTATGCAACATAAATTGTGTGAAAAAGTAATATTCATTATCTGGCCTTACGTTTCTGAGAACGGATGGTACCAGTGCCCTAAAAAAACTTGAGTGACTTGTATTCTGTGTTGTATTAATCATCCAGACCAGCTGCACCAGTAGCAACCTTTTATGTACCATTCATGGGCTGCTATACTAGGCTGGCTTTTCATTGACAAAATAAATGCTGCTCCATAAGAGCAGATAAAGTGACACGTGTTTCAGGATTGTTAGTATGTGTAAGAGACTTCCTTGAAGAAGTCTAGGAGTCTATCCTAGGTGCTCATTTGAAATGGGGAAGAGGGCATTTGCTCTAAATGAAAAGGACACTTGATTAAAGACAGCACACTCTCACTGAAGCAGTCGTATCTGTAGAACAATCATCACAATTTGATACAGCTGTTACTAACACATGAACACTGAATAGTTTATTTCTTCTAATGGGATGAACATATGTTGCACTTAAGTCTGTTTTATCTACTCCAGCAAGCTTTGAGCTCCTTAGTACTTGAGTTACTCCCAGTCACAAGAAAAAATAAAAATAGACTGAACTATAATTGAGCCAAAAGAACCAAATCTGTAATGAAAACAGCACTTATTAACTCCAAACATGTCTCTCTGAATGCTACTAATTTCAGAGTATAAAATGAAAGTAAGAAACCCTAAGAGCATCTAAAAATTTCCTGGCCTAAGGTATGGGACTTCTGCCTTAGATTCCAGTTATGTTCTTAAAAAAAATAATCCGTGGTAATATATGGTGGTTTTCCCTGTTTGGGGATGCTTGTGGCATAATTCTCCATCATTACAAATCAAGTGAACAGAGAAAACATGTTTCTCTGATATGGGAACAGTGCTTGGGCGGGAATGCAGACACAATACCCAGTTAGAACAGCAAACTGAAATTCTCTAGGATTCATTATGGGCTTCAGCTTTTGGAGTAAGGTTCAATAGGAAGCCAGCTGATCTGCTATAGTGAAAGTGGGCAGTTCCTATATGGACCCATCCTACAGTGTCTTTACTGTTTGACAGATCATTTGCAACCTGATACTGGTGTATTCTGCAAGATGAAAAATTTCTGGGCAGTGGGGAGTGGGAAATGAAAAATTTCTTCTTCCAGTTCGGCACTCAGGAAGGGGTCTGAAAGTATCCAAGAGTTCCCAGGAGGGAGAGCTGTCCCCTTTTTATAGCAGAGAGCTTTAGGTAGGTTCAGCTGCATCATCTGACTATACCCTGTGATTTATAGGACTTCAGAAACTTCCATTTCATAGCACCTCATCTTCCTCAAGCAGTCTGCAGAAAGAGAGTGGCATCCGACAGGGTGGATTTACTAGGTATGCAAGAACTAAAGAGAAGCTTAGAAGTTTAAGCATCTCCTTAAACCTGTTTAAGGCTTTTCATCGGCAATTCTGTAACTCTTTGATCCAAAACCGAAATTATAGCCAGCTGTTGCTTCTAAAGGAAAACACTGATTCTGACTTTAAGTAACCAGTTCATTCTTTTTGTAGCCCTACTTTAGCTTTAGAGCCTGCTGCTTTACCCTGTTGTGGTTGTTTACATTGTACAGGAAGCATAAGTTGAGATTGTTAAAAAAAACAAGCTAAAACTTCTCAGGAGTAAGTGACTGAACTTGAATAACTCAGCAAAGCTTCAGGTGTGATGCTTTCCCCAACATGAGGGGGGGAAAAAAAAGGCAAAACTTGAAACAGGAAGATGCTTCTTGATTTGTAGGCTGCAGCAGAGCTTTCCCTATCCACAGCGCTTTTCATTGCTATTGAGAGAACAGGACCCTAGAGACAAAAAGTTCTCTACTTTCTGCAGTTCATAATGCTACAGTCAAACTTCTTAGTGTATCACAACTTACTGTTAAATAATAGGTCTGAATTACCTCTGTATCAGCAAGCGAGTGCCATTTGCTGTCCTTCTATAATCTGAGATGGTTTCAGAGGGCCCAGGTTTTTTCTTACTGAGTTTTTGTAATAAGAGAACTGGCATACAGCACTTTTAAACCATAGTTCAAGCGCTTTTCTAAAATGCAGCATTATTATCTCAAAGATACGGAGGACAGAGGTCATGTGGGCTTGCCCCATTTCCCAATATACATCACTGACAGAGGCTGGAATAGCCATCAGAGAGCAATTTGCCTTTGTTTTATTTTTAATAAGGTCTGTTTGGGGAAGAAAAAAAAATGGAAGCTAAAAGCAAACTTAATCATACAGGAGATGATGAATCCCTTGTTTCTTATTCATTCAGACTGCGGAGGTTTTCTCCTGTAGCTGGTGCCAGATTTTTCTTCCCCCTTTGTTTTGTAAAGTGAACGGTAACAGGATTTTTATAATAGCTTTTGTCTATGGCATAGCCTTTATTAGTGAGATGGAGTTTTTCCATTTGTTCTGGCTAAGGGTGCTAGCTGCTTATAATGTACAGAGAAGGGGTGGCTGCTTCTTCTGACTCTTCTTCTGGTGTGCGCTCAAACACAACTGTGCACTGTGCATGCCTCAATCCTATTTTCCTAGTCAACACCAGTAGCAGATTCAGGTGCGTGAGGAAAGTCGTTGTAGACCCACGTGCAAGCAACAGGCCGGGGCTCCAGGGCCTGGTGTGGAAAGACCACTGCCAGCCACTCCTCTCCAAATGCCACCCTGTCCTTCCAAAGCCAAAACATGGGATATACTGCCAACAGCTTACAGGGATATCCGAGAAGGCATTACTGTTCTACTGTTTTGAGGGAGCGGAAGCCCTGTTCTCATCAGTTTGTCTACAAAGAGAGGAGGTGGAAACATGTCGATATGGAGTGTTGGTGGCACACCTCAAAGGAAGAGCTGCGCTATAATTGTTTTCAGATGAAAGCACCGCAGGACAAGGTGATGAGCAAGAGGCTCACAGTTTGGTTTAGACCACAGCTGCTACTGCATGTTTGTCATTGCAAAATTAGGTAGTGTCAAGGTTGCTGAAGATGTTATTCCCTTCTCTGTTACCTTCTCTGAGGAATACAAAATACTGAAGTAAAAGCCCCAGGAGGCCACCTTCTCTTCTGAAGCCAGCAGCTCTGCTCAGTGGAATAATAAGGCGTTCAATGACTATCTTCACATGTGAACACTTAGGAGTTCACATCTTCTGAGTAGCAGATCAGACAGAGAAGCATTCCAGCATCATCTCCCATTTCCCTGCCATTATCAGTCCTAAAAATAGTCATGTGAATTTGTGATCCCATAGGCAAAAGAATTTATTAACCTCAGTGGGACCAGAATATTCCCTCAAATACTTGCCATTTCTTTTGACAGGCGGGGAGACTGAACAAGTGCTTGTGTGACTTAGCACACCTTCATTTTTCAAAACCAAGAAAGGATGTATCATACGGAAATTTGAGGGTTTTTTCTTCTTTTTGAATGTAATAAATGCAGCAGGCTCCCAGCACATGCATCTCTCTAATCAAATGTGTTAAAGTATAACCTTAAAATTAGAAGGCATATGCCCCTGCTGAATATATATTTATGGAGGCATATGCAACTTGGTGAAAACTGGCAATTTACTCTTGACGGTGAACATTGGCGGGAGTGCTAAGCTCCATAATGTACCATCCCTGTAATGTAAAAAGAGCTTGAATACAAGATGAATCTACTTCCTATTTCTGGCCAATTAAAAAGCACATACACAATGTCTTATCTTCTTCCAGTAACTACAAATAACAAATACCCACCAGGCTTACTTGCTTACATGTTCTACTTCTCTGACTCTTTATTTGTGTCTTTGAATTACAGGCAGTACATAGCAGGGCTGGTCTCATTTCTTTAAGCATAGCACTCGTAGCACTATGTCTTCCCATCCAAACTGGCCTAGTGGTACACAATCTCAGATTCCCTCCTCGCTCCTGAAAGCAAGCACTTTCTGTAACATATGGTTCTCATTTGTATTGTGTTTTTCATCTCTCTTACTAGCATCTAACTCCCCAAAAAACCTACATGTAGGTTTAGCCAATTGTGAAAGCATTAAACTGTTTCAGTCCTGTGCGTGCATTTGTCTTTAATCACGTGGCCATCTGGATTAACGAGTGCAGTAACACATGGAAGTAAACGAAGCCACATGTGCAAGTGTTTGAGAGACTGTAACTCATGTTTTTGTGCTCAGTGATGGTGTCACTTTGCAGTCAGCTTTGCTCTATACTGTACCAATATCATGTCTGTTTTCTATCGTGTCCTGCTGGCAAGAAGGCTCCATCCCATTCTTGTGAAGTTGCTGGACCGTGGATACCCAAACCTGAGTTCTTGCAGGGCAGGACTGGAGCGGTGAGATACACCTGAACAGGAAAGTTTCAGAACTCCAACTGAATGCTGGTTTATGCTGTCTTGGCAAAAGGCACAATAAGAGCAAGAAAACCACCCTCTGTCCTCTACCCTCACCTCTGGTAGCCTGTCAGAGCAAATTCTAGTTCTTGATCTTTATCTTCAGCTGATACTTGACACATGACCAGGATATCCAAAGGGTAAAATGAGTTCCTCCAGGAGACAGACACTCTCAGGGTGTCTGTCTTGTCGGTGGAATGAACTGCAGCGACTGAGGGTGCTCCAGACCTTCCACATTTTTCCTCGATGTTGCCTTCTGCAGTGTATAGGGTTGATCAAAATTCTATGCACAGAATATAAAATAAATCCCCCCCAGTCATACACACATACAAATCTTACTGCAATGAGACACAACTACACCCACTTCTCCTGAGGACAAGATGAAAGAACAGCATGCAAGATGCATTACTGGAAGGCACCTAGATACTGTGGTGATCGGTGCATATAAAACTGCCAGCTTTAATTCAGGGCCTTACTATAGGCCATAGGTTTTTTAGCCTGTCTCCTAAATAAATGAGTCTTGGACCACATAATCATGTATCAGTCCAATTCTTTTCCTTCCCTCTCCCCTTCCTCTCTGACTCGTTCCCAGCAATGTTTAACCCTGCAGCCAGTTCAACAAAGTGGTCCAGCTGGGTTTGGTGGTTGGTTTTTTTTTTTGCTGTTACATTCCTATGAGTTTCCTGAAGATGTGCTCCCAAGAAGGTGACAGAAATCTCTCCATCCATGTCCTCCAGAGGGGGAAACACATGCTGAGTGAAGCCACCATGCAAAATTCAGACACTTAAAGACAAAAAAAGTGGTCAGAAACCGCATTTATACACATAGAGTTGATGTGTGTATAGGTCTAGATGCCTCTAAGAGGCGAGGCATCCATCGCAACAAGGTCTCCATGGTGGTCAGGGTTGTCAGTGCAGATCTCTTTGCAAGGCTGGGTTCCAAGCAACTTCATTAATGTTCCCACACCAGTGAACATTTACATTCCTGCTAAATTTAACTTGCCTTGTACGAAGGTTCACTGAGTGACTCCAACAACCAGTGCTGGGCTCTCTCCTTTTATTTTAACACAGAGGTAGCACCTGTATGCATTCTGCTTCCACCGGGAAGGGCGCCTGTTTGACGGGGAGGGGGGTGAACACGCAGCCAGCTGCAAAGATGGGTGGGGTTTTTTGCTCCACGGATGGGAGAGCAGACCAAAGGCAAAACCCCCACGTGATCAGGCTTCTAGCAAAACTTAAGTGTATCTTGGTGTTTTAATGTGCAGTGGTACAAAGAGAACGCAGCAGCTTTACGAAAATGTAGCAAAATGGATGCTGTCTCAGCCCTGCAGTGTTCATTTATTTTTGAACAAAGCAAACAAGGTTGCTTGAGAAAGGCCATGAAACAGAGAGCTATAATTGAGCAAATAAAAATATTAGCCTTCAGGTTTCCTTTAGGTAATTCGTTGCTAACTCAGGAGCTTGGAGCTGTCATTTCAGAATCAGCTTTGACTGAGTTTTGGCGATTTGGACGTTTTCACCGACATCAATGCTGGCTTGGGAGGTGCAGAGGTGCAGCAGGCTTCAGGAAAGCATCTTCCCTCAGACTACCGAGAAGCGGGTATTTTGAGGTTTTAACTTTTTTGCAGCAAGAAACTGAGGAATTGTTTTCCAGTGTTTGTTTGGGTTTGGTTTGGGTTTTTTTTTTCCACTTCGGACCCGGGTCTCGCACTCCTCCCGTTCACGCCAGGACTCACGGACGGCTTTCGCTACCGCGCAAGCCCCGGTTTAAGGCCGGCGCAGGTGCCGACAGCGAGGCAGGGGCCGCCCCGGCGAAGGGAGCGCCCGCGGGTGCCGTCGGGGTCCGGCCCTTTGTCTCGCTGCCGCCGGGCCGGGCCGGGCCGGGCCGGGCCGGGCGGGCGGGCGGTGGCGCTGCCTGGCGGGGGCGGGACCGGGACCGCGCCGCCGCCGCGGGGGTCAATGAGTTGCGAGAGGCTGCTGCGGAGCGGTGCAGCCTCCCGCCCGCCGGCTCGGGGCTGTGCGGCCGAGGGTGAGCGGGAGGGAGGGCGGGAGCGAGCGCGGCGCGGCGGCGAGCGGCGGGAACGGGGCGGCGGGAGGGAGGCGGCGGGGCGAGCGGGTGCGGCCGGGGCGGCGCGGCTGCCGGGGCGGCGGCTCGTCCCCGGCGAGCAGGTGGCGGCGGCGGGAAGGGGACTCGGGCCGCGTGCCCGCCCGCCCGCGCGTGGGAGGCGCGGCGGCGCTGGACGGCGGCGCGGCGAGCGTGGGGCGGGTGGCGGGTCCGCTGCCGGGTCCGCCGTGCCGCCCCCGGCCCTGCCGCCTCTCCGGCCCCGCGGGGCCGCCGCCGCCGCCGAGAGCCCGGCCGCCGCCTCCCTGAGCTTGGCGGGCGCTCCCGTCGCCGCCGATGCTTTCCAGCCCGCCGCGGGAAATACACCGCGACCGCGCCGGGGAAGCGGTGGCGGAAGGAAAGGACGCGTCCCGTCCCCGCGAGGAGCAGGAGGAGGAGGAGGAGGAGGAGGAGGAGCAGGTCTGTGCCTGAGCGCCGGCCCGCGCGTGGAGTGGTGGCAGCGAAGTCCCGTGGCGCCAGACGACCCGAAGGCGGGGTAGGTTGGGTCGCCCGGGGGGTGGCGGCTTCTGGTCCTGGCTTTTTTGTGGCTTGCGTGGCTGTTTGGTTTGTGCTTTGGAAGGGCAGCTGAGGGCCCGGGTAAGTGAGGTGAGTGCCGTCGGGCACACGCAAATAAAAACACCCGGCTCCGCGCGAGGAGCACCTTGGCTTCGCAGAGATGAAGTACTCCTATTTTTTTTTTATTTTTTTTTTTTGGTAGTAGAGCTGAGGTTTCATTCTATCATTAAAAAAACCCCAACAAACAACAAATCAAAAACCAGTACGAACAGCAAAAACGTCCAGGTTAAAGCGATGAAGCTGAAGACTCAGCCAGAATTACCTTCAGGACTTTTCAGGGGGAAGGACAAGAAACACGGATTCTTTCTGTTGCAGAGGTTGTGACAAACCTTACCCATTTCTGGGATTCAGCCTTGGCGTTTTGCATCCTTTTGCCTTGGGTTTGTTTTGGTGGGTTTTCTTCCCTTTTAATAGCCGGGGATCGCATGTCTTTTTGCAAATACGAGGGCTTATGAAGATGCTCAGTAATAATGCCCACATGTGTCAGAGGAGGTTAACTTTCAACGTCAACAAATTTTTAAACTTAATTTTAACCCTGTGTTGCGCTTCTCCCTGGACGTGGGCTGTTGGTAGCGTGTGCGGGAGGAGTGCCACGCAGTGTCTTAACTCTGGCTGTACTGAGTAATCCGGCCGTTTCCAAGTCATGAAACCAGTGAAAGCAGAGGATAGTTATCTATTAGAAATTACTGGTTTTGGCAAGGATCTTTACGGCCCATCCAGTGCCTGTTGAAATGAACAGCAAAAACTCTCACTGGTGATGACTCATGTCCGTGGGCTTCAGACCAGGCTGCCAGTGCGTGGCATTGGGGCTGATCCCGAGCAGCGCGCTCCGGTAGGTGACCCTCCTGCACTCCCCACGGTTTGTGGAGGGCAGGGGATAAGGTGGAGAGCGGCAGCGGAGAACAGCTAGCAGGATTACAGCTTGCTTTAAGCGTGCTTGCCAATTATTAATAGTCTTGGATGTACGTTCTTTAGGGTTTTTAAATGTCATTGACCTTTAATTAATTACTAATGGCTTAGTCTGTTGCTGTCTGTTAGTCTGATGAAGCAGCCAACTTGCAGCTTTTGTTTCTGTGTTAATTACTATTGTGACAGTATCTTGGGGTGTACGATGTCTGTTTTGAAACTTCCAGATGATGGAGTACTTGTGTGTGCTAGTTACAGGCTTACTTGGGTAATAGACTCATCTGGGAACATACGGATTAGCTGGTTGCCAGATTTCCCAGCCAGAAGGGACCTTGTCTATCATCTGTTCTGATCCCTTGCTTATTATAGGCCATGGGATTTCACAAGTGAATTCTGTATCAAGCCCATAACTTCTGTGTGGTCTTCACCTGCATTAAAGACAGGCTCCATCCACAGCAGGAGTTCAAGCATGTTCCAAACTGCCTAGCAGCTCACAGGCTTGAGCTCTGAATGGGTGAGTAATATCTACCACTTCAAATGTCTGTAATTAGGGTGAGAACTATTTTGGTCTATCAAAATATGATTTTGCATATAATGCTTACTAAAATGCATCAGGTTAATTATAGTTCTTGTGGCACATGTAGTGGCAGAGCTGCCTTATCCTCTCTGCATGAGCATGAAACCCTGTCAGGGGCCTCTCAAAGTGGCTTTGGACTTGCTGTTGGAAAGCTGTTTTATTCTCTATGAGCTGTGGTGCAAATCCAATACCATGGTTTCTGCTGGTTTCTTCTGCTTTTCTGAATTTGCCTGTCATGCGACAGATTGTGGTGGGGCTTTCTGCCTTACCCTGCCATGGCTTTCTGCAGAAAGAGGAGAAAATGCTTTGGGTCCCATCTGGACTTCTCAGCTCTGCGTAGGGTTGGGAAGGTGGGTTGCCTCTGCTATCCCATGGCGTGCTGATGCGCATTGTGTCTTCCCGTTAGGGGTCGCTTGTAAGATGGTTCCCACCGTTTTTCCCCCTCGGAGGAACCTTGCTGTAGAGCCTGCATCAAAGCAGCTAGGGTGATGTACCACCACCTCTGTGTGAGCAGATAGTTAAGACTTTTGGAGCCTGTCAAAATGGCATAGGGCAGTGGGTATTACGGTACCCAAGAGAGCTCCTCCAAAGATAGCACAGCTAATTAATGCAGGTATGATAGCACATTCTGTTGTCGTAGCTGCAAATTTTCTTCTAAAATTCCTCCTTCCACCACTGGTTAGCTGCAGATACTGTGGATACTGACCTTCAGGGACCCTGCCTGAGACTTGTCTGTCTGTCTGCAGGGGCTGGACAGTAGAGAGGAGTGCTGTTGATTTTTGCATCCTCCACTGACACTGCTGGAGTTGGATTAGCTTCAAACGTTTCGTATGTGGTTGAAGATTAAAGAGGTAACAACAGCTGTACAACATGGCCCTCTGGCAGTGTCCTGCCAAAGAAGTATTGCAGTCTGGTGTCACGCTGTTGCGGGGGGCAGCCCTGACTCTGTGAGAGTCAGGAGGAGAAAACACGGAAAACAAGGGGGAAATTGGGGAGACAGTTTTCTAGCTTGCTTGGTTCCGCTTCCCCACAGCTGGGGACCAGTGTGGCATGAAGTAGGACCTCATGGAAAGAAAAAAGCCAGTCCTGCTTCGCCAAACCTCTGGCTGCAGCACTAAGGTAGAGGTGGGCAAGCTTAGGTACCGGCTGTGCTTTTACTGTGGTCTTCACACATGCTAATTTATCTTCCATATTAATGTGCCTACACTGTTTCTGGTGCCTCAGCTGACTCCCATAACACTGGTTGTAATGTGTATGTTTACAACCTGCAAGGATGCACTGGAGAACACCAGAGGGAAAAGTAAGAGGGAAAGAGAAAACAACCAAGACAGTGGGGAAGAGAGGAAATCTGGCATGTTGCCGCTGAAATACGCGGCTTGTCTAAAAGGAAAATAGGCATATGTCTGCTCTCGCTCTTCCAACACCTTCCTGAATTTGTATAGAGTGTTACTTGTTCCTTCTCTGAAGTAGATACAAAGTCTTTCCGAGATTTGCCTAGTATTAGAAACTTCATCTGCATTTGAAAACACAGCTAGCATCTGCATAGCTTGTTCTTTGCAATTAGTTTTTTCTTCAGGTGCCCTGATACAAATTTTAGAGGGGTTGTTCTTGTCAGCCTTCTGAATGGATTCATCCTCAGACTGTCATTGATGAAATGAAATATTACCCTACAGATGACTCCAGCTAGCTTGAGCAAGCCCAGAAGAGCCATTGTGGGCATCCTTCGTTTAAAATAGAACACAGGAAAAGTATGTGAGAGCATTACTAAGGTAGGCACGGCAGATTTCCACTGCTGAGAGAGAGGTCTTCCTTTCCTTCTGGAAGCTGGCAGGAAGAAATGCTGCTGCTGTTTAGAGCCACTCTTTTAAAGGGAGGAAAAATATTGATGACGCTGTGCAGGAAGGCTTGTCACAAAATCGAAATACTGAAAATCACCGAAGTGATAATACAAAGTAGAACGCTTACCAAGGAATTGTCGCCATATGTCATCCTTGCTGTATCAGTCCACTCGGTGCTGTGCTGTAGTTATTCCTCAGTTCCCTTACACCCCTTCCCACAGCAGTGTGTCTTATCTTTCTCTCTCTTCCGATTACTGAACCTGTTTCCACATGAATGTAAAATAACAGGAAGGGAAAAAGAGTTGGTGTCTCTCACTTTGCTCTCGGTTAAGCTTCATGCAAGGCACTGTAGACCAGAATTAATTATTCATTCCAATTATATTTTGTGTCTTGCAGGTATTGATGATATTTTCAATTCCAGATTGACGCCTCTCCAACTTCTTTTTTTTTTTCACTGCAGCAACAAAGCCAGCGAAGCTCTTAAACACATGCCTATTTTTAAGCCTGCCAGAAGTCCCTTTGACTTAATTCAGCTGAATGGCCCAGGGTGGCCAAGGGCAATCATTTAGTATAAAATTCTTAGTGGCCTGCTGGCAGTCTAAGTCGTGGTTTTGCTGGTATTTGAGGGAGGAGGAGGAAGGGAGAGGGGGAGGAGCTGTTTCGTCCTGAAGGCTAGCACGACTCTGCCACAGCTCTCCTGGGTAAACTCGCAAAATGGGGATTCTTACGTTAAAAGTTCCAGTATCTTGGTACTTGCTTCCATCCTGAAATAAAAGTCCTTAGTGGAAAATTCAAAAAAGCTCCCCTTGGAAGTATCAGAACATTTTATTTTGGCGTTTCTAAGATGAAATGTTTAGTTTCCAAACTTCGTGTTTGAGGTCAGCACTAATCCCAGCACGAATCCATCTCAGCCCAATGGGGTGCTGCTCCTTGGTCTCTTGAGCACCCTCGGTGTCCCCTCCTGGTAGAGCTCCTGAGCAGGGCTGCCTCTCCCATGGGAAATTGGGATCTTGGGGGTACTTGCAGATTGGTGGCTGCCAGAAACAAAATGCTTAGATTCAGATGAAGACCTGAGATGAACTGCCTCAGTAAGTTTTTCCCAATATAAGGGTGTGGTATCCTGTGGGTGGACTTCATGTTGAGAAACCTCTGTTTTTGACATGAGACACATACGTTCAAAATAGTTTTACCAGACCTTGTTCATTCCCATTGAAAAATCTGAGGAACGCTATTTTAAGATGGAGTTTGAAATGGTAACATCCATACAACACTTAATTGTAACAAAACCACATGTTAAATTGGGCATGCCTGTTTCTGACCTGGAGTATGTCTATATCCCCAGTCTCAGCACTGAATCATCCTTCCGCGCTTCCTTGTCTTCACCTTTTTTCTGCCTTGAGCTCTTGCGCTTTCCAGTTTTTCCATTTTGCCTGTATTTACCTCGCACTTTTTCTTTCCTTGCTAATGTTCCCCTTCTAAAACATAGGTGGGTAGAAACAGTCCGTTTGCCACCATTGTCGTTCTGCTTTTGTGTTTTCCTTTGCTCAGTTGACACTGAGGACTCCAAAGAATTCAGGACAAGGATTTCAATCCCCCTTCTGTGTTTGTACAGTGCCTGGTGCGGCAGATCCCCATGCCTGGGCATCAGCATGCACTACAGTAGCAGTCACGGTGGTATCTCTTTGATTATGTCAAGGAGATCAGTAAAGGAGATAAACTTCCATGTTCTATGTATGGTTTCTATATTTGCTCTCCTTTACAATTTGTTTTGAATTGTGTCCCCTTCTCAGCACCATCTTTTACGTGAAGAACAAACAAGAACTTTTGTTCCTCGGAGAAATGGCCAATGCAGAGCATGTAGTGCTAGGGGCGATTGAATCGTACAGAGAGCTTTTCAATGCCCAAGAAATTTGTACTTGTAAGATGTGGAGCAGGAATGAAACAGTTTGGCTAAGCATTGTGAACTGGCTCATGTCCTTTCCTCATTGTAAGAGAGGTGGGCTTCTGGGGGTGCAAAACGGGCTTCCTGAGCTGCCTATGTGGGGAACGTCTTACCCTGTGGTAGGGGAACATACACAGGGTGTAAGCTGATGGAGAAACCCGTGGAAGATACTTATTCCACAAGAGCAGACTAGGGCTGTTCATTAATCTGTTCCCTCCAAACCCTCTTGTCTTGCTGTGATGGAGGGGGTCCTGAAGCTTCATTGGAATTTGAACGGGGAGGTATGCCAAACTTCAGCTCCGTGCTCAGAGTTCGTCTCCTCTCCCTGTGAGCCAAGGGAGCCTTCAAACATCCATCTGCTCCAGGACAACTCCACCACAGCTGCCTAGAAGCAGACCCTCTTTTCTTTCCGCTGGGTGCTCAGTAGAGCTGAAGCAAACCTGCTGTGCCCGAGGCTCTGCAGAGGCCAGAGGGCTCGCAGCGCTGCTTGCAAGAAGCAAGCTGGCCCCTTGTAGGTGGGAAGGAGCTTTGTCAGAGGAGCTGATCTGGTGCAGTGGGCCAGGGCTAGTGTTCAGCGGCCTCAGAGAGGTACGCCAGCAGAAAATTCATGGGATCATAGAATCATAGAATGTTTTGCGTTGGAAGGGACCCCTAGAGGTCATCTAGTCCAACCCCCCTGCAGTAAGCAGGGACACTGCTAACCAGATCAGGTTGCTCAGAGCCCCATCCAACATGGTCTTGAACGTTGCCAGGGATGGGGCCTCCACTACCTCTCTGGGCAACATGTTCCAGTGTTTTACCACCCTCACTGTAAAGAATTTCTTCCTTATATCCAGTCTAAACCTACCCTGGTTTAGTTTAAAGCCATTACCCCTTGTCCTGTCACAGCTGGCCCTACTAAAAGGATTGTCCCTGTCTTTCCTATAGGCCCCCTTTAAGTACTGAAAGGCTGTAATCAGGTCTCCCTGCAGCCTTCTCTCCTCCAGGCTGAACAAGCCCAACTCTCTCAGCCTGTCCTCATAGGAGAGGTGCTCTAGCCCTCAGATCATTTTAGTAGCCCTCCTCTGGACCCGCTCCAACAGTTCCATGTCCTTCTTGTGCTCAGGACTCCAGAGCTGGACGCAGTGCTCCAGGTGAAGTCTCACCAGAGCAGAGTAGAGGGGCAGAATCCTCTCCCTCGCCCTGCTGGCCATGCTTCTGATGCAGCCCAGGGTATGGTTGGCCTTCTGGGCTGCCAGCGCACATTGCCAGCTCATGTCCAGCTTTTCCTCCACCAGCACCCCCAGGTCCCTCTCGGCAGGGCTGCTCTCAATCCTTTCTTCCCCCAGCCTGTATGGGTACTGGGGGTTACCCCGACCCAGGTGCAGGACCTTGCACTTGTCCTTGTTGAACCTCATGAGGTTCCCACAGGCCCACCTCTCTCCAGCCTGTCCAGGTCTCTCTGGATGACATCCCGTCCTTCTGGTGTGTCAACCGCACCACTCAGCTTGGTGTTATCTGCAAACTTGCTGAGGGTGCACTCAATCTCGCTGTCTAAGTCATTGATGAAAATGTTGAACAGCACCGGTCCCAGTACAGACCCCTGAGGGACACCACTCGTCACCGGTCTCCATCCAGACATCGAGCCATTGACCACTACCCTCTGGATGAGACCATCCAGCCAATTCCTTATCCACCGAACAGTCCACCCATCAAATCCATAGCTCTCCAGAAGTATGTTGTGGGGGACCGTGTCAAAGGCTTTGCAGAAGTCCAGATAGATGACGTCCATTGGTTTTCCCTTGTCCACTGTTGTTGTCACACCATCATAGAAACTCACTAGGTTCGTCAGGCAGGACTTGCCCTTGGTGAAGCCATGCTGGCTACCTTGAATTGCCTCCCTGTCCTCCATGTGCCATTCCTTGTTTATTTTATAGTAGGACTAATTTGGGGCTAGTTCAGCACCCAGAGTTGGATCACTCTAAGTTACCAATGAAAGGGGGGGGGAACAAGAATCAGTACCAGGGTTATAGGGGGAAGGAATATAGTCCTAACACTGCCATAATTTGGCTTAAATAGGGGAACTGTAGTCCATGTGGTTTGCTGAATGTCACCCAGAAAATTTCTGTCTCCTGGGACCATGGCACTTCAAGCACTATCTGCACCTTCCTATTCTTACTTTTTTCCTCTCAGCAGCGATGTTATTTAGAGTCAAGTTGGCTCATGCCGACAAATAGAAAGTCTGTTCGCAAATTTACATTGCCCAATGCAAAGTAATAGCTAGTAACATCCCATACGGTATTCACGGATAAGGCAACTGACAGCCTGGCTGCTGAAGCTGAGTCTTGCCATTCGCAGTTAGCTACAGAAAGCAAGACTGAGAGGTGACAGCCTCATAGCTCCTATGTAGAGGTCGCTCAACTCCACGAACAGCAGCTGTTTAATGAACATGCTTAGTCCCTGGGTTGGGGTTAGGCTGGAAGCAACTGCGGTGTGTGTGTGAGCTCCTGAATTACTCCGCAAGCCAGTTAGATTTTATCTAAATAGGAGCGGAAATAGTGTTTATTTGCTGGTGAAAACCACAAATTGCTTAAGGTCTTCTGTAAATACAGTGTGCCTATAAGACCGGTGGGTATGGGTACATCCTCAGGTACAGGCAGGCGTCTGCTCACTCTCCCTGTGCCCGGTGCTGCAGAGAGAAGCCAGCTCTATTTCAGAAGCTGTATAGCTGTGCTAGCATACAACCCGGCCCCTTGTAATGGGTCCTCTGGGTACATTTAAGGAGTTTTTTGCAGGTAGGGGCAAAACTGTTCTGCCTCTACTCCAGGCTGCATTAGAGTTATTACCTCATATTCGCCCACATGGCCAGAAATCAGTCATACAGTTCTGGCTTGGCTGGGAGCATTAGGTAGATCGAGGTTCCTCTTTGCCTGCAAAAGCTTGTGTAAACATACCCTCCTTTGGCATCATCCCTGCTGCGGTGTTCCCCACTGACCCCAGACTGGAGCTTTTCTGGGCTCCGGCAGCACCAGTGCGACAAGCATTAGGCAGATGCCTGTGAAGACCAGCCAGCCTATGGTTGCAAGGTGTAGGGTGTTTACCCTTTGGAGAGCATGAGACCCTACTAACCCTGCTAATGCATGTCTGGCTGGTCTAATGAAACGTACAGTAAGGGGTTGGGGCTAAAGACAGGCCTGGCCATAGGCAAGGAGAAGGGACCATTTAAACTGTAACCAAAATGTAATCTTCACACCCCGCATCTATAAAACAAGATCTGTGGCATGCCCAGCAATGTGTGCATATGGACACAACATTGAAATGTGTAGACAGAGTTCTACAGTTGTCACAGCAGCCATCAAAGTATTTGGAGAGGGTTCCCCTGCATGGGCACACAAGCTGGTGTGTCTCTGCACCTGGGACAGCAAGACTGGACAAAGCCGTAAGCCGGTCTGTAGCATTTTTCTAAGCCCTGCCATAGTGCACATAAGTTGTTCTGTTACTGCCCTTTTCCTCGGGTTATTCACTCTGTTATTGTTGGTTTGCTGCTGCCAGCCAGATCCTTACAAGCTTATAGACCACGATTGTGTAAATGTTGTTTGATACACGGGTTGTAACAAATTCCCATCTAACAGCAATGCATTCGATCTGTTTTGTTCTGAGAAGTGTTGATTACTAGCACACTTGTTTCCTGAACAACCAGCTTTCTCTTCTAGTTGTCACTCAGTTTGATTTCCTTATACCACAGCTATTCATTAACAAGATGAGACTTATTTCTGCTGCTGAAACACGGTGCTTGACATCATGATATCTCAGAATAAACAGAAAGGATGAGGACTCTATTTATAAAATAGATTATAGCAAAAAAAAATTGTAATTGGTATGGACTGACAAAGAAAACAAGGCATACTTGAAAGAAGCGGTGGCAAAAGTGCCTACAGTTTATAAGTCTTTAAATTCGGTATTGCCATAAACGGAGGTTGTGAACAAATCTGTCCCTGATAGCTGCTGTGCAGTTAGAAAAGACGGATACTGGAGCACTGGTAAGAAAAAAATGTTTTTCTGAAGATGACTCCAGCCTCTGCGTTCATGTCTGCGTTTCCATGTCTGGTAAGATGGCCCTGTAAAGTTTGACGGGAAGGTGTTTTTATTTGCAGCCTGTGTGGGTGAGAAAGAGCAGGGGCTTGTAGAAAATGTGTGGCAGAAGCAGTTGCAATTAGGAGTCTGTGATGGTTACGCACACAAAGCTAAAGTAACATGAGTTGAGTCTACTCTGCTGGAGCCAGTGCTTGGTGTACGCTTTTCTGTGCCTGCATGGTGTGCTTTGAAAGCTCTTTTGTCGTCTGCAAGGGCAGCTGCTTTATGGCAGAAGTGGCCCCGGAGTTTCTGAAATACACTTAAACGGGTGTATTGCAAGCTGCTTGTGTCTGGTTTTGAAGGTTTGGGAGAGCGGAGTTTTAGGAATGTGTTTGTGTGCTGGCAGCAGTGGCATGGGAGGTACAGTATGGTTGCTCATTCATAGTGAAGTAAGTCCTTTCTCAACTCGCTTAGGGTCTGAAGCTTAGGGTCAAAGCTAGTAAAAAACCCAATTTTGAGTAGGCTTCACCAGGTAAGTAATCAATTTAATCAATCAATATCAGTGAATCAATATAATCAGTCAATGTCAATAAGCAAGTCTTCAGAAAGGTAGTTTGCATTCAACCAGGTTTTTAAAAGAAGGGGAGGGAGATTTCTAAACTACAGTTCTTCAAGTATCTCTGATTAAAAGGATTAGCGTTTAATGCAGTCTTTCAATCCCAATGATCAATTCAAACTAGTTTTTAGTCTTTGCATTTTGCTTTCCAGGATTGTAACTGTTCCTTTTCTTTGGACTTCTGTCCCTTTGGACTGAATTTTGCTGTCTGTACTTCCAGCGAGTAGGCAAGGAAGTTTGCTTTTGTGCAGCCATGGCTAATGTAAATCCAAGGAGCAATTTTAAGACAGTTTTTAACATTGTGCCCATAATTATTTTTTATCAAAAACTCATGAAAATTGCAATTCTGCTATCTCTGTGAGGATAATATTAGCAGAGTTCTCATCATCTTTACACTGTGCTTACTTGAGACTTTGCTTTGTGTCAAGAGCTCTTGTGGAAGCATTCCATAAAATTGAATGGGAATTAAACCTAATTGGTTTCTGTGTAAGCCACTGTAAAAATTTGAAGTACAAATTGAGGAAATAGTCTTTTTGTAAGTTTTTTTTTTTACTGTTCAAAAACTTTGTCACAAAAGAGTTATTTTCCTCTCCTATTTTATAAGACTTTTCATAATGGCAAAGGTCGTTCATTATATGGTTTTAAAAAACTGTGAAGAATGGAAATAAGAAGCGGTGTGGTTATTATAGAGTATTGTTTATAGCCCCAAAGTTTCAGTGATGCAAAAGCAAATTACAAGAGCACTTCCAGCATCTCAGACAAAGATTTTGCTGATGTTAGTCATAGTGGGTTTCTGGCCAAGAAGTAGAGAAGATATAAAATGCAGTTTTCAAATTTCAGATCTGAAAATCCCATGTCAAAATCGAACAAGGAGGTTACTCAGTAGTGTAACATCAGACAGGAAATGTCACAGCTTTTAGAAGCCAAACCAATGCATCTTGCCACCCCTGCTGTTGTCAATCGTCAATATCTGAAACACTGCATGGGCTGAATTTCTCGGTTTAGGGAGAACTTTAGGGGCAGCTTTAGGAAGAACTTTTTTTTTTTGTTGTTCCCTGTTGCTTCCAGACAGCTCAGTTCCACAGGGAGAAAAAGTAAGAGTTGTGTAGGTTTGTCCGCTGCTGACCGACTCTCTACAGCAGAATCTTCATTGGGCTCTCTCTCATTTTGAGTCTTCTCATCTCTACCTCTGTTTCCATGAGAAATAGCTGAGCCATAGTATTCCTATCTGAGAATACATTTAGAAGAGATTAGTTAATGCATGGAAGTCAAGACACTGTTGAAATGCATAGCCTTATCATCTGAAATAGTTCTGTGCCCCTGTTATGAGTAGTTTTTAATTTAATCTACTCATTATGAAAAGTATGGAATATGATACCAAGGGAAAAAATATGGGTAATCGGGTAAAACTTATGTAGCTACTTTTACTTAAATTCCCAGGTTGCCTGCCATACTGTTTTACTTAGCTGATCTTTGCTGTTAGTCTTCTATTGCCCACCCCAAATATATGGCTCATGTTTAAGTTGAACATGATGACTATAAATAATTTGTCAGTGTTTTGTTTGCTCACTGTTTACTCAGAGAATGCCATGACTATTCAGCTGTTTCTTTCTGTAAGACATATGAACCTCTTAAATGGAAATCCTTGCTAAAAAATATTTTTATATTTAATTTCCATAGTGGATTACAAAATGACCTGTGAGCCAGAAAAGGGAGCGGCAAGAGACAGATACTTTCACAGATCTGTGTGAGTCCTCAAACTTCTATAGGAAGGGAAAAAGAGCCCACCTAGTTTATCTTTGACAATCGTAATTCTTAAAAGAAAAAAAACAAAGAAAGAAAGCTTGATATTACCTTAAGCGGTATTTTGGAGCAGAACAGAAAGCTTTTCTGCATCCTGTCTGCTTACAGGAGTACCTTTGCTGGTGCCAGGCTGAGACCTGGCTTTGGTTACTGATAGGAACCGTTCCTTCGTGCTAGATTAAGCAGTTGAATACGTGCCCAAAAAGCCCGGGGTTATTTGGATGAGTAGATAGAGTCATGCAGCGATGATTGAATTTGAATCTCTTATGAGAGCAAGTATTCATTCACTCACTGGAAGTCCTGAGCAGAAATAACCTGAGCTTACAAATACAGGGTACGCCATGCAGATGGCTGCTGCAGTAATGTGCAGAAACTTCTAGGCTCACATTTTCACGTACAGTTCTCTGGATTTAGCACTTTTAACTTCAGGCAACAGGAAGACTCAAATCAGTCTCTCACTGCCTTTTGAAAGGAGCGTTCAGGTGAACACTTTTCTTGTCGGGGAGCTTCCAACAGCACGTGACCCTTCAGTTAGGTTTTGGATCCATAATGTTTGTCAGGTCTATAGGCATGACCTGGAATTCCCTCCCTCCTTTCCGAAGCATAGATTTGTTTTAAGGCTTGTTAGAGGGAGTTTGAGGTCCGACAGAAACCAGCATTGTGCCAGCCGCTGGTACGGGTCATTGAGCAGCAGTGGGATTTTGCAGTGTGTCTGCAGTAATCAGGCTTCTCTCAGCGAAAGGAAGAAGCAGGTCAGTGGTGCTCTGCCCATGAAACCGGTGTATGGACTGCCACTGCATTGCACCACTCCCTGCGCGGTGCGGAGCTGCGGGGTGTGATACAGCAGTGCTCTCTGGAAGAAGTCGTCCTAACTGGGATGGGGCTACCATAAGCATGGCTGTGGCTGGCCAGTCAGCTGCAGTGGGGCTGCGCGCTGCCTTGTACTGGTTTTCATGTTTATACTGGGTCTGGCTAGGATGGAGATAACAGCATTTCTTCATAGCCTGTAAGGTGCTGGGTTTGGGGTTTCTGGCTGGAACAGTCTTGTCAAGGGTTTTGCTCTCTTCCCCTGCTCTCCTCCCCTCTGACCCCCACAGCGAGCAGGTTGTAGGTTTTGGGGGGATGGTTGATCAGAGCTGGCCCAGAGTTTTTTTCCATAGCATATGGTGTCATGCCCAGCAATAAAACCTGGGGTAGGGGAGGATGGAGTGGGGGTCTTGTCCTCCAAGGTGGCCATTGCTGGGCATCAATCCATCTGCCTGTGGGAAGTGTTGTCTGACTGCCTTTGCATCGCTTCTTTCCCCCTTTTTTTTTTACCCCCCTCTTTCCTTCGCCTTTTAAACTGTCTTTATGTCTACCCATGAGTTTTCTTGCTTTTGCTCTTTGTGTCCTCTCTGCCATCCTGCTGGGGACAAGTGGGGTGGGGAGTGAGCGAAGCTGTATGGGCGCTTGGCTGTGGGGCAGGGTGAGCCTGCCACAATGCTGTACGAGGGAATCGAGAACAGGAGCATTGGGCAGGTAAAGGGGTTGGTCTCCCAGGAGGATGCTGCTCTCTTTTTTGATGTTTTTTTTTTTTTTTCCTTAACGGGACAGAAAGCGGTGTGGGTGATCATTTAATTTGAGTAAGGTAGAAGGCTCATAGTTCTTCCTTGAATGAAAGTCATTAGCTGGGGGATAGGAATCACATGGGGATTTTTTTAGTCCTGTTCTGTAATCCGGCTCAGTCTAGGATCTTGCTGGCCTTGGCAGCACCTGGGATTCACCCTGGGAACATGGAGGCAAAACAAAGCTTTGATTTTCTTTGGTTTAAATGCTACTAGTAGACACAAGTTAAAACCTGTTTCTGTTCTGTGAAGTGAGGTAATGGATGACAAGTAGTTAAATGGATGAGTTAATTTGAATGCTGTCCTACATAGTGTAAATATGCATTTCCTAATGAGGAATAACTAAGTTTTCCCTTTTGTGTATACTGCAGTCACACTTATTGTTTACAAATGATGCAGCAATTTTTAGTAACTGTGGCTATTTAATAACTCATTTTTTTTATTTCCCTATTACAAATTTGCTCAGAAGGCAAAAAGCAGAGCCTTAACTTGCATACCTAATATGACACTGCAATGAAAGAGTGACTGATTGGGTCAGTGGCTAGTGCTGCATTAGTGATCTCTTTAAGCTACATCAGTGCCTTCGTTTTTCCTGTTTTTCAGTGAGGAATTTCGCCTTAGCTAGTTTGGTTGTTTTGACCTCCTAAAACATTTGACATTGTCCCCAGTCCTAAAACCAGAGTTGCTGTCATTATCCAGAGGCATTTCAGCCTGAAAAATTTGTGCTACAGTAGATGAAGATGGCAAAGTGAGAAAACTGGTTAAAAATGACTGAATAGGCTCTGCTCCCTCAGGTAAGGGAAGACTTAGAAGTTGAAGCCTTGTGTGCTTTTTCCTTTAAGAATACACTAAACCAAGAGGTAACAGTTTGGTTAGATCACATGGAAGGAATCCCCAAACTTGACCTCCTTACATTGGTGTCACCAAAGCCTAATGGAAATTACTCATTGTAAACAAAGGTCTTAAATGCATTTTCTAGGCAACTTTTACCCTTTGCTCCTTCCTGCTTCGTCGAATGGTATTTATCTTCCTCATCTTACTGAAATGAGTCTCTGAGGTCCTCTCTGGACATGCCAGTGTCTTCTCTTTTAGGAGACTATCATCTTCCTTTTTCCCTTGGCTCTTTGTATTTGTCAGCTCTCAAGGGCATACCTGGTTTCCTTTGAAAGAAGACTTTGTCTGCAGGCAGGAGGGCTACTGCAGTGAGCTCCTAGAGTTGCCCCAGGGTGACGGGCCAGTGTGGCTGGACTATGGGTGGTACCCATTTCACCATCAGGATGCACTGGTGCGTGCACAGAGACTGAAACTACAGAGCACTGGGAAGACCAGTTCTGCCCCACTCTGCAAACACAGCCTGGTGTGAGTCCTTTGTGGTCCCATCCCTTGCCCTCCACCATCTTAGTTTAGATGACCACTGCAGTCGTCACTAATGAGTAACAATTAAACCTGTCTCTCCTTTCTGAGCGTTTATCCCTCTGTTATTTCATGAGGCTTTCTGAACTTGAGCACAAAAAATTAGACATCTTATTTTTCCCCTTGTATCAGAATTTGGCTATTGATTTTGCTTCTCCTTGTTCTCAGTCTAGTTTGTCAGACTCATAACCAAATTCCGTAATCTCCCACTTAAATTGTAGTGTAAACTCCTGCTCAACTGTACTGCATACTGAGAACAGTGTTTTTAGTTCTTCTTCTGTGTTATCTGTGGCTGTTGATTTTTCTTTCTGACCCAGTCCTGCACGTAGGTCTGGGTTTGCTCTAACGTTGTTTTTCCCAATGGCCGCAGCAGTCCTTGACATGGATTTATCACCTCCTCTTTGGATGCCTCCACAGAACCAAATTAAAATTCTCTTCAAAATCCCACATAACTTTACCTCTTTGGTACCTGTCTTCTGTAGTGTGTTATAGCCACTTCTATCATCTGTTTCACCATGCAGACCTGCCTCATTACGTTGTTTGGCTGAGTCTCTTGTCATGATGTCTGTGTTTTCATTTGTGCTCCCATATTTGGGAAGCCGTTCATGACTTCTTCCTCAGAAGGTTCTTGTCTCTCCTCCTCCAGACCCTTCTGGAAGATAAATGCCTGCCACAATGCCTACAAGGAGACTTGCTGACCAATAATGACACATGAAGGGTAATTGCAAATAGTTTATGTATTCGTGATGGAGCAGGGGGGATAGACAAGATAATCTCGAGGCCCCTTCCAACCTCAGCCCTTCTGTGGTTCTGTGATTCCACTTGGAAGAGCTATCCTCGACCACTTGTCCAGTAGTTTTCAACATTAGGTACATGTAATCAGTGCTGACAGTCCATTTTAGTTAAGCAACAGCCCTAGCTCATAAACAATCACTGTAGCACTATGAAAGGTGAATTATCTAGATGTGAGCACCTTTCACCTAAATAAATTTTCTTATTCTCCTCTAATTTACACTCTTGCTTTTTTGTATTTGGATTATAAATGCTTTAGGCCAAGGAGTTTACATATTTTTCCTATTTGGAAAGTACTTCATATATTAGCACAACCCTTAACAAATAAGCAGCAAGTCATCTTTGACTGTAATGCCACTATCAATACCAACTAAGGAGCTGCAGCGTTCCAGAGGAGTTTTGCTGTGGTTTTGCCTTGCTGTCACACACTGCCAGATTCTGGAAAGCTAAAACAGAACTGCAGCTTCAGACCTGACCAAGGCTGAAGGTCTGCACATGCACTGTTACCCATCATGCTGTCAGATAACAAACTGCTTCAAACCAAGTGGGTATTTTGAGACCCTGGCTTCATGTGTTTACCAAGAGGAATGCCAAAGCTGACAAAGGCTGATAGGCACTTCTGCAAGTGGTAGTTTCCTCTTACTGTCTAGAAGTTTGAAAAGTCACTGAGGAAAAGGAGGACAGGGTTTGGGAAGAGTGACTTTGTATTAATGTATGTGTCCTACTCTGGGCGCCTAATGTTTTAGATAGTAAAAACGGCACAGTCTCATTTAACCTGAAAACGGGATGATTGAATTCTCTCTGAACTGCTGATTAGTGCCTTTAATATTCAAGATGGTTAAGCAGCAACATACAACAACAGAAGCACAACGTTGCTTAGAAATACAACTTTCAAGGCTGTTCTGTTGACTTCCCAGCAGCCTGTGTTCACTAACTGTACTGCAAAAGGCTGAGAGCAGTTAAAGTTTGTTCACTGAGGAAGTTTGTGGCCCAGTGATGTCTATGAGTGATCCATTGTAGTATGAATATTCTCTATTCTGTGTGTATTCTGTAGAAAATACCTAGTGATCTGTAAATATGGAACACAGCTTTTCTTTTTTTGCTCACTTGCTTACTGTAATGAAAAGGTGAAATCATTATCTATTTTCCTTCCTTTCTCTACTTAGCACTAATACTAAAACCAATTTTCATTTGGTGCTGTTTGTGACTAGGTTAAATTTGAAGGGGAATCCTTATGAACAAAATGTTGGCACTTGTCTTAGGATTTAATGTATTTCTCAGTCACAGGTGTAATGCTAAAGAATACTTGCAGTACCCCTTGACTTCAGTTTAGACTGTGGATCCCAGACAACTTCTAGAGCTGCGCCTTTATCGGAGTATAATCAAAGTGTCGTCAAACAGAGATCAAGGGTTTTCTGGGCCTTTCTAAATACGGCAGAGGAGACCGTTCTTGTATCTTACCTCAGCAGCTTGCTGTGTAGCCATATGTGAAAAATCTGTAAGAATTTAATCAACAAACCTTTTCTGCAGCATTCTTGCACCTGTGTAAAGACCAATTGGTGTCCAGAGTTAGAAGTAAGTTGAATTTACCGTCACAGCAGCTGCAAGTTACCGTACGAATCGACCAGTATGTCCCGTCTCATTAAATGAGCAGTTCCATGTGTTACATGATCCAGATGGTCTATTAAGCAAAACCTGAAACTCCTCACGTTTTGTGGCTGTTCATTTTTGTGTGTTGTGTTGGAGCAGCCACCAGAGAGTCTAGCACCAGAGACCATGAGGGCTTTTACAGTGGGATAGAAAATCTTGATCAGGAGTCGTCTTTCAGAAAACTGTTAATTAGTATAGGAAAAGATCCTGTGAACAAAACTGCCCTATTTCTTAAGGAAAAGTTAAATTCTGACACTCTCAGATCTTCCTCACAATTTGTCGTGGCTTTATAGACATGTTGTGGGAAAGAGCAGAAGGTAGGCATTTCTCCCCTAACCTGTGATGTATAAATATTCTCAGCCCTCTCTCCCTTCCTCTCTCCGTGATGAGGGAAATTGCCAGGGCTGAACCTAAGCCTTTGCAAATTTCTTTCTAATACACAAAGTGTAGTAGTGGATATTTTTCCTTCTCTAGCCTCTTTCAGTTCTGAAACTCAAGCTTCCGTGTGGAAAAGGGCTTCAGATCAGACACAGGAGGTTTCATCCCAAAAGGAATCTGAAGAAGCACGTATGGACAGGCTGGCATGGAAACGAGTTTAAGCTTAGCAGCAGTGAAAATGAACTGTGCTCAGTGAAATTTCAGTTGGAAAGCAAGGCTCTATCTAGAGATGCTTTTGGATTTGACTGTGTAACATTTGTTTCACAACTGCTCTTAATGGGATCCTGTGCTGACATTCGGTTATGGCGTTTGGAGCACAGTGCAGGACATGCGTGTGGTACACGGTGCTCTGAGGTGCAGCCCATGAACGCGATGCCAAATCGTCCTTGTAAGCTGAGAGCGCCCTGCTACTGTGTAAACTAGCTTCCTTTTACACTTCGGTTGTACTGAATGTTGCTGCTGCGGCGGTGTAGCCTCTGGAGAGAGCAGGTTCAGCCTAGCAGTTAAAAGGGGAAACTTGGCAGCCAGGGCTTCCTATTCCTGCCACTGCCGTTCTTTCTGTGTGCAAGTGGGAGAAGGTCTTTCCACCTCGCTTTTATTATTTGTAATGAGAATGACTGCCTTAAAATATCTTAGTACTGATATCCTTTGCTAGAAAGGCGTGCAAGGTTTGCACGCTGCATATGACTTCAGTAAACTGACAGTAGCAGCGTTGTTTGTCTGTGGTGGTTGAAGGACCGGGTTCCTTCAGGATATCTTCTAAGTCGTAGCGGATATGCTGATTTACTTTGGATAGCCTGCATGACCCATCTGTTGGTAGATTATTATCCCTTTTGGCAGTGATCACCAATCACTAGATTTTCCTTAATGACAGCCAAAGGGAATAGTGATTTGTCTTTTCTCTAGCTTTGCATTTTACTTTCCTATGCTGAAGCAGTTGCACAGTTCATTCCGCTTCAAGGTTGCTTCAGTCTTCTATATAAAATGATTGTGATCAAAGCTTCGCTTCAGAAAGGAGTTTGAAAAGATCATTAACAAGGACAGAATAGCGTTGCTTGATTTTTAAACTTTGCCAGCCCTCAGTTTATTTTCATAGTCTTACAAATGTATTCTCCCTTCCAGAAAAAGCTTTGCTTCCCCCCCCCCCCCAAATTCTGGTTTGGCTTTTGTAATTGATGAGTTACTGCTGTTTGATTACCATTTCATTGTCTTCCTTTACTCTCTTGCTTGCTTTCTCTACTGCTTCCTTATCTTCCCCTTCTCTCCTATCCTTGGTGGTCTCCCCATCCACACTCCTCAGGGCTTCTTAGCATCAGCTGCTACCGGCATCTCTCACTTCTAACTCCTGTAATTCATGTTGGCTAGGCGAGCACTAGAATGAAGGGCTGGCTGCAGAGCCTTCGCACCGCATTTTTCATGCTGACGAAGAGTTTCTTCAGATGAACAAGGCACTCACCCATAAAGTCAACCGCATACACGATAAATAATAGGCGATAGCACTGTGGTCTTAATGTCTTGGACTCTCGTAAGCAGAGCTCTGTAGCAGTATACAAAGGCTGTTCAGTTACACCCAGAAAAATAAATAAACCCAAGTTGAAAGAGCTTATCATTTATCTCTGTTGTTTAGCTGAAATGAGACAAAAAGTCTTCAAAAGTTGAGGAAAATCTGATGGTGAATATCCAAGGTAGCTGACGTTAAGGTCTGCCTCTTGAAGAACTCAAGAGGCTCACAAAAGGTATTGATGTGATTTTTGGGTCTGTGAGAACAGACTGGCAAGATGGAAACCTACTCCGGAACATTTCAAGGCTACCTGTTTTGTAGTATATGCTAGTGCCTCATCCTATCAGAAACAGTGCAGTAAGCAGAATTTATTTTATTGTCCATTGGGGAAAAAAAATCGTCCTATACAGCTGTCTGCTTCTGATAAAATCCAGTTATGGATCTGCAGACCTTTCCAGACTGAGGAGTAGAAATACAAATGCAATGTCTGCTTCATTTAATGTGGTCATGGATCCAGGCTACCCTCCATGGAGAACTCACTGTATATAACTAAAACTCCAGCCATCTGCAGTAGGTCTGCTCATGGTGACAACAGATAAGACTCTGTCACCACAGAGTAGAGATTTGGTCAGCTGGAGAGGGAGCCTGTAGACAAAGGAAAGCTTTCCCGGCAGACCTGCTTTTTGTCAAGAGGAACGTGTTCCTGGATGGCTGCTTGATAGACTACCTCTGCCCTGAACTGCTGGTGGGCTCCAGAGCTACGTTTAGATTTTTGGGCCTTTTTACTTGAAGGGAGGAATGTTGCAGGTAAGGAAGCAATGGTATTCTCTTCTCTAAGGCTGTCATGAGCATACACTGAATCCTTATATGGGAGGGTTAGGCTTTCGGTTTGTAGGTTTAGTTATTTACTCTCAACAGACATGCAAGGTGAACTCCAGATGGACATGCTATTAAATTCGTTATCCCATTGCAGTGAGCAAATGGAAAGATTGGTGCAGTGTTTGGCATGTTTTCAAGGCCAATTATTTTCTTACCACATTTTGAATATAAATTTGTAAAAGATGACTTTTTAAGTAGCGAACCAATTCCTG
Source organism: Nycticorax nycticorax (assembly GCA_023375905.1). Taxonomy (NCBI): domain Eukaryota; kingdom Metazoa; phylum Chordata; class Aves; order Pelecaniformes; family Ardeidae; genus Nycticorax; species Nycticorax nycticorax. The sequence continues at coordinate 2,773,599 of JAKFQP010000122.1, forward strand.
AATCTCAACCTTATATGCCTTTTCTCTGTCTTGCGTCACTGTCTTGATGCATACTCCAGCACAGAGGGCACGAGAGCAGAATCTCCTGCTCTAGGAAGTGTGACCAAAGGTATTTTGGGTACTACTCTGCTCTGATGCAGCTTGGCTAATGGTCGTTCAGCACAAATTGTTAAAGTATATGGCTGGATTACCAAAAGGGAGGTAAGAATGCTATTTGGAAGGGGTCTTGAGTTGTTTAGAGTTATTTACAGGAACAAGAATACCACTTACAAATCCTCGGCTTTATAATTGTAAATAAGCAATAGCAGGCACCTGATGGTGTTTGTTTACGTCCAATTATGGATCTCCGACTGGAAGTTTGTAGTAGATCTATAAAGAGCCAAAGGTGGAGTAATTAGCCTTGCACCATATGCAGAGGTAAAAATAATTGCATGCATGTATTGACTGTTCTGGCTCCGTAGCAGAAATAGAGCCATTTCATTACGCTGTAGGTGTTGGGTGAGGAACCAGTGCTCCTCTTTTATGCTGAGTACACAGTTTTTCTGGAATGGTTAGTGTTTTCACGGGAAGTTAAGTACATGGCTTCTCCGTATTCCGCATGGTGTGGGTAAAATAGCACTGGCAGAAGCTATAAATCAGTTCTGAACGGTCGTTAGTACATGGAAAAATCCAAGGAGGGTTATGTTAGCTTGGTGTGTTAAGCCTGCACTCTGCTAGGCACATTTGTCACTCTGGGGAATGTATTTAACAAGGAACATAAGACAGCACTAATGAATATGGGGGAAAGCAATAATGGAAGTAGCTGTCAGCTGTTAATTTTTGTTATTTAAGAAAGACAAGTTTATACCACGTAAAATACTTTTAAAGTGCTGTGCTACATAGGGGTGTTCAGAAGCATACGTGAGGATGCTGCGCTGTTACCACCAGCATTTTCTTGGCAAAGGAATTTTTTTCTTCCCCTGTGTGTAACGTTCTGTGGTTTGGTTCACTTTATCAGTGCTACTGGCAGCTCTCCAGACCCTGCGCTCATCCAGAAGAAGCAGCCAAAGTGAAGCTGTGCCAAACCGCAACTAATGCAGTGTTGATTTGTTCAGTTTTCTTACAGGTACAATTTACAGCGTTTAGCAAGCAGTCATTCACTGACATTCACAGCAGTGGCTGAGTTTCTCAGTATATATGCTGAAATAAAACAAATCAGGAAAGACCCAAAGCGAAGTCTTGGACCTTAGTACTACCTGTGTCTTAGATATGATCTGAACCTGTATCTGCTCCATGATTTTGGGTCTGTTCTGCTTTTGTAAGGGAAGAGAGATATTGGAAATTTTTTTTTTTTTACCAGACTTCTTTCAAAAGCTAATTTTTCTTGCATTTGGTAAGATGGTGTCACTTGTATGTAGCCTTGGGGGAAATAAAATACTGCTCCCTTAAGCAATTATCTCGTGTTCCCCTCCATCTCTCCACTGCCCTGCTGCTGTCAAAAAAATCAGTACAATAGGAATGTGGATCAAAGGCAGCATGTAGCAAATTCTGTTATTTTTAATAATAAAAATAATTCTTGAAGAAACACACTGTCAGGTTTTGTCAGAGTTTTGAGAAACTAATCACAATATTTGTACGTTCACATTTGAGCATTTAGCATCCGTGGATTATTGTATTTTATTTATACAAAGCTGTCTGATCTAATTTGAGGAGGGGAGGAAACATGCTAAAACAGATACATGGAATTGAAAAAAGTACCTCTAAATAAAAGTATGACACTTAATTCACAGACTGCCTGCATCTTTGTAGTCACTCTGACAAGTGCTAAATGGCAGTGTGTTAGACCTACTTTTCACATAAGGGATTATGTAGAGATATATCAGTTGTGGCTTTAGTCCAGTATTTGTTCATAAAGGAAGTAGCAATACGTATATGAATAATTAAAAACTCCACCTTCAAGCAGTGTGAATTAATTTTCTTTTTAATCACTGCTCAATATTAAAATTGTAAATTGATGCTGATTTTCTGGTTTGTCGTCCCCCCCCTTTTTTTTTTTCATTTTTAAGTGTGTATCCTTAGATAAAGAATGACATAATTAATCAAAGCCTACAGTGTTCAGTGCTTCATCTTTCACACTCTTTATAAAATAATTTGTCTTAAATCTGGAAGTAATGTGATGTCCCTGCATCCTAGGACAGGACTGTAGGTGGAGTGAAAGCAAGCCTGGAGGACCAAGTTTGTCAGAAGGGATAGCTGATTTTTAGGTGCACCTTTTGGAAGGGTTGTCTCAGTTTTCACCAGATTGAAGGAAGAGTCAGTAGCTTGATTTCTTCCCAGTTTTCTAGGGTCCAACCAGAAGCTGTGGCATGTGTGTGTATTTATATATATATATACACACACACATGCGTGCACATGTTTATCTTTAAACCATACATTAAAATACTTTAAGCTAATGTACAGGATGTCTCAGTGTATTGAAAAAACCAGAACTTTGCAACAGAAATGGGAATATTCTTGATTTCCCATAAAGTCCTGGTCCTCATTCAGGTTTTTTTTGGAGGGGGGTGGGGAGGGGGGGAGGTAGCTTGGCAGGAGAAAAAAGGTTGCGTTTTGTGTCTCCTCAACTTCTGTACCTGAAAATAAGCATCTGGGGTGTAGATGTGATTTTGTTTCAGTCCTCTCTTGCATTTTTTATTTTCACTGAGGGTTCATTGGAGTAAGAGTTTGGTCAGCCACTGCTTGCAAGAACAGTGAAGAGCATCTTCCAAAGAGCTCTCTGTGCCCTTTATTTTTTATTAGAAGCTATTTAGATTTAAGAAGTCCAAACTCAGTGTTTAAAATCCCTCGCCTCTTACTTGTTTGGGTTTAATCTTTGAAATGTTACAGTGAAAGTAGGGGTTTTTTAGCTTGCTGAGGTTTCTTGATTCAGAAGCAGAGAAGTCAAATGTCTAATATTCCTAAAAGCAGAGATAAATACTTTCATGGTGATAAAGCTGGGTCTTTCTATGTGAAAAGAGAGACTGAGTGCATCAACACATTTTCTTGTCATTTGTACATCTTTTTAGTGGGCTGAAATCCATACTGGCAGCCTTGCGTGTCAGCCCTAAGTCTGGGTAATTTCAGTCTTGCCTTAACTGTTTTCCCTGGAAGCGTTAACATTTGTCATTACTGTAATGAGGGGCAGAATCTTTCAGTTGTGTTAAAAGTCTCCTGACTTTAACATGCAGCTTTTGAAAAAGAAAAAGAGGGGGGGATAATTCTTTAATGTAGAAAGATCTGTCAGAATGCTCTCTGTTTCTGCAGAGGCTGCTTTTCTTGTGTGATGAGGTCAGGCAGTTACACCTTTCCGAGCCCAGCTCATTCCTTCCCAACATCTCTGTAAGATATTAGCTGAGCAACAGCGAAGATTTACAGGAGTTGCGTGCTAGAAACACGACAGCAGCAGCACGCCTGACGAGAGGCCCCTGTTCCCCTGCCCGCCCCCCCGGCTAATTGTGTCCTCCTCTAACACGGCCACTGCGGAGCTACCATTAAGCTGAAATAAGATCTGCAGAAGATGCAAGTTTCTGGTTGGTTTTAATCATTCACAAGGAAAATGATTAAAACCATCCTGGGAAAAGGCAGTATGGTGGAGACATGTCCTCCCCCTCCTGTGGCAAACAGAAGATTTTGTGATGGAAGAGAGTGGGGGGAGAAAGAAAGAAATGGTCTGTGTTGCAATAGTCACGATGTCGGAGGTTTAATTTTTTATAGGAAGTTTTGCTTCCTAGCTGGAGGCTTACAGGAAAGAGATTTGTACAGCAAAAAATCCATGGATACAGTGTGAACCAAAAACCTAGTATCTTGCTCTTTTCCTAGAACTAGATGGTGGGAAAGAGACTTTGCTTTAAAAACACTTGCAAACCTCTGTTTTCTCCTTAGTTGAGTTGATTGAGCTCCCTCATTCTTAGATGCCACCATTTGTAGCTCTTCTGTGTACAGCATGTATGGGAAGTGGGAGGAGAGAATAGCTGGTTGAGGGTAAGAGGGGAGAAGATACCCTGCAAAAGAGAATTACAGTACACGGAGACAAAGTTTAAGCTTGAGATGCAGGAGTGAAGAGGGAAAAGAGAGGATACAAAAATTGTGTATCTCTAGAAGGAAAAGCCACTTGAATCCAACTGGGGAAAAGCCTCTCCACCCCACCCCCAAAAAAAGTAAGGCCAGGAGGAGGAGTGAGAAATGCCAAGGTGATAGAGTAAATTACTCATCTCTTACTGATTTAAAGAAGGAAGTGATTTACACCATGTTGTTAAACAAGTAACAAAGAAGCCTTTAAACTTGGAATTCTTTCCAGGTTTTTTGACCATTAAATGAAGATCCAGGGAAGATGTCTCCAGGAATGGCAGCAGAGATGATTCTAGCTGCTTCGGGAGCTTAATTTCCAGGTGCACAGGAGCTGGGGTCATGAGTCCCTAAGTCGCTTGCTAGTCCTAGTCTCCCAGTTCACTAGTCCTGGTGCCCACTAGTCCCAAGTATGGTATTGTTGATAGTACTTTGGGTTGGTTTTAAGTACCTTCCCCTTTCTGTGTGCTGTAGGGGATGGTTCAGGTGTGGTAGCGCTCAGTGCTCCTCTCTGCAAGAGATGAAACTTCGTTGCTTCATTTTTGCTCATCTGCTGGGTAGGGGTTTTGCAGGGAGTGGCTGTGCTTCACGGTCCCTTTGAATTAGTTGCTGGCACTTACCAGGTGCTGGCCTATCAAAATCAGGGGAGATAATGCTGTGCGTGCTTAGTACACTTTAAAAGAACAATCTGTTTTTACTTTGGGATATATCTGTCCTTTCAAAGAAGTGAAAGGCAAAGGATGACACTGGTGAGGATTACAGCTTGTTTTACGGTATAGTCTTCTCCTAAGTGTGCATAGCAACATTCCATCTGAACTTTTTTTTTTTAAAATAAATAGCCACCTCAGGGTAAACCATTGCTACTTGCTCTTCAGTAGCTTTTGCACTGCTTAACATTGCAGGGTGGGAAATGATTAAAAGTGCTATACCTGCTGTAGTCCTCAAGGTAGCTTATGAAAATTGCAGTCTTAAGTTGCAAATTAGAAATAACATGGAGGTTAACAACCTATTCTTGTGAAAAAGTCTTTGGCCACCAGTAGTAATAACTCACTGTCTTGTGTTTTCTATTAAGTGGCCTGGCAAAGTGAGTTCTTCTGGTTAAATTCCCATCATTCCCACCACCATACAGCATCTCCTATGTGTTTAAATGTACGAAAACATTTTAAATCAGGCTTTTAACAGCTGGAGCTCTCTGTATTTCCCGTGCTTTTGGGATGTGGTCACAGTGCGTGAGACTCAGCACAGATTCATTCCATTGCTGGAAAACACACTTCTGAGCTTGGCCCCTAAGTCATGCTCTATGTCAGTTAATGCCACGTGTGCTGGCTCAGTGACTAGGTTATTAAGGAAGGTAGAAGCTGAAACAGTAAGTTAAGTCCTAATACATTCAGTGATTTTCTGCTACTGAAAGTTACACTGCCGAGCATGTACAGCAGGTGAGCTCCGTACAGCAGGGGAGTCTCTCCACTTGCTGGAACACATCTTCTATGGCCTCAGTCAAAAGAAGAAAGATTTTGCAGTCTTTTTAAAAAAAAGGTCTTAAACAACTTTGAATTTCTTTTAATTTTGTAACTCGGAGTGGTGATGCAGTCACCTGTGTGATATGCACAGCCCTTAGCATGATAGGTGACTTTGATGGCCACTGGATGCGCAGTAGGCTGGAACAGTGGGCTCCAAAATGTCTTGTGAGGCTTTGGGCATGAACTGCGGAGAGGGAAGAGGCATTGTGAAGAGGCTGAAAGAAAGCAGGGAGGACTGGTTGTAATTTGCTATTCAGACTGGCTAACACGGCTTGTTGCGTTGGGGTGGTATGACACGAACAGCTCTGGTGTAGTCCTTTGGGTATGGTATGACTGTGTAAAATACCTAGTGGTGAAGGGGGGATCTTTCTTCATTTTTCTCTTTCTTGGTAGGAAGGAAAATAACCAAGCTCTATAGACAGTGCTGTAAGAGATGCACTTACTCTCTATGACAGAGAATGCTACATTTGTCTTTTGCCTTTTTATAGCACTCTCTCTGGCCATGCAGTTTTCTTAATGGATTCACACATCTAATCCTTTCAGCTGAAAGAAAAATTGCAGCCTTAATGACTAGCAAGGAGATAGGGCTTTGCATGCACAAGTGAGGGCCTTAAGAATATTGTGGAAGGCAGCTGTAAATGCTCAGATGATTGTGTTTCTACTAGAAGGATGAGAAGTCCGTAAAGATGGAAAATGATAACAAGATTTTAAAGCATTTAATGAACTAGAACAAGGTTGCAGCTAACTTCTGCTCCCTTTACCATATATGTGGGTGCAGCACAGAGATCCTTGGTTTTTTTTTTTTATTTTTTTTTAATACTAACACAAGCTAGGGATCCAAAAAGAGCATAAAACTGATCCCAGCTGGAAGACCATACTGGATTGTTTCATCAATTCTGTTCTTTCAGGGTCACCTTACAATCAAACCCATTGAGCTGTTAGTTAAGACATCTGTGAGCTAGAAGTGGTAGAAAAAATGACACAGTAATAAGCTGTTTCAAAATCCTGAGTTATTTGGAAGAGTGATGCAATTCACAATGAATTAATTTTTCTCCATTTGAATACCTCTATGGGAATAAGGTTGCATGCTGTACAGTTTGTATGCACAATTAGTCGTTGCAGAGGATTCATAGGTACATCTTCCCAAGTTTTTAAGGTACTTAATTTATAAAGCAGCATGGAGAAAGTTAAAAAAAAAATATGTAAAGTTACCAGGGAAGCACATGTTTGTTCTTGAACTGCTAGCATCCAAAGGTACACAGGGAGCTATAGCACAGGAATTGTCATTTGGGGTTTAGAGGAAAGGAAGGAAAATAAATCCAAGGTGTTGCCTGCTTCTTGATTTTGCTTTGCATACATTGCTTTTCAGATATTGAAGTGCATGACTGTGGTTTGGAGAGCAAAGCATTTGTACACAGTATTTCTATTTGTTCTTTTAAACCTTCACTATATGAAAGAAAATGGGTTATATGCAGTCTACCAAGGTATCTGGGAGAGAACAGGAAGCTGTTCCTGGGCGTGGAAAGTGCTCTTTTTTTAGGCATGCTAAGCTTTGAAATCTCCTTGTGAAGTTTTCATGCTAATTGTGTCAAGATTCTGTGAAAGTAAATGTAGTAGCTTTAAAAGACAGAAATCACAATTACCGATAGCTGCAGTGTTTGAAAGTTCAAAGCTGAAGACCAGACAGAGAAATAATAGTGATGTATAAGCCTATGTAAATTTGTCTACCTATGTATCATCCAATTTTTGTCTGCATTTTGCTAGAGTAAAGGCTCCATTACACTGTGGCTGCTCATGCAATATGTGTAACTGCAAAAGTACCTTTCTTAAACGCTCAAAATTTGGGAGGGTGGGTAGGGAAACAAACTTGGCATGCTGATTTTTTAGTTCAGAGTCTCCGTGGAGTTGTACGTGCTCTCCTCTTGGTTCTGTTTATTATGGGCAGGAAACACTTTTCCTGTAGATGTTAAAGAAAAACTTAAAATCAACTTCTCAAGATGCTTTTTCAGTTTTGAGGTGTCCTTTGTCATCTGGTACTTGGTAACCACCTCATCTGCTCGGAATTATAAAGAACTTCCACTTAGGTACATTCCTAAAGCTCATGTGAAAAGGACTGGAGAAAACACGTGCCCAAAAGTATCAGACAGATGAGTTTATTAGATCCTCTCCCAGCAGAAAATGGTACCTTTAGGTGGGAGAGGATGGGTTTGCTTTTTGTACAGTGAGCAGTTAGCTATGTGTTCACAACATAAATTGGAACTGTTTATTTGGCCCTATAATAATCTTGAGAAAACAATTTTTTTGGGGGGTGCAAAGTTATGCAAAACGAAGTGAAGGAGGGTTTCGTGCAATGTTAGTGTGGGCGTATGGCTGTGTACTCATGTGCAGATACAGACTCAATGCTTCTGAGGTTGTTTGGGATTGTCAGAAAAGGCTTCTGGATACATCGTACTCGATTTTGTTAAATAAATACTTGCTATAATACTGAGCCACTTAAAGGTTTGTGTCAGTGCTTGCAATTCAGTCAGTGGTAGAAGAAGCCCCCAGAATGCAGCCCATGGCCACAGTGATTTCTCAAGTAACTTCACTCTTTAGCCTATAAGATCTCTCTGCAGTTTTGTGGGAAGTGCTAAACAAATAGTCTTTTGCTTTTACTAACATGAGTTCAGAGAAGCCGTTTATCAAGGATGGGAATAAGTAAATGGGTTACAAGTACGTGGTGCTGTCTTCTGCATCAGACAACAGAATGCACTTATCCTTCTACAGAATTGACTTGGGATGCTCTAGTAAAGCAGTGCGTTCAGAGAGAAACACTGATAAGTTTAAGTAATCTCTGTCCTTTTAAGCAAGCTGTGGTCAAGCAACAGTGCTCTTTGTAGTTTCCAACGCTATTCTGGGTCTACATCATAATTTCTAAACAAAGCCAGATATCATAAAACTGTATGTCAGCTTTTCTTGTATTAAAACTTTAATAGAAAAAGGGTAGCCAGCTGATCAAAAAATCCATCTCCACGGCTTCATGTTTAAATAGTCACTCTGAGTGTGCTAGGGTAATGCATCACATGAAGTCTGTTCTTCCATCTGCTGGTCTAATGGTACATTAAGTTATAACAAAACATTCCTTCCCAAAGCCTTGAAATCTTGTGCCCTGTATCACTGACATCGTGATCCGTTTCCTTCATGCATTCAGTCAAGAGCTCTCTTAGCAATCTGTTACTTTCTAAAATGGCTGTAGGACTGTGATGTTTCAGGGGTTTTTCCTTGTGGGTTTTTTTCAGGCTTTTCTTTCATTTCCTTCCTTTCCTTTTCCCTACAGAGCAAAGGGTGTAGAATTGGTCCTCTGAGAATGAAGATTTGTCTTCAATTAAATACCTACAGAAGTTCATGCCATAAAGCCTTAGCCAGTGGAAGAAATTCTTTTCCCTCAACTATGTAAGTGGATGTCAAGACATTACACTAAAGCAGATTTTTCTTCTGGATCGGAGACATCCAGTGCTCAAAGTGGTGGAGGCAGATAATGCCCTCCGATAATAATTCACTGGTAGTCCTTCCTCTTTAGAACCCCTCTCATTTTGAGTTTGAGTATTTTTTTTCTTAAACTAGGAGTTGATGCGTCTTGCTATGTCCTTGTCTGAACTGCTGAAGAGCTCCTAACTGCAGGTATCTCTCTGTAAACTGTTTTTCCCTCCACATCTTGGCATCTTCTGCAGTAAGCTTTCTTTCCTCCCTGCAAAGACTTAACCCACCCCAAGCAAGACCAGGGCCAGAATCAAGTCTCGCTGCAGGGAAGTTCTTCGCCCACTACTGTGATAATGCGATCCATCTTCTCCTCAGCAGTTTTGTTTCTAGACAACATCTAACAAAACCCACTTTGAGGTTCCTCAAAGAGCAATCAGACCCTTGCCATCTCTCTTCATGGGGCATTGTGCCTCTCTGCAGGCTGCTCTGACTCCAGCAAGAGCTGTTTCTACCTGTTCTGTCCCAAGCAGAGACAGCTGAGTCTGCTGGGAAGATGAAGGTGACTGGGCACACAAAGCAGGTGCTCCCATTTTAAGCTCACAGACATCCAAGGTGCTTTTGCTTCTTTAAGACCCCTTAGAAAGCCGTGTCACTGTCCTCTCTGGG
>JAKFQP010000122.1:2785915-2814380 GCA_023375905.1 Nycticorax nycticorax
TGAAGTGCATGACTGTGGTTTGGAGAGCAAAGCATTTGTACACAGTATTTCTATTTGTTCTTTTAAACCTTCACTATATGAAAGAAAATGGGTTATATGCAGTCTACCAAGGTATCTGGGAGAGAACAGGAAGCTGTTCCTGGGCGTGGAAAGTGCTCTTTTTTTAGGCATGCTAAGCTTTGAAATCTGCTTGTGAAGTTTTCATGCTAATTGTGTCAAGATTCTGTGAAAGTAAATGTAGTAGCTTTAAAAGACAGAAATCACAATTACCGATAGCTGCAGTGTTTGAAAGTTCAAAGCTGAAGACCAGACAGAGAAATAATAGTGATGTATAAGCCTATGTAAATTTGTCTACCTATGTATCATCCAATTTTTGTCTGCATTTTGCTAGAGTAAAGGCTCCATTACACTGTGGCTGCTCATGCAATATGTGTAACTGCAAAAGTACCTTTCTTAAACGCTCAAAATTTGGGAGGGTGGGTAGGGAAACAAACTTGGCATGCTGATTTTTTAGTTCAGAGTCTCCGTGGAGTTGTACGTGCTCTCCTCTTGGTTCTGTTTATTATGGGCAGGAAACACTTTTCCTGTAGATGTTAATGAAAAACTTAAAATCAACTTCTCAAGATGCTTTTTCAGTTTTGAGGTGTCCTTTGTCATCTGGTACTTGGTAACCACCTCATCTGCTTGGAATTATAAAGAACTTCCACTTAGGTACATTCCTAAAGTTCATGTGAAAAGGACTGGAGAAAACACGTGCCCAAAAGTATTGGACAGATGAGAGTATTAGATCCTCTCCCAGCAGAAAATGGTACCTTTAGGTGGGAGAGGATGGGTTTGCTTTTTGTACAGTGAGCAGTTAGCTGTGTGTTCACAACATAAATTGGAACTGTTTATTTGGCCCTATAATAATCTTGAGAAAACAATTTTTTGGGGGGGTGCAAAGTTATGCAAAACTAAGTGAAGGAGGGTTTCGTGCAATGTTAGTGTGGGCGTATGGCTGTGTACTCGTGCACATACAGACTCAGTGCTTCTGAGGTTGTTTGGGATTGTCAGAAAAGGCTTCTGGATACATCGTACTCGATTTTGTCAAATAAATACTTGCTATAATACCGAGTCACTTAAAGGTTTGTGTCAGTGCTTGCAATTCAGTCAGTGGTAGAAGAAGCCCCCAGAATGCAGCCCATGGCCACAGTGATTTCTCAAGTAACTTGACTCTTTAGCCAATAAGGTCTCTCTGCAGTTTTGTGGGAAGTGCTAAACAAATAGTCTTTTGCTTTTACTAACATGAGTTCAGAGAAGCCATTTATCAAGGATGGGAATAAGTAAATGGGTTACAAGTACGTGGTGCTGTCTTCTGCATCAGACAACAGAATGCACTTGTCCTTCTACAGAATTGACTTGGGATGCTCTAGTAAAGCAGTGTGTTCAGAGAGAAACACTGATAAGTTTAAGTCATCTCTGTCCTTTTAAGCAAGCTGTGGTCAAGCAACAGCGCTCTTTGTAGTTTCCAACGCTATTCTGGAGCTACATCATAATTTCTAAACAAAGCCAGATATCATAAAACTGTATGTCAACTTTTCTTGTATTAAAACTTTAATAGAAAAAGGGTAGCCAGCTGATCAAAAAATCCATCTCCACAGCTTCATGTTTAAATAGTCACTCTGAGTGTGCTAGGGTAATGCATCACATGAAGTCTGTTCTTCCATCTGCTGGTCTAATGGTACATTAAGTTATAACAAAACATTCCTTCCCAAAGCCTTGAAATCTTGTGCCCTGTATCACTGACATCGTGATCCATTTCCTTCATGCATTCAGTCAAGAGCTCTCTTAGCAATCTGTTACTTTCTAAAATGGCTGTAGGACTGTGATGTTTCAGGGGTTTTTCCTTGTGGGTTTTTTTCAGGCTTTTCTTTCATTTCCTTCCTTTCCTTTTCCCTACAGAGCAAAGGGTGTAGAATTGGTCCTCTGAGAATGAAGATTTGTCTTCAATTAAATACCTACAGAAGTTCATGCCATAAAGCCTTAGCCAGTGGAAGAAATTCTTTTCCCTCAACTATGTAAGTGGATGTCAAGACATTACACTAAAGCAGATTTTTCTTCTGGATCGGAGACATCCAGTGCTCAAAGTGGTGGAGGCAGATAATGCCCTCCGATAATAATTCACTGGTAGTCCTTCCTCTTTAAAACGCCTCTCATTTTGAGTTTGAGTATTTTTTTTCTTAAACTAGGAGTTGATGCGTCTTGCTATGTCCTTGTCTGAACTGCTGAAGAGCTCCTAACTGCAGGTATCTCTCTGTAAACTGTTTTTCCCTCCACATCTTGGCATCTTCTGCAGTAAGCTTTCTTTCCTCCCTGCAAAGACTTAACCCACCCCAAGCAAGACCAGGGCCAGAATCAAGTCTCGCTGCAGGGAAGTTCTTCGCCCACTACTGTGATAATGCGATCCATCTTCTCCTCAGCAGTTTTGTTTCTAGACAACATCTAACAAAACCCACTTTGAGGTTCCTCAAAGAGCAATCAGACCCTTGCCATCTCTCTTCATGGGGCATTGTGCCTCTCTGCAGGCTGCTCTGACTCCAGCAAGAGCTGTTTCTACCTGTTCTGTCCCAAGCAGAGACAGCTGAGTCTGCTGGGAAGATGAAGGTGACTGGGCACGCAAAGCAGGTGCTCCCATTTTAAGCTCACAGACATCCAAGGTGCTTTTGCTTCTTTAAGACCCCTTAGAAAGCCGTGTCACTGTCCTCTCTGGGGGTGGAGTGCTGCCAGAAATGGGGAGTAACAGTGCTTGGTTCAGTTGCATTGATCTCTTTCTATGGTTTTAAGTGCCTAACCCTGAAATGGGTGGCCTGGATACTTGCTAATTCCACGGCTAGGATGGTGTCACAGACATACTTTCTACATATTAAGTTCCAGCTTTATCAGTTTTAGAAGCATTTAGGATTAATTACTGCCCGCATTTTGGGAACACATGCAGTTCTGTATTTGTGTGGATGCATAGTTGGAGCAATGGTAAGTTCTTTTTCATTATCAAGTGTAGAAATATCAATGTAGTAAGTGCTGACCTCCTGCCTAGCAGGTTGCTTGCAAACAGCACGTACATTCCTGGCTTTCTAGGTGTTTTTTGATTACTTCACTGATCAGATGCATTTGCAGCCTGCACTTCTACTGTCTCTGTAGCATGCAAATGCCACGCAAACAGTCATGGAGCAAAGAAGCAGAAAGCTGAATTTAACTAATTTTTTGTGTGATTGGCTGGATGATTAGCTAAATTTTCGTTGTTGCAGATCTCTGTCCTGCTGTAGAGCTGTGGCAGCTAATCTGTAGTGTGGGTACAGCGTAATGTCAATTTTGGCGTTCTCTAATCTCACCTGAACTGCTAAAAAAACTGCTCAGTCTGCCTCAAGACTCGTATGAGCCCTTTCTGGATGACTTGGAATTCCTAAGGTTTGAGATAGCGACCAAATATTTGACACAAAATAGCTGAATACCAAGTGAAGAATCAGAAGGAAATAGCTTGGTAATAATTTTGTCATATGGCGCAAAGGAAGTAAGTTTAATTGGTGTAAATTCTGGTTTTTAGGATTATTAGCATTTCTAGTTAGCAATTTTGTAAACTGGGTTTCCAAGCCTATTCTGCAGTCATGCAGAATATTTGATCTTGCCAAGAGCCCACAGAGATGGCCCTCTTAGGAAGCGGTAAGATGATGACGGCCAATGCAGTGGGCCTTGCCTAAGAGCAAGGAAATCTTGGCAAACCTCTCCTTCAGGTCAGTAGATTCAGAGGTCAGCTGCAGGTGCTGGATCAGAGCTGGTATTTTCTACCTATTACAAGAGAAGGGAAGTTAATGATACAAGATGAGGAGGCCTCAGCGAGAGTTTTAGGAAAAAGAGATGTTGCACAGAAAAAGCCAGTGAAAATTAAATAACCACCTCGGTGGCTGGATCTAGAGGATGGGTGCGGGGCTGACCACCTGCAGTCTGGATACAGCTTCATGTCCTATGGGACAGAGCCATGTGAGTGTGTGGAAACTGAATTCGCGCAGTAAAGGTGAAACCTTTATTTTTTTTTTGTTATTTTTGGAGAATGTTTAAGGTACATGTAAACGTGTGGTTCTCCGTAGATACCTGGATGTCTCACTGGGTCCCTCACACCTGGTCCAGAGTAGGGGCAGTGCCAAATCCATCATCACCTCAATTATAGGCTTTAGTGACAGCAAATGTGTTTGCCCAGGAGACTTACCATTTGAAATGCTCATGATGGCAGATGAGCCGAAGAGTAATACTAGGACTCGGTATCGGTGCTTCTTAAATTAGGAAAGTAAAATGCCGGCAGCTTCCTTCTGTGATGCTCAGACCGCATCCCTACAGGAAAAAACCAGCCCCAAGAGTTGCTGGAAGTAGATGGAAAGCTCCTGGTGAAATATCTAGACATCGTATGCTGAGCGGGTCACCAGGAAAGGACAGTTTTCTTTGTTTCTTTCTTCTGCTTATGTTACTTAATTGGATTTGCGCCTGACTGAACTCTCTCCTGCTGAGCATGCCTCACGGTCTGCTGCTGTGCTTTGTTCCAGTCACACACTTTACAAAAATCCGGCTTTTTCCCAGTCTGGGGCTGTAAAAAGAGCTGTCATTGTTTTCAGGTGTTATGCGGCTGATGCTGTTCTTGGGCCAGTCCAACAGCATGTCGCAGGACCAAACTGCTGGGTCCCACTTGGTTGCAATAAACTTTGGAAGCAACCATGTCTGTTGTTCTGTATCACATTTTATTGTGTGGTGCCTAGGGATGCAATTACTAAAAAATTTAAAGTCTGAAATTAAAAATAGCATTCTTTTTGTTAACTTCAGCCCTTGTGGAAAATAAGTAAATACTTACATATGCAATCAGGTCAAATACTGTTCCTGAGAATACATAGATCTCTTTTTTTTAAAAGAGAATAAAATAAAGTAAAAGACGTTAACAATTTGTGCTTGGCAGAAGGACAGAAAAGATGGATTACACCAGACACATGTTTGAGAATAAAATACTGTATATAAAATACTGTATATATAAATAGAGTATTAAGACTAGCCCCTCCTCCCAAACCATACCAAGCATTTAGGATGAAAGACATCAAAAATCGTGCACAACACCTAGCCTCTGCCCACAGCCAAAGCTCAGGCTACTTCCAACACTCTCTAACAAACACAGAACTTCTCATACAAAATACTGAAAGCCTCCCAAAATGGGAGGAAGTCAGTTTCTCTCTGGAAAGATAGAATTCTTCTTAATAAGTTAAGCACTAAACTACAATGCTTCGCAGTGATGGAATAACACTTATACCTCCTTATCAGATATTAAAGGAAAAGCTGTATGTGATAAGTCATAGTCCAAGTTAAATTAACTGTTTTGTCTGATTTTTAAGCATGCGTAGAGGTATGCAAACATGAAATGCTTTATGCTTTCATGAAACTTAGCATACAGAGATTACAGGAAGGTCTTCTTAAATTGAAGTGAATTAGTAACTTGATGCAACAGTCACCTCTCGGCTCTCTAGACCCGAGTTTTCCAGGAAAGCTGTCTTCTAAAAAAATTGCATTAATATAGGCATTGCTTTAATGTGACCAAAAGCTTTGTGTCACATTTTTCCTTAAAATTTAACTGAAAGTGCTGCTAAAAAGTGCTGAAAATGAAGCATAAAATGCAATTTGGCTTGCGAAAACTGCCTTTCTTCCTCTGTTACTCTTTTAATTGAAATAAAATGTTAATTTCCACCAATTAGTATGTAAGGAATCAAATGTTACTGTGTTGCAAAAACAGGTTCAGGAGGTCTGTGTGAAAATCCCACTGGCTAGAGCAAAGTCCAATCTGCAGTCACTGCATGCAGCAGCCCTATAAGCAGCGGGATAATGCATGTGTGCAGCTGGGACTAAGTGTGCTGATCCCCAGGCTCACCCATGAAATGGGTGAAAGACTGTGCCAGTTCATGCCCAAGTGTTAAGTTTTATGGGAGGGACCCAACCTTTTCCTCTGTCAAAGCTTCTCCGTGGTTACGTGGCAAAGAAGTTCCTTCACAAATGACCGAGATGCCCTCTCACACTGTCACAGAATTGAGTTCTTGTCACAGCAACATCATTAGAACAAACACAATATAGAGAATAAGAGGTTTCATGGATCTGGGATTTATTCTTTGGAGTAATTAACAGCTCATTTAACTGAGGATTTGATTATCAGCAGTGTCTGTTCTTTGTGGAAGAATAATAAAATTGGTAATAGTTACCATTCATTTTTATTTAATGAGGTGGTGAGGGTTTTTTGTTAGCAGAACTCAGGAAATGAACAATCTTGTTAAGATGTCCTGCTCTAAGTTGTTGGTTGTCATTGCAACACTGCTCCACCAAGGACAAAATAACAGAAAATAACTTAGGACAACGTAGTCTATAAACTACTTTCACATGAAGAGTTAGTGTATTGCTGTTCCGAATGGATCCTGGAAAAATGAATGTTAATTAACCAACTGGTAGGCATTTGTTTTAAAGAAAAAAAAATGAGGACGAGAAAGTAATGCTATTACAAGAGAACAGAAATATCATCTGGTTTTAATTATTCAACAACATTTAGTGGTGATTAATCATTGCTGGTATTACCAAAGCAAAGACAAAATATTTAGTCTAACACTTTGTAAAAAAATCTCTAAATTCTCAAGTGAGATCTTGGATCATTTTTCTTTGATTCTTGCAGATCTTTACCAAGTTTTATCTTACTGATCAACATTCCTAACAAAGTCAGAAACTCAACCACTTGCGGACAGGAGAAATCAGCTGTGATATTATCCTGTCATTATGTTTTGCCCTCACCCATAGCTTTTCACTATCATATTTGTTTTTCAGAATAAAGCACTCAATGATTTATGTAATGATCCTCCGGCTATGACATGTTCACATGCTATTTCCCACAGCTCCTGCCATGAACACTCACTGCTTGTCCCATGGAATTGCCAGCTACTTAATGTTGCTCTAATTACTTTTGCTCCAGTCTGAATGACTCTCAAATCCACAAACCACTTTCAGGATAGTCATGTGAACACTCGTATTTTTTTCTGTGTTTGTGTATTTGGACTAAGCTGTGGAAGCGGGGCAAACATCTTCTTTTTTTCCTCTTTTTAAAATTTATTTTTCTTTTTAAGATAGAATGATCTAGTTTGATTTGTTATACAAAACTGCTGAGTTTCAAGAACCAAATATCCTTGTCTCACTATCACAGCTACATGTAGAGAAGCACAGTGGCTTGGATAGAGCACACCGGCTCTGATGGGCTCCTCTCTTTACTTTTACTGATTTTTTTATGTTGGTTGTTCTGTGGGAGATGTGGAGACATGTCATGCCCTGGGGCAATCCCTGCAAGACTGAAGATTGCTAGAATGTGGAAAAGTAGTTAAAGCCATGGAATAAATCTGTGGGTCATGCAGCTTGCCAGAGGACCTTTATAAGATGCTGCTCAAATGTGTGTATTTTTAGAAGGGGCGGTTTAAAAAAGTAGAAGCCGTGCTTTCCTTCCTGCTGGATGGTGGGGGCGGAGATGGCCACCAGTGTCACTTGGCCCAGCCTTCAAGCTTAGAGCCTTAGAAATGGCCATGCACAAATCCCCCTTTGGGAACTGGGAGGAGAGCTCCGTTAGATATAGTAATATCAATCATGTAAATCGGGGATCTGACCCATTGCTTATTAGCATTTGCATAATCCTTTGAAAATGCAAACCGCAGGGTAACTGCTCCGTGTTTCTGCTCTTCCAGAACACTCCAGTAGCAGCTCCCGTTGACTGGTGGAGATTTAATCAGTTGACTTTTGCCAGGGCTGGAGTGACAAAACCAGAAAGAGCCTGTTCTGTGGCTGGCACATCCTCACACGCAAGGGCAGTCTCGCGTCTCCCCTCAGCCAGATGCTTTTGCTTTACAAGCCTCACTGGGCTGAAGACTGGAAGATTAGTTTTCTCCTAACTAGCTTAACATTTAGGTAATTGGTTTTCTAAGGGTTTAAAAAATAAAATAAAACTGTAAACCTGACACAAGGTCAGTGTTAGTTGTTTGCTTATCTGCTCTAGGCTGTTCATGAGAAGCATCACATACATTTATCTCTGAAACGTTTGGAAATAAAACGCTGTAGCAGTTCATGTTTGTAGCTGGAATTAGTAAATATACAGGGCTTGTTTAATCTCTCAGTATTGACAGAGTCATTGTGGTATCTTCACATGAGGACAGCCTTACAGCCTCATCCTTTGGGCTGTTTGAACCATCAAATAAATCTTTAAGGTCTGATTCCCTTTGAGCTCAGGTCTCTGTGAAACAGAATCAAGTTACTTCTGCGGATGCCGCTGCAGACCTTGTGAACTGTTACAGAGATCCTCAGACTGACTCTTCCTAATGTCGTGGGGGCTGAAGGGGCTTGCTGGTGCAGGTCCTTGGCCGGCGGAGGCCGTCTGCATGGGACACTTCGCTGGGCACTGCAGGTTGTGAGAATCCTGTGGGCAGCAGCAGCTGAATTGGCCAAGGCTGGAGCGGGCAGCTGGACCGTGAGGCTTGCAGGGGATTACCTTCCTGGATGCTTCACGAGGAGCCATGGTGGGCACTGACTGGACCCCAGACCTCTGCACAGGCTGCTGCCCAGAGCTCAGAGCCCAGCAGGCTCGGAGAGCTTGATTTTGGGACAGACTTGTGGCAATCACCTAGCATGCTGTTTATGATAATCCCTTTCTAAAGCCTGCACAAGAAGTAACAGTTTGTAGTATGACAGCTTAAATGATGACTGAGGGAGTCTGGTGCGTCAGGGGAAGGAGAATTACTTAGTGTGAATGGGATTATTAATAAGACAGAGAATATGTTTTGTTTTCTAGGACCGGCCCCTGAAGATGATGAAATCTTAAGAAGCTGGAAATTGAATCCTATCTCTTTCTTTTCCCCTCCCAGAAAAATGCAGAGCCACTTTTTCATGGCTGCTGAAGTTACAGTTTCTCTGACTTACTGCATGGGTCTGTGCCAAGGCAGGCAGAAAGACTAATGTGGTAGCTAATCTTCCCATTCCTACTTTCCTCCTACTTGTGCCTGTAACCTTTCAATCCATGCAGCTCAACTGCAGCATAAAGATAGTTTCCCTTATAACAGCTTATTTTAAATTTAGGCTGTGTTAAAACCTGAGAGATCAAAGTATTTTCAATAGCACGGGAGGTACTCATCCATAATAAAGCCCTTAGAGCTAACTTCACAGCTGTAAGCTAACTTCATTGTGGAGGAATGGTTGGTTGGTCGCTGATTGTGGCTGTAGGGTTGTGTTGCAGAGGTATGATAATCCCGCTTTTAAGGACACATCTTCGGCTGGCAGTAATTGGCAAGCTGCAAGGCTAGTGTGGGCTTTCAGCTGTGACCTACAACACGGAGTTAATTCCTAATTGCTGTTTGACTGCCTGTCATTCTGGTGCTGGCCACATAAGCAGCCAGCATTTCACCCCAGACACAAAATGTGCAGTGGGGAAGAAGAACTGGAAGTACTTCACTCGACGTTGCTGTTGTAGTC
The DNA here is from genome assembly GCA_023375905.1 of Nycticorax nycticorax. Classification (NCBI taxonomy): domain Eukaryota; kingdom Metazoa; phylum Chordata; class Aves; order Pelecaniformes; family Ardeidae; genus Nycticorax; species Nycticorax nycticorax. The sequence continues at coordinate 2,795,459 of JAKFQP010000122.1, forward strand.
ATGCTCTGCTGCCATTAAGGTTTCGAATCTAACAGGCAACTCTCTCAGTCCTTCGAGACTTGAGCCCTTTGATACACGTGTGTGTTGCTCTTGCTTGCTTGCTCTCTCTCTCACCCACTTGTTCATATTCTAGATAATTTTACGGGTTTCAGACAGAGTTTGATCTCGTTGGTTTGATTTGAAAGCTTCTATTAATTATATTGAAGTGGAATAATGAAAAATTACAAACTCCAGTGACCATGGCTCAAGTTTTGCCACGGGAATTGATGTTTTGTGTATGTCTGCATGTTAAAGCCAGATGATACAAGTACATCTTCATTCAAGCTCATTTGGGTAGTGGCTGACAAGACCTTCAACATTTGCTTGTTCACACTTGGTTGTGTTCAGGAGTATAAGCAGGTACGTCTTTTTTTTTTCCTCCCTGAAGACTCAAATGGCGATGAGTCAGTTACTGCCTTCCATTCTCACCAAAAAAAAAAAAAAAGAAACAGGTGAAATTTGCCACCATCTGGACTCCCTCACCTCCTCCTGCACTGGTCTGTTGCAGTTAGTTGCTTTCATTGAACATTAGGCTCCTGTTGTTTTGCTTTCGACAAGACACCTGAGCTCTGGCAGGGGCCAAGGTTGTTCGGTATTTTGGGGCTGAGACAGGGAATTTTCTACCTCTGTTTTGCTTTTTTCAGCTCTGCTTGGCAGTTATGAGCAGATGGCTGTATGCAATGAGACAGATAATCTCAGTTTAGTTTCTGGGAACACTTGGTCACGAATACCTATCCATAATTAGTCCATCCACTGGCTGTATCAGCAGTCAGGAATGTAATGTGCATGAAGCAGATACTGAATGTCAGAAAGGGCAGTTCTCACAAACATTAGATGCACATATGTGTTTTAATTATTGCAATGATGGGACTGTTCAGCTTTGAAGAAAAGATGCACCGAGGAGGGGTTTGAACAAGACTTTGACTTACTTTCAGCTGATTTTTGTCACTCTTTTGAATCAATGTTCTTCATGAGGGTTACAAATAAATTGTACACCCGGAGGATATTACAGAGACAAGTATGTCAGGAGCATTAAAATATATTTTATAGACTGATTGGTGTCAGGAATTCATTCTGCATCTGCAGCTGTGGTAAGAGATAAACTAGGAGGTAGAAAGGAAGGAGAGTTGTTACAGGATGTAAGCTTCCTAACAAAAACACTGGGGATACTTGTGATGGAAAATTGAACAAATTTAAGGACAAGTATGACTAACTGAGAACAATGCCCAGATGGTATGGGAAATGTAATTAACCTTTGGCAGTGCAGCAGTCTCAAAACGATGAGACAAAAATTCACCGAGATTCACTAGTCTGCTAAGATGTTTGTACATAAAGTGATCAGTTTTTCTACTTCTGTGTCAATGTTACTACAAAATATGTATGGAAAACATATCAAGACCCAGAAGCATCCTCTTAAAAATGCAGTAGCCCACGACAAGAAAGGTAAAAGTGATGGAGGTAGCCTAACGTTAAACAGAAAATGATTGACTCTTAGTTACCCAACTTACAGGGTGAAAAATGATCCTTCCAGCAACAGGGGAAAACTAGGAGACACTGTACTTAATGAGGAAATTTGTTTCAGTGCTTCCCTGTAACAAGGTGTACTTTCTTTCTGACCTGACAGGCTGATAAACCTTGGGATGCCATTAAACTGATAATGAAGTGCCATGCTAAAAATAGTCTGTCTGCTTTTTTCTGGTTGCCAGAACTAGCAGAATCATCTGTGTAATCAATTTACTACTGAGTTTGAGACATCTCTGCATGGAAGCCTCCTGGGACAAGAAGTGTCATCTTTTCTTTCTATCGCTTAGTTCAGAGTTCAGTGCTCATCATGTATCTAATGAGCAGATAGAATTGGAAACCAGTCATTTGATCCTGTTTGTTTGCTCACCGTGTTTGGATTGTCCTTAAATGTGCTTTAAAAGCTTAAGCCTGGGCATTAATTGAATGAAGGAAAGCGCTCTTCATAGAAAATGCGGTATGCTTGTTTATTCTTCTAAAGTGTCCAGTTTTATGTAACCCCTTTGAAGCCAAATCCTCAAACTCCATGTTGCGTGGGCTATGTAACTATCAGTGGGTCTCGATTAAGAGACAGAACTAGAGTACCTGGCTAGGGCTATTGTTTAGGACTTCTAAGGTTTCCCTTTTTTAGGTTTCATTGGTAATTGTCTCTAACTATACTCTCCTCAACTGCTGTGTGTAGTCTCTGGACCAGAGACCAGAGTGACAAGATAGTCACTGAATAGACCCTAGGAATTTCCACCGTCTTAACATGGGGTAGGGCTGGCTGCAATAAGTTGTTTAGAGTAGCAGAGGGGACAGAGATCCATAAAATCCTGCGTTGTGGAATATGGAAGTTAATCAACAGGTTACGGAAATCCTACATCCTAAACCTCCTCACCAGCGAGTGATGATAGGAGTCTTGTCCCGTTCGGGAGCTACAGAGGAGAATCTTTAATTACTTATTTTCTAAGAATGGATAATGTTTTGGAGGGTGAAGCAGGTTGACATTGCTGAAGGCACATAATGATTTTATCTTAGCTTTTACTTCTGGCTGTTCACAACTTCTCCAGAAACACCAGAATTTGCAGCCCTTGAGGCAAAACTTTGAGCTCTTTAGTTGTTTTGCCCTTTGGCAACAATTAACTTCATGTAGGTTCACCTGCAACAGAGCCAACATGATCAGCCAAGTTCTAGCGTTTCCCCGCTCCTGGATGCTTTCTGTGCCATCAGTGGTGCTTTATGAAATGCAAAGTGGTACCTGTGCATACATTTTGATGAGACATAAGTGAATCTATAATAAGATACTGCCTTAAATGCGTGGCTGGAAGAATATCATGATCATTGCATCCTCAGACTTAATGGGACTTGGAATTGTTGTGGAATTTGGCCAAAGTCCCGTCATCGTATCCATACACATAGGATGAACTCCAAACCAGAGCATGTTGGTGGCGAGGTAATGGCCCACTTCTCTCTAGTATTATTCTCTGTCCCTACGCGTATTAGGCTTGACAGACATGCTTCATCTTCAAGAAGGGGAAAGTTACCTTTCAAGCAATGAATAAACTTGAAAAGACTTCATATTCAGTATACATTGGTTATGGGACTGAATATTTGCTGTGAGTTCATGAATGTTGTCCCTTTAGACATGGGGGTGTGTTGATTTTTTAAACTTGTTCTGGCCAGAGTAACATAAGTAAATTGTTTCATGACTGTAAACTAGGGTGTATTCCTGTGAAGTATGAGCATGAAGCCTGATCTAAGAGGCGTTGAAATAGTTGTTTCAATGCCATTGAAAATGGACAACTACATATTTCTTACTTTGTTCTTTAGAATTGTCCGCGATGCAAGTAAGTAAGGTATTTTTCTCAGGGATCTGGGACTTGCTGCTGCTGGATGCAATTTCCTAGACTAGTAAGGCTGCACTCAAAATTCCTGCAGCTATAGAAGACTTTAGATGAAGATCATAACTGATGTTATCTTAGTCACAGGGGGCCAGAATCTGGCTATGATGGCTAGTTAGGAATTTCACCAGTTGAGAGAGCTATATAGTGGTATAAATCACATAAACTATACTGTACATGTAGCCCCTGAAGAAGTACAACTTAGACAACAGTTATTAGACTGCTGAGAAAATCTAACATCACTGGCACAAGCTGAGACATCATCATCAAGCTGTTTCACTATCATAGTCCTGTATCAAGCCTATCCTGGGCACGCAAGAAGATCTGCATCTCAGGGTCAGTTTCAGTGCAGGAGTCACAGTAACGCAGAGATTAAAATCCCAACTGAGATCAGCACCTACTCCAAACTTCCATTGCCTTTATTTCTCGTAGTATTAAGGCTAATGCTTCTAACTCCTCTTATTATTATTTTTCTTGTTGGTATTTCTCTTGGATTTGGATAAGGAGAATAACGTTGTCCAGCCAAATTTTACCTATGCCATTTTGATTTGGTTCTGTCTTGTGGTTTTGATTCACAAGTGCAGCATTTCAGTAATTTGCTTGAAGATTACTGAATAAAAATTGGATTTTATATGCTTTGCTTACAGCAATTATTTTTCATTCCCAGGTCTGCATGTCAGGTCTGATTTCTTTGACCAGTGCCAAGTTCGTTTGACAATGACTGAAAGCATTCTTGGTGTGCTTGTTGCTGGGAAAGGAATGGGACTATCTGGTCCCTGTAGCATGTAGTTTTACACAGCACAACACATATGCGTGTAAAACTAGTTAGCATAGGGAACTATTACTGGTTTTAATTAACTTGCAGTATTCCCATGTGCTTGTCACATCTGGAGTGGTCTCTAGAGTGCAAGTTTTGGAGTTTGATGAAAGACACTTTCCCCCCAGAATTCAAGTTCAGAGGGAAATCTTTGTATAAACATTGTAGAAACCCACAGAGTCTACATTTTGCTCCTGCTGAGAAAAGTAAACTCTTTTGTTCTCATATTAGTGTATCTTCCTGTGTGGATGAAAATGCAGCGAGAGTATTTTTAGCTGCTTTTGTCTGAAAGGTAAAAAGAGAAAAGGGAAAAGGAAGAGCTGAATTTTGAGTTACTTTTCTTTAAAGAATGTTTTCTTTTTTTTAAACAGTATTTTTGGAAGACTAATTCCCTCATCAGTAAACATCAAAAGCTCAACTACTGCCAACTAAAGCACTACAAGGTAAAATAACACAAAGTAAACTCTTTAGTGAAGGAGAAGGGCTTATTAGATGGCACCTTCAGAAACACATGGGGTGATCACACAGTCTTAGAGTAAGAGAAAGCATGTATTTTACATATAAATATGTTTGTTAGGGGCATGCTTTGCAAATCGTCACATACAAGCTAAGTTTCATGTATTTACAAAGTGTCATCAGCTGATTCATTGCTGAATAAAACATGAGAAGACTTGAATCAACCCCAAGGAGTTTGCAGTCTCATTGTAGTACTGACAAACAGAGTGTCTAGGGGAGAAGGGGAACAGAAGCTTAAGTTTCTGTTGTACTTAATGCACGTAGGCTTCAATACAGAGTACCAGACAAAGCTTTTACTAATGCAGATGTCTTGCCTACAGCACTACTGAAAGGCTTCATAGGGTAAGATGGTTGGGATGCATCACATAGGAAGGAGAGAGGCGTTCCATACAGGAAGTAAATGTTAAGTATTTATGCAGGTGAAGACTAAGAAAAAATAAATTACTGTAAAGGTATCTGAATGATTTCAGGTTAAACTGCAATGCATCAAAACAAGTATTCAAGGTAAGATATTCATCTTTGTTTCTCTATTTCAAAACTGAAATCTTAAAGAGAAGTCATATTCATTGAGTTTCTAATGGAAGTTTTTGTTAGCAAGTGTAAGACTGACATAGTCAATATGGCTAAATTCTAGAATTAAGATACAAAGCTATTAAAAAGAGAATTTTCTATTTATTTTAATTTAAAAGTGGGTTTAGTGTATTTTTTAAACTTTCATACATTCAGCTGTTTTTCCGTCAATGGTAAAGACAGTAAATGTGGTATTTTTAATGAGATCATATTTGAGTGCAGTCTCTACTGCAAGAGCTGGAAGACACAAATATACTAGAAGTGGGCAAATAATTGACTTAGCAAAAATGAGCAAAAGAATTGCCATTTTAGTTAAGCTATCCGTAGAAATACTGTGACCATATTTCTCCCAGTGTTCCCCTTTAATAATTAGAACCATTTTGCTTTTTGCTTTTCTTCCCTGTCTCTGTTTGCCCTGCAGTTTTCAGGCTCTTGCCCCCATCGCCACCCAGCACTGCCTGTGTTCTTTGTCGTGCAGGCTCTTGTATGGAGAAGTTGCTCAGTCCCACTCGAGTTTTATGTGGACCAGACCACCATGAGCCGTGTAAAACCACAGCCTTACAAACTGCTCCTGTTCGTCAAAGAATTCATTTACACAAGCTTTACATGAACAGGAATTCATTACTACACCCCAGGCATGAAGTTAAGCAATACTTACACCACTTGCAGTTTAAGCAAGTCATTTTTAGCTTGACCTTACCTGGTCAGGAATAATCAGTTGAATTCAGCTGCTGTTTACCTATGCGAGTAGAAAATGAAGCACAGTTAGGGATTTGTTATGTGGGACAGGGCTGTAATTCATGTGCTTTTAGCAGCCCTCCTTTTAGCCTTGCAATGGAAATGGTGAGAGCTATTTTTCAGTGTCCCCTGGGGAAAACGTGGCCTTGGGAGCACATAAAGATTCTACTTTGAGCATTTTCCCCCGAGCTTCATCCTACCGCTGCTGAACAGTAACTCCAATGTAAAGCTGGGGGAGGTCAATAGTAGCATGTCCATCAAATGCAGTACATTTTGATTGGGTCTGATGTGACTTGTTCTCTTGAGACTTTGCATTTAACAGACTTTTAAGGCTGTATTTGACAGAGGCACTGGTCTTCACACTGTCTTGGTCCTCACCATCTGCTGAAAAAATAGTTAGCTATAAAACATCAGGTATAGTAGGTGAACTTTCTGTTGTATCTCTTGGGTGCAGTCAGCTGCCCTGAAGCATGAAGATATAATGTGAGTCCCAGAGGGCACAGTGAGATGTGCTGTGTGGAAGGAACATCCCGTGCTCTTGGATTATGCTTTTTCTTATAAAACAAGCACCAAAAATGAAGGATCTAAATAGAAGAGCGGCCAAACAGAGTCCAGAGGCGCCAACTGATCTGGTTAAAACTGCTGCTGTTGGAAATTGCAAAAGACAGGTTTCCTGATGAAATCCTAGGTTCTTGCAGAGAAAGGGATTTCTGAAAGTTTTACAGTTCCTGTGCTAAAGGAAGTGCAGTATCAGTAATACGAATTGTGCAAAAAAGATTTCCACTCTTCAGAACAAAGTACTTAGTGATTTTTAGAGATGAATTTGGCTTTATAGGGCTGACATGGGATTCCTTGTCCTTTGGCCCTTGTTGAAGAGAAATTAAATTGCCATGGTGCAAGCCTTATCTTACAGGTTTTAGGCCAAGAAGTAAACATGCATGTCTGGCATTTGGTTACAAAATCTGCTTGTCCCATCTGTATAAAATGACCTAAATTAGGAAAATTAAAGAGAATCTAGAACTTGCTTTCTAGTGCAAAAATGGGCTTCCAGGCCTCTTAACTTGTAAGCTTTCAGCATATAAGTAGATACTAATTCTGTCACTACATTTTGGTGCTTAAGTGTGAAAACACCTGCAGTTTAAGCCATGTCCTGGGATGACTCAAAGTGTAAATAAATCACCTGGAAACAGTGATTCAGGGCAATGCCATCCCCACACCCCCCTGGGGAAGCCACCCTTCAGATTCATTCTGGGTCAGACCTCAGGAGCTGTATTTATTCATTAATTGACATTGTTTCTGTGGGAAGCTGGACTTCCCAGTTCGTACCCACTAATCAAAAGAAGTGGAGAAAACCCCTGTCCCAGTGCTTAGCATAATTCTGGCAGTAACCATCACTTTGCAGCCTTAGACTTGGTCTTCTAATAAAGGTAGCTTTGGGTTTCTGCCGGAGGGGTAGCTCGTGCACTTGTGGCTGCAGCCTGCAGAGGGTTGGCGCAGGGTCAGCCCTGCTCCGCAGGTACAGCCACCACCAGGCTGGCAGAAGGGAAGGGAGCTGCCTGGGGGAAGTTTTGTCTCTGTCCTCCAAAATTTGTCATTAAGCACGGCCAGAATAAGCAGAAAGTTTGTGGGCAGGAGTGGGGAAAAAAGGGAGAGGGAGTGTGAAGAGGGTGAATGAAAAAAAGGGAATTTAGGAACGTGTTAGGGTGAGTGCCTTCCTCCGTTTACAGGGATGCAGCCTGACTGTAGTCACCCAGAAATAGGTGCAGGCAAGCCTTAGCCTCCAATGCCAAGTGTTCTTAGCTTTCTCAGTTCAGGAAGCCTAGTAAAAAGATTTTTATAGTGGCAAGCAGCATAGGGGAGGTGGGGGAGAGAAGCTGGAAAATACTTAATAATTTTGACTCCCCCAAAGCAAAGATTTGTCAGCAAAACTACTACATCCTTCCTCACTGAGGATGCTTATCTCGGAGCAGCGTGTCTTTAGTGCCTCTTTTCCAGAGTAACCTTTACCACTCACGCTCCTGTCCTCCTTCCCTAATACATCAGGCACAATGCACAGGCACGGGACCATCGGAAGCCAGTGTGTATCCCGCTCCAGGGAGCTGAGGACTTGGGGGACCCTTAGACCAGAAGAAACCGTGTTAGCAAATGTCATCTGGACTTGAAGCTGCAGCAGCCTGCTGTGTGGGCTGAGGTAACGGGAACAGAGTTACAAGGAGTGCCAGGTAGGCAGAGGGAAAGACGGACTTCAGCAGAGCTTGTGCGTGCATCCAGTGCGTGCAACGGGCACGTGTAGATTAAGTGGCTATACTGGGCATCTGGCTGGCAACACCAACCCGTTGCCAGGAATTTACAAATGCAAAATTGGCAGCATATACAGAAACACTCATTTATTTTGGAGATCATGCTTAGTAAGAGTGCAATTAAGCACATTAGGCTGTTCTATTCAAGCCTGTGTTCTACCAGCTTCTGCAGGCCCAGGGAGCGCCTTCATGCAAAGGGCAGTTGTGGAAATACTGGTTTCCTGCGACCCGTGTTGCTCCAGAGAACCTGGAAGCAGCTTGTTCAGCTTGGGAGGGAGAATCTGTTGGCAGTGCCATTCAGTATGCTGAATCATAACTTCCTCCTGTTTGTCTAGTAATCCAAAATGTCTTCTAGGAAAAATGAGACAGACCGGTCTTGTGTTCCAACTCCTGTGAGGAAAGACATTACCACTAGACAAGACTAATGCTAGGAAAGAAAATTTAAATCTTTCTTTATACTTTGAAAGAAACTATCATTACTATTTCCAGATCAGTTGTAAACTGTATTTGTATCTTCTGATTTTTATTATTAATGCAAGACTAAAATGCCACCACCATAAGTACTTATGGTATGTACTATCGTGTGACATCTTCCATTTTGACAACCAACAAAAGAAGAAGAATCTAAGCAGAAGACTTAAGTTAGTGGCTGTGCAGACATATAAAGCAATTTATTAAAGTCCATAGTGCCAAAAAGGTAGCGCATTGCTCTCATGAAAAGTGGTTCAAGGTTCAATACATAACAAAAAACCATTGATCTATGGGTGGGCAGTGATTTTTTTAAATGCACGGGAAGGCTCTTAAGGACTATTCATGTTGAACTGCTTTGTGCTACTGCCTCAGACTAGCACTCAGTTCTTTGATGTGCTTGTTTATAAAATTACACTTTACATGCAGCCTTACTGCGTGGTAGTTTTTAAGAGGCCCTGGAGCTCTCTGTAGTCAGACCAGCTGAGCAGAAAAAGCTATCTACAGCATGAAAAATGAGTACACTGTGGGCTGAAACAGCTAAACTAAAATTGCCTAATATCAGTGAGGTTCGGTATTGCACTGCTTTCTATATGTTGACACGCTTTAAAGTGAAATCTTGCAAGGAGTGTAAAGTTTACCACCCTCCTCGACTGGTAAGCAAATATTACATCTTCCTCTTGCAGCATTCAATTGTCTCTCATAGCTCCTTAGGAGGGTTTGGTGGTGGTGGTGTAGTTGCTACAAACTGAAAGCTGCTGACCAGGTTGTATGGTTTCTTAAGAATGTCCCTCCCCTGTCGTCGTGTCCCAGAACTGCTGTGCCCTGGCTGGTCCCCCTCTGCCTTCTCACCAATGGCTTGATGCCAGTGAGTGCTTTGCACCTCCATAGGGAACAGGTTAGGCAGTGTCTTATATGGCCTCCTGTATACGAAGCCACATGTGACTATCAGTTGTAGGAGCTACTTCATCTTCTGAAGTTGCAGAAATTATTTTTTTACTGTGGAGGACTTAAGGGACTTAATGTGCACCTCCTGTGGAGTTAAGATATTTTTGCTGAAAGTTTCTGTACCTTTTTATTTTCTTTATTTTTTAACAGATAGAGCAAGTGTGCCAGTTGTACTGATCCTTATGTCTACTCAGGCTGTAGGAGAGCTGGCACTTCCCATTATGAGTTCTGGGCTTAGCTGCTGTAAAGCCTTACTTCAAACAACAACGCCGGTACACATGCAGGATCATGCAGCAGGACTGGAACGGAGCGCAGAGAGAAAAGTAAGAGTAGCTGATGGGCTGGGGTCTCAGGAAGGCAGATGCAGAAGGGACGGGGCATGGCCTGATGCATGCCACAGGGGACAGGAGCGGCAGGTTGGGAGTCCAGGCCGTGCCTGCCCTTCGGGCTTCTCCCATGGCACCAGGCTCCTCAGCGGGAATTGTCAGCTGACAGTTGCCAGCTGATTTCTAAGAAATATACTGAAAGAAATGTGGACCTGTCCCCCACGTTGGCGGACAGCATCTAGGGATACAACTGGAACAGCCAGTTACTCCATTAGTTTCTTTACTCAGCAGCCTCAGCGGGACTGAAAGCGGGAGGGGATCCATGCGGCTCTGTGTGGTGGAGCATGGAGGGAAGAGTCAAGAAACATTCAAACCAATTCCAGCTATGAACACCTCAGAAATGACATACAGAAAACTCCTTCATGAGTGTCAGAGTTAAGAAAGTAAGAGTTTCAGATGCCCCAGGCTGTCCTGCTCTTCTAGAAAGGTTCTGGCCGTGCCATCCTCGCAGTACCCTGTGTCGTTTCTTAACAGGTAAAAAATGAGGAAGTTTCACAGTACTCTGGCATTGAGAATTTTGGTTGTTCTTCTGCATTTTTCAGCGGGAAGGTGAATCTGAGAGACAAAGCAGCAAGCCACCCAGCCGCTGCAGTGGTTTAGTCTCTGGAGCATCTTAATGTAGCTGCAGTGGGATGGGGCTTAGTCACAGCCAGCTTAACCGCCTGCGTATTCAGCATCTCGCAGAGGTTTGCCAACCAGTCCTGACTCCTGTCCTGCTGTGACTGAACCCCTGACAGTAGTTTAATTAAAGCAGAGGAATTTTGTGCACTGTGGTTTATCTCTGTAAAGATCATGTAAAGTTAGGATAACTGGAAGATGAACATGTTCTATATTGAGAAAATACTAAAAAAAAAGACTGTCTTGAGGGGCATGATGGCATGAAAATACTGTCTAAACCTCAGTGAGAGAAAGATGAGTTCCTGTTCTCCATTTCAAAAACTAAAGCATGGTATACAGTGTAATGCTGGCTTGATAGGTTTGAAGCCAGTGAAGGACACTTTTTTCACACAGCCTCTGATAGCTGTGTTACAGACAACTTTTGAAACCGGTAATTTGTTCATTACTTAGAATGCAACAATTTGCATTCTGAGTAATGAACTAGGATTGATAGAGGAAATAAAGGCAGAAGGCGTTTCTCCAGGAGGTGCGCCGTTCTTCCAGACTGCGGTATGATGCAGAATTGTATCTGTTCTCCAGATCTGCTGACTGTCCTGAAAGTCTGTTTGTGAACACAAGCCACTGGGGGCCAAACTGCTAGAGTTAATCTGTGCAAAAGAGGTTGGTTTGTACCTGCAGAATCTGTTGGGCAGACTGAGGTGTCTTGGGCCCATGTAGGAGACACGGCCCTATCAAGTCACACAATGTCAATATGTGGCTAGGTTTCACTCCTGGCCTTCAGGACAACTAGTTTGCCATTGCTACTTGTTACTGGATTGTCATTTTAATCTTGAACACTGGGCTGTGTATAGCGTGGAAAGAGAAATATTCCGGCATGTGAAAGTACATAAATAGGAAACAAAATTACATCTCTGAAAGCTGTGTTTTTTTAATAATGCAGTATTTCTTGGGAAAATGTGTCCAGATGGGAAGGTAGTGATTTTTCATGCATGTTTTTAGGTCCTGAAGCTGATTGATGTATGCTTGAGTTGCATTTCTTGAAACTAATAGGGTGACTCATGGGAACATGGAATCAGAAAGGTGAATGAATTTCCAAGTTTGAAACTACATGACTGTGAAAGGCGCAGTATGTGCTGTTCTTAGCAAAGATGCTGAAAAAAAAGGAAAAGCAAGCAATTCTCACACAATCTCTACATGAGTATTTGTTTAACTTTTGCAGCCTACTGCTTGAAGTGTAAGATCTTTTTGTCTCATGCAAATCTAAGCCACTCACAGCTTCAGCAGAAAAGCACCACTGCTTAAAAAAGTCTACGGTAATAATTTAACTTATCAGCATGATAATGCTTTATGGGTTTAAGAAATTAGGTCGGTTCACACACAGTAGGAAAAAGTGCAACAGGGATTCCAGTTGTAAATGCAGATGGTTTCTTCTTTAAATTCCTTTTCAGGGCGGTAATGCTAGTTTTTAACATCTAAAATTTGGGTGTAATTCAGTAAGAGAAGCCGTGCCTTGCTCACTGGCATTTGTTGAGTCTCATGGCTTCTCTTGGTACAGAAGTTATAAATCCCTTAAAAAGAAATAAAGCATGGGAAAGAAGATATGCTATAAATACCTTGCAGCATATAAAGAAATATTTGTTGAGCTCAGTGGGGATGTGTTTTTAGCAATAAGCAGCAGTTGACTCTGAAACAAAGATTGCAAATGTTTGGTGGCATTTGTTTGTGGGGCTAAGCCACTTTCCCGTAATATTTGCATACATTCATACAATGTCAAGAAGATAAATACTTGCAGATACTTCTTAATAACTACTGAAGCCCTGGAAAGCAGTCTGGATGTTGGAATGGTTCAAAAAATGAAGCAGAGGGGAGAGGACAGAGAGAGGCAAGGTAATCAGATGATGTTGATTTACACTGGGGGGTAGCAGCCAGCAGATAAGGAGAGAAAAAAAAAGAGTGTAAGTTATCCCTAACATTTGGTAGGATAGCATCCTATAAATTATTATGGGGCAAAGGATGTAGGTTGCACTTGAGTCTTCTACCCAGCTCCAACGTGACCTTGGATAATTTGCTTGAGTACACTGCATCTCATTCCCTTCTGTAGTTTCTTGCTTCACAGTGACAGCTAGGTTTAATTTACTAACTGCATGTATAGTGCCTGCACTTTTTTTTTGAGGAAGTAGCGTAAATAACCGCAGACTACTGTGATTGTCTGCATCTTTAACTTGGACAAGGGAGTAGACTTGTTATTACGAGACTTGTGCTTTTCATGTCTGTAAACCAGAGCACTGAATGCAAAAGTAACAGGAACATATGGGAGACTTGCAGTGCTCGCTGGGGGATATTTACTCCGTAAGCCAGTGAATGAAGCAGAAGGAATAAATCACAAGTAGGACACTCTAATCAGCGACTAATAGAATGCTGTTCCACTATGTCCTCCTACCAGGAAAACCTGTACTGACCTCTTTCCAGCCAGGAATTTGAAATTTCTGAGGGCAGAGAACAGCTCTGAAAATTTAACAGCTTTTTTTTTTTTTTTTTTTTTTTCACACTTATGGTACAAAGAAAATAAATGCAGTTTATTACTCTGATACCCTTAAACATACATATATATACTGGCATAGATATAACACGCTGAAGAAGGAATGTCTTCTTATCTCAGGATTTTTCAATTTGTTACCATTAAACAACCCTGAAAATGGGGTTTTTATATCACTGATTGAAGTAATTGCACAAGAAAGCGAGAAGAAATATACCAAGAGCTGTACACTTATCAGTGACGGCTGGAAGTGCTGAAATTGGAGAGTCATTCTGCAGTTGGACAGTTGGACTTTGCCACCTCCCATCAGAAGATCTCATGTCACGGAGGTGAGAAGAGGGAGTCAGAGACTGGTACCAAAGGCAAAGCAGAAAAACTAGAACAGGGAAAAGATCTGGTTTAAATATTACAGTAGTAAGGTAGTCTTAAAATAGATTTTGGATAGAGAAGAGACGTGCAAGAGGAGTGGGTGTAGTAACACAGCAAAGGAAGAAAGAGCTAATTACTAGATTTCTTCAAACATGCATCCATCATGCCAAATTCAGCCACTTTTCCCTGAATTTTCTGGCATCTGAAATAAATGTTGATATTCTGGCTTCCCCCATTTAATATTGCATCTCTCCTTAAATACCATCTAAACCCATCTGCCTGCTTTTGTTCTTCATTTTTTCTCTTCTGTTAAGATATTTGTGACAGATTTCCACCTCTTTCAGGTGAAAAACATTCTGATAGAACATAATACATACATATGGGTAAATACTGACTTTGGGGTTTTGTGGACATTAAGATTTACAGTTCCTTAATGTCAGCTTTGACTTGAGATTTGCTTAGGATCTCTGTGCTTCTCAGGACAGTTAATCTTTGTTATTTACCATAGGGTTCAGTATTAAAGCACATATTATTTTATTCTATAATTATGTTACTTTCATGCACATACACTGATTTTGTGTGAGAATGATTCTTCTGAAATCAGGAAAATATGTCGTAACTTTGACCTTTCTTTAAAAAAAAAAGAGATAGAAAGGGGTTACATGTATTTGCTGTGCCAAAGTGGGATATCAATGCAGTACTGTATGCAGAAATTTGGATTAGCATCATTGCTGGGATATAGCTACATTATTTCTGGTGTGCTTTAAAGCTTTGCATTTCATTGCATCATCTGATACTTCAGCAAATGCTCTGAACTCATCAAGTGGCTGATGGATGTGTTTGTAAAGGCCTGGATGGTCACTTTATACGCAACGATAAACCCGCTGTTCTGCTTAATGAGGTCAGTGAAGCAACCAGAAAAGAAATATATAATTCTCTAGCGCGGGCCTGTAAGCATGGTACTGCCTAGGCTTTTTAAGTTTAATGAAGCAGCTACTCAGCTGCTGAATATTCTTGTTAAACAGTCTCAGCATGGATTTTGAAACTAAAATGTTGCTGATACTGTGGTCTCCTTGGAGAATCCGTGGCTCTTATTCTCTTAAAAAGCCTGCATCTTTTATGTGTTAATGGTTTTGAAATCATCCATTTGCTTCATTTTCATTGTAAATGAGGACCGGAGTCTGATTTCCTTCCCCATTCTCTGGACACTGTATCTCCTGTTCACTCTCTGGGGTATGCATGGTCTGCAAATAGCTCAAATAATCCTCTAAAGCAAACACTTTGCCAAGCATTTTCCCATTTTAGATGCCTTTCTAAGAATATAAGTCCCTCTGTGAAAACCTGCATGGTACTAGTGGTCCAGCACCCCTATCACATCCTCATACAGCACGAAGTCTTGCTGCTGGAGACATCCATTCAGGGGACTTCAGAACGTTAGCACTGCCATTTGCTCAAATCCAGTGAAATCAAGTTCTAAGATCTCTTTTTAAACCCAGAGAAGTATCTCTGTTTAAAGGAGTGGATTAATGTTTTCTTTTTAAGGAGACTGGTTCCTGGTGCTGTACTGGTACTATACAAGTAACAGCGGTGTCTGATGCAAAACACTTCTTTGAGGGTCTAATGCAGTGCAGACACATGTCCCTGATTTCAACATGTGAATATCGTAGTAGTAACCCGTAGCATTTACCTGTGACTGCAGCCAAGTGTCTCAAGGCGTGCTAGGAAGCCTTTCCCTCCTTTTGCAGAGGGATTGATCCACCCTGTACCTATGCTGTCGGTGACCGACCTGGGGAGCAAGGCTGCAGGCACATAGCCTGGTGTTCTGCCTGTGGAACCACGCAGCCTCCTCTCGCCCACAGCCACACCCAGCAAGGAGCATCCTGTGAACGGAGCAGGAATTCACGATCCCAGGGTCTTTGTTGCCAGCGTAACCCTTGCTTTGCATTACCATGGTTGAAAGCATCATACAAAATACACTCTAAAGGGATGGGAGAAAGAGCAAAGCAGAGAAGAAAGGCACAGGCAAGCTGTGATTCCTACCTCACCTTGTGGCATAAATTATTACTGCATGCAGGCTGTTATTAAGCAGGTCTGCGTGACAAAAGCCCTGTATAGGATTATTTGCCGGGTACATGCTCCTTTGTGGGTTGGTGATGGAAGGCCCTTAGCAACAGTGGAGTGCTTTCACAGGGGGTTTGGAGCTGATCAGCAGCTTTTCTCCTCCAATACGTAACTTTCCGCTTTGGTGGACAGGGGCAGCCTTTAAGTGTAAAAGCACACAAGGTAAAGATTGTATATTTGTATATCCCTTTGCATCATTTGAGGGGGTGGGGAGACAAGAGAGTTCAGTCTTTCCATTTATCACTTATGACTTTAGGAGTCTGCAAAGAGAAAAAAAAGAAGCAGTGCAGAGCCCCGGCTTGCTGTTTCTGAGACGCACAGACTTTTTCCGTGACACACAGCGTTGTAAGCTTCCTCTCCCTGCTGAGTGGGTTTTGGAGGGCTGAGGCAAGGCGTGGGGGGATGTCTTTTCCCGCGCCTGGTATCGATCAGTGCAGCGGAGTTGCAGACAGGGAGGGACGTGCCCCTTTCCGCCCACCCCACTGCCCTGTCCTCCCTCCTTCCCTAGATGGGGACCCGCCACCCGCCGCCATGAGGACGAGCCGCTGCAGTCACCTGCCAGGAGCCCCGCCGGAGCGCCCGCGGCCGCCGGCACCCAGCGGCAAGAGCCTGCCCGGTGGCAGCGGCGGCCCCGCCGGCAGCTGCCCGCAGTATGTCATGCAGGTGTCGGCCAAAGATGGGCAGCTGCTCTCCTCCGTCGTGCGGACGCTCGCCACGCAGAGGTACGTGAAGGATGGCGGGACGGGACGTGCCCGTTCCCTGCTGGGCTCCAGCGCACCCTCCCCAGCTGCCGCCCACACGTCCCGCGGGTGCTTGAAGGGAAGACGGGGTGGTGTGCTTCGTGAAGGCTCACCACGGTGTAATCACCAGGTGTAATTAAACCCTCATCTTACCTTCATAATGGTTATGCTACGTATGTAATTAAGCCCTCACCTCTCCTATGAGGACAGGCTGAGAGAGTTGGGCTTGTTCAGCCTGGAGAAGAGAAGGCTGCGGGGGGACCTGATTGCGGCCTTTCAATACTGAAAGGGAGCCTATAGGAAAGATGGGGAAGGTCTTTTTAATTGGGCCAGCTGTGTCAGGAGAAGGGGTAATGGCTTTAAACTAAAACAGGGTAGGTTTAGACTAGATATAAGGAAGAAATTCTTTACAATGAGGGTGGTAAAACACTGGAAAAACACTGCCCAGAGAGGTAGTGGAGGCCCCATCCCTGGCAACATTCAAGGCCAGGTTGGATGGGGCTCTGAGCAACCTGATCTAGTTAGTGGTGTCCCTGCTCACTGCAGGGGGGTTGGACTAGGTGACCTCTAGGGGTCCCTTCCAACCCATAACATTCTATGATTCTATGATTCTATGATTATGCTCAGTGAAGAAGGGGGAAGCAAGGTGTCTAGGGATGCTGCTGCTCAAGTGTGCCAGTTGCAGTCATTTGCCCTGACGCGTGGTGGGAGGCTTCGGCAGGCGCTGGCTGGCACGGGGTGCTGTGTTTAGCCTGCGTGCTGCCACCAGCACTTCTGCAGCACGTTTCCTCCACGCCCCCCAAGCCAGCGCGCTGGGCAGCCAGACAAGCTATTTCTAGCGGAGGTGCATGCATGAGTGTTGCTGCTTCATCAGTCATCCAAGTGATCGAGAGTGGCTCTTTCGACTGCTGGTTTAGAATGGCAGATTAGTGGTGAAATACACATTTAACCTGTACCCTTTGAAACACTAGCCTGCTTCAGGTTGGCTTTGTTTTCATTAGAAGCAAGAAAAAGGATGCCTAAGAGTTTGGCCATATGCAGGCTTAATAGTTGGGTCTAAATCAAGTTCCACCTCGCTGGTGTGAAGCTGGCAAGACTGCATGGGTCTTGAAGTAGCCCTGAATTTTCACAAACTAGCAAAGATAATCCAATCCACTGCACTCATACGAAGAGTGAAATTACTGCTGCTGCGTGTGCAATGTGACAGCCAGAAAGGGCCTTTTCCCCTTTGCTTGTAACAACTTTCTTAAACCCTGTGCATTTTGCACAGCTCAGGTGTGTGTGCAGAGCATCGAGTACAACTTCATACTGTTTTACTAGGCAGATTGAAAGGAGCAGGCTGGCTTCTCTACCCATGCCTGCAGTTGCACTTGTGTGAGGTCTACCTGGGGCAGCCTGCAAAAAGCCAGAAAGGGGACAGAGGGAACAGCTCTGTGCCACTGTACGCTACCCCCCAACGAAGTGGTGTCAGCGACAGTGGCAAAACCTGCTTTTCTGAGGAGATCACCTGAGGAGTCGTTTGTGGTAGGGAGAGTTTTTGGTTCCAAGACCCCAGCCAAGAGATCAACCTTCTCAGCCTTGGCAGTCGGGGGGGCTGAGTGAAGTGCTTTCCTCCCGCTGCGCTGAGCCTGAGCACCCCGGGAAGCCACGCAACTGCCTTCCCCTTTCTTGAAAGATTCCTCAAAAACAGAGAATGTCAGTAGTTAAAATCAGAGTCTTTAGGCTTTCACAGGAGGAGCACCCATCCCCCTTTGCACATGAGCACCCTGCCACCAGGAAGGTGGGTGCTTTGAGGGAGGCAACGCAGGAGAAATCACCACAGGCAGCAATGCAGGAGGGATGCACTTGGCACAGACCTCCTTTTCAGTGCCGTTAATATCACTCCTTGAGGTGCATGTGGGGCACTGTCCCAAAGAGAGGGAAACGCTCCCCAGGGACCGGAGCCTCCTGCCTGCACATTCCTGCCCGAAGCTGCGGTCCTGCCTTCCCACCGCTACAGGGCAAGGTGCTGCTGTGTCAGGTCCAGGAGTCCTTTGCTGTTGATCGCTGAAAACAGCTTTACCCTGTAGGTCAGGGGATGATCACTAGCGTTGGAGGTGCTACCCTGCAGGCCAGGAGTGATGGCGTGGATCATCACTAGGATAAGAGGTGCCCAGCTGAGGCAGGTTTTCTTTCAGGGATTTCTTGAAGCGGCTGCTCCTCTGCACTGTGAATGGGTGGTAAATGCAAAGGTACAGAAGCACTCGGTCGTCTGTCTCTCATCTGCCACGCTGATGTGTTTTTCACTCTCTGCTTCCCCCCCTCCCAACGGAAGAGGTATTTTAAACAAGAATACCAGAGTGCCAGCAGCCA
>JAKFQP010000122.1:2825435-2864615 GCA_023375905.1 Nycticorax nycticorax
CCCAAGGTAGCTGAGAATAAAGGGCATTAACTGGTGAAGGGGTGAAGTTGCCTCCCCAGCCTTAGTTCTCGATGCTAAAGAGTCAGGACTTCGACTGCCACGTATACTGCTCTGGGAGGGATGTGAGGGCCAAACAGTTCAAGGATGCCTGAGCCTTATCCACGCCCGCTGGCACAGAGCTGCCCTGGCTTTGGTTTCTTGTCACGCTGATGACAGATAATGCCATAGCTCCCTGGAGGAGCATGACTTCCCTTGCCTTCAGCATGGTCTCTGCACCCAGAGCCGGGGCCTGGGAGGGACATGCTAGACCGGGAATCAGTAGCCCTGCCCTGCACCCAGCACCAGGCACACAGGCAGCCGGGGACACGATAGCCCACTCCACCTCTGCTGCCTGTTCCCAGCTTTGACTCCTCTGCTGAGATTGTGGGCTCCCCGGGGCAGGCACAGTCCTGTGCAGTATGCGGCGTGCTTGCCATCGGTGGCTAGGGAAATATGCACAGCTCCCAGGCTGGCTGGGGTCCCCAGGTGCCGCAGTAAGAAATATTTGCTATCCTTGGTAGTGCATACAATTACATGCTCAAAGAATTAAAAAAAAAAAAAAAGATGCTGCAGAGCAGTTTTGACCAAATCCTACAGCTTACATTGGCAAAAATTGCAGGGCTTGGTAGCTTTCCTGTTCAAATACTGACTTGAGCAATGAGGGTCTTTTATTGAAAGGTTGCCATGTACTGTTGCAGGCTGAACTTCTTTCACCTCTGCTGTCTAAAATCATGTTTACAGAAATGTGGGTGTGTGGGCTTGATAGCTGTTCAGTCAGCCTTCGCTTCTGCAGTTGACTTTCAGGCACCCTGTTTTGCAAGATGAATATCCTCTTAATAAAAGTAACCTTGTGTGCATTCAACTCTGCTTGCATGTGGGTAGCTGAAAGCAAGTTGAAAATGGCTTTGCTGATAGGACAAGCAGACTGTAAAAAAAAAATAAAAAAATCTTAAAATAGCGTACAAAATATTGACAAACATTTTCTGCACTCTCGAGTTGTCAGGAGATCGTGTGACTCTTTCCACATTAAGAAGGGAGTTTCTCAAACAGTTCAGCAGCTGAATGCCAGCGGCTGCGCTATGCAGAACGCGTCCCCTTCCCAAGGCACCTTTTGCGACAGCTGAATAAAGGATGTGGTGGGTACTTGCGTCTAGAGGTGCGTACCAGCAGGCAGCAACAGGGAGGAGTTCAGGTGGGACCTCTTTAGGGACAGCCATGTCCTGCACGTGGTCTGTGTTCCCTCCTCGAAGGGGCAGGTCTGGGTTTTGTGGGTGAGCGCCTCGTCTCGGGTAAAACATCCTCCCTGTGCTGACACTTGCTTTGTCTGTGTTTTGCCTGCAGTGGCTGAGGAACCCCGGCCCCCAGCACGAGAAGCGGACTCTCTTTGGAGACATGGTGTGCTTCTTGTTTATCACTCCGCTGGCGACCATCTCTGGCTGGTTGTGCCTACGAGGAGCGGTGGACCATCTGCACTTTAGTAGCAGGCTAGAAGCTGTTGGCCTCATTGCACTCACTGTCGCACTCTTCACTATTTACCTCTTTTGGACCCTAGTAAGTACTGGCTTTCTATTCAACTGACAGGAATGAGGGAAAGGCAAATCAGAAAATTAATTACGCAGACTGCTGTAGAGCGGGTGGACCACTGTACAAGGCATTACACATATTTACCTTCTGTACTGATAAATTTAAGTTATGTCTGCAAGAAACCTGTTGGTTCCACACCATTCAAGTTCTCTGGAAAACCAGAAAGACAGTTTGCCTTTGGGGTCAGTAATTTCCAAATCCCAGACACCAGAGGGGATAGCAAGAGGGAGACAAGGAAGTAACATGGAGGGGTTTGAGATACATGCTACAGGAGGGAGTTTCATCAAAGATAAGTGTGCAGACAGTGAAGGCACAGTGCACAAAAAAGCTTTAGGTGAACAACCTGCAACAGAGGATTCAGATTTTATTCTAATCCAACACCTGGCCAGTTTTGCAATTCAAAAGCCTTGGATGTGGGTGCATCCCACGCTTTCCTCATTCCTCTTGCTGGTGGTACTGTTAGAAAGTCTACGGCAGAACACACCTTACACCCAGTTCTGTAGAAATACAGCTGCTTTTGCAGTGCATATTAAATCGCTGCCTTATTCCCATCATGCGCCCAGGCGTGCTGTCATTTGCATGCGGATCCATCGTAAAAGCCACTTGTTTTGTGCCAAATTATTGAACTGCAATCAGTTCCTGGCCCCAGGGCACCAACAAAGAGTTGGCCCATGAGAAATGAAGTGAACCCAGAGGACAGCTGCCAAAATAAGTGTTCATCAAGCTGTGGTCTAGCGATTCACTGAAAATCCCAGGTGACTGTTGAGTTTGACATTTCACACCTCTAGGTCTGGTTGGGGGGGAAGGAGAACAGGACAGCGGACGCAGACAGGGAGCATTCACACTGAAGGGGTAGTGCTTGTGCAGTGGTGCAAGGCTGTGCTGCTCTGAGAGGAAAGCTCATCTGAGCCTGTGCTGCCCTGCACGGGGGCAAGACCACCCTGCCTGTGGTGCTGGCGTGGCCACTGAGCCCACAGGGCCAATGCCCAGCTCTCCCCCTCAGTGGGTAAGGCTGCATGCTGTACGGCTGACCCCTTCCAGCAGTTTTTGATCAGTGTAAGCTGCTGAGGAGGAGGCACTTTAACAACTCCATTAGTAGAGCAAGAAACCCCTGTGCTGAGCGCAGAGTAAGCGTGGAAGAGGAGAGATGGGGGAAGACACAAAACGCCCACACTGCCTACCAGCTAGCTCCCAGACAGCTGTGAAAGGTAACATCTCATTTACTTCATTCCTAACAGTGAAACCCTGTCTCATCCACAGAGGACTGCTGGCTAATTTTAGCAGCGCTCAACGGTAGGGGAAGTTCAAAGTTTTGCCTCAGCCTCCTCCTGCAGTTTCTCCTTTTGTTGCTCCCGCTTCTGTTTTCTGTGAAGCAGCAGCAGCAGCAGGAGCGAGCACTCCCCTTTGAGAGGGTGGCCATTGGCTCCAGCAGCGAGGTAGCAATTACATTTCCTGCAGTACCATGTGTAGACATGTCTGTCGGGTGTTCGAGGTTGTTCGAATTTCCTTTGAGTATGACTCTCCTAGAAACCCGAATGCTCTCCAGTTTACCTAATACATGTAATTCACAAGCACCAAAACAGCTGGAAGTTGGAAAGGGTAGTCTGGCCTAAGCAGTTTGATTTAATTACCCGTGGCACATGGATATATCTGACCTTGCTCATTAAGACTTCTGCAGTATCCCAGTTGTAGTCCCTAGCACAGTCTATTGCGTTGGCAGTGTAAGTGGCAAAACCCCCTTCTATTCACTTCATAGCTTTTACCCCTTCAAAAGCGTACAGGGTAATGTGTTATTGGTACTTGGAGAATATGGTGGTAGTGAGCCTGATATAAACGCGTACCTTGGTAGATTTAATTGAAATACTGTATCTTTAGTGTCCACTGAGTTGTGGAAGATGTAATTCCACTCTCATCTATTATTCAGACCAGCAGGAGGTGGATGGGCTAATGAAGCACCGTGTTCATCAGGGAAGGGCAAGGCAGGAGGCCTTTCAGGGCACAGTAACCCCCCTATTAAGCATGGGGTTAATTCAGTGGCCAGAGCAGAGAGACGTGGCGGGAAGCACTCTCAGGGTCTCTTCACAGTACAGGAGGTACCATCATTGCCCTCACAGCATTAGCTCTGGGTGGAGGAGTTTTGAGGAGGCTTTAAGAATATCTGCAGATTAAGTCAACAGGCTTGAGTGACGGTGTTTCCACACACTTTCTCAAGAGGGCAGATTCGCAAAGTCAAGGTAGAGAGTTAAAGCAACTGCTTTACGAATGACACTAAGCATCCTATGCGTGGAAGACATGCCCACTGTCTGCTTGGTGGCCTGAGACCCATCAGTCAGTCATGCCAAAAGCCCCAGCCTGCATCTGCCTGGGGAGGCTCCACGCTCCCCTTGCCATACAGCAAGGAATGGACCCACACAAGTGCTATCCCCTTCAAGCGCTTCAGCAGCAGCACCTGCCCTTTAATTTTTGGAAATGGGAGAATTCTGTACTGCTTGCTTAGTTATGGCTTAGTTATTGAGTGCTGTGGGGTAAATTGCACACAACATGTGATATAATGCTCCTTTAGGTCCTGGGAAAATTAAGGAAACTAAAACTTCATTTTACTCTGAATAAATCATCCTATTTTCTCTGGAGGCAAAAGCTGGCATATAGATTATTTACACAACAGTTATCCCAGAAAGCAGAGAATGGGAGAGATGCCATTTTTAGCATCCAAGAAGCTATTTTATCCCTTCCCCTAAAACAGCCAAGTTCTCCATAAAATGGTTGCTTTTCCTCTGCATTTAATTGCTGTAACTGACATACATGCACAAAAAAAAAAGCGCCTGCTACTCCCAAGAAGAAAGCTTCAGACACAAAACTGAGGTTGCTATTTAAACTAAGAATGCAGGGCCACACTGCTTTCTCTTGCATGCAGGTGATCTTGACTCCTGTAAGATCAAGTAGCAAGTTGGAGTACAAGAGGATTTGGGCCTATAGCTTGCAGTATAACGTAACTGCTGGTTTAAAACAAAGACTAGCCCAAATTAATTCAGAGTAAGTTAGAAGGATAGACAACCCGCCCCCTTGCTACCCTACTGAAGAAGCAAACAAAGGAGTTGAGTGTGCCAAGAACCAATGTAAATCTGGCCTTTGTTCAGCATCTCAAGAGTTTTGCATCCAGTGTAACAGCTTAGGGTGAGTAACCGTGGCTCTGCTGAAATTCAGTAGCTGACATCACTTGGAAACTGCCTCCAGGCAAGAACCCATTGTAAACGAGCTGCCAAACTTCACTAGGATATCCTGTGAAAATGCCTTAAACAAGCAGCTAAAGCCTGGTTTAAACAAGGCAGCCATTCCTCAAAAGCATCTCATGTGATGCTACTTGAAAACACAACCTAAACGCTAGCTCACTCCTCTGAAGCAGTCACTGCATTTTGCACCGCATTCATCTTCGCAGGTGGTTTGTTTTGTCATTTCTTCCCCCCGCCCCCCCCCTTCTGCCACATGATTTCTGCTGATACTGCAGTGCCTTTTTAGAGGAGATTTCTCATGTTCTTTCATATACGACGTTCCACAGAAACGAAGATGCAGACTGCTTTACCTTCAGGGGGAGCAGAGGAGATTGAAAGGTGGGGAATCAATTCATCTGTTGGAAGAGCTGTCTTTGGGCAACTGCTCAGTGAAAAAAAGCTCTACAGGTTTCCCTTGTTAACAGCAGACAGCTGTGTAAAGATCTAATAAAAAAACCCAGAAAGTCTTTTTTTTTTTTTTGTCCCTAGTAGGATTTTACAGAAAGGTAAATAATTTACTTAGCTGAAAGCACCTTTTTTTTGCATTGAGGAGAGGGATTTCAAGGATATATTCACAGGCTTACATATTACTTAATATCCCTCCATACCTCACCAGCCGCCAGCCTGTCATTGCTGTAGGGGTAGGAAAGCAAGCAGCACAACCCATTTTGGCAGGAGCATGCACAGCCACTTCTCTGCAAACAGTGTCAGCAGCATCTTCCACCCACCTGCACAAACCAAGCACGTTACCTCCAGCCTTTATGGCACCCTCTGCCCTCTGAATAGCATTGACCTACAGAAGTGGCACAGGTGCATAAAAATCAGTGAGAAATGACCATCACATGAAGACAGAACAGCTAACAAGACAGGGTCCCTCCTGTCCACAAGAACATAATTGTCATCATGTGGCACACTTCACCCAAAAGGACCCAAGCCAGCTTACAGGGGGGGTTTTGTTGGTTTGTTTTTTTTTTTTTAAACTGCATGTGTGCATCGTCTTACACAGATATAACTCTCACCACGCTTGGCTGCCACTAAAATAAGCAGTACACTGTTTTGAAAAAATACAGGGCCAGACTATCTTGTGTATCCGTAGCAGTCAGTCATTTCTCTTCCACTATTAGCAGAACCACACTAAGGTTGAAATTGGTTAGCCGATAACAGTAACAAAAATTAAAAGACAATTTAAACTGAGATACAAGCATGTTGGCAGATGGCTCACACTCACCTTGTTGCATCTGTGCAATCTTGAATATGATGCGTTCAAGCAATAAAGCATTACAGGGTAGAACATATGACCCCATCAGTGTTTGCACACACCTTAGCTACCTGAAAGTCTTCACCATCCATCCAGTTACATTAATTGTCAGTTTAACAACTGGCAGCGTGGTAGTACCCCTAAACTCATTCTCATTGTAAGTGGCTGCCAGTAATTCTAGTTCTTGGGAAAGACAGAGGCAGGATGTCTGCTTTTTCATGTTATAAAAAAAGGAGTGAGAGGTAGGGAACAGCAGAAAGTAGGGCGCAGGCTGGGTTTTTGGTTTTTTTCTCTGCTGTAGCAGCTTGGGGAACATGGTAGGTCTTGTCTTTGCCCGCCACTTTTTGCTCATTTTTATCCCGCCCCGTTAGGCTGCAGTTAGGCTGCTTGTCAGCTTTTTGTTCCACTTGAAGGCATTTCCTCCCAAGCCCCAACTGATTCCTTGGAGGACCAGAGTGACTAAACACAGCGCATCTCTCTTCTCTCCCCAGGTATCCTTTAGGTATCACTGTAGATTATACAACGAATGGCGTCGGACCAATCAGCGGGTGATACTCCTAATCCCAAAGTCTGCCAACGTCCCCTCCAACCAGCAGTCCCTGCTGGGCCTGCAGTCCCTCAAGAGGAACTCAAAGGAGACAATTGTTTGATTGGGGCAGTTCTGCACAGGGGCCATGCACTAAAAATGTTTTCCTCAAACTCACTGGGGTCAGGCACCATCCAGAACCCAGGAGTGTGCTATTCTGGTTTTTAAACTCTTCGCAGAGGAATAAATCACTGTTTGAATTCAAATCATGGATGCTGCAATCATATGATATTTGCTAAGCTGCCAAACTTGTTTATTTAGCAGATACTGTATAGAATTCTACAAACTCATGTTAATACTTGCATCATCAAGTGATGCAAACTTTTTTATTGTTTAAAATATTAAACTATGGTAATTAACAATGCAAAACAGGTTTAACAAGTGCTTTGTTTTTATCGTTTCCTGCAGTATTATTTCTTCAGGTAGCTGGACAGTGCTGTTTTTTCTTTCCTAAAGCACAGCAATGGCATTCCCCTAGTTCATTTTATTTGAATGTCTTTTATACCAATATTTTGGATTATTAAAATTTGTGTGTAATGAGCTCTACAAATCGGCATATTATTTAAATGCTATAAAGTGATTAGAAAATTATCTTCTCTATTTCCTATTTGGCAGGGAAGTTCCAATAGGAACATTCTTCGGTAATAAGTTTAGCAAAAGAGAAGAAATGACACCAATTGCAACAGTCTTCCTACTCAAAAGTATTCTAGTGTATAGCACTCAAGAAAAAACTCAAGAAAAATTTGATGTTGCATGTGCTCTATGGGAGAAAAAGCTTAGTACACAAAACCAAATCTGTTTGCTTCTTATTTCTGTCTTCAGACCAGTCTAGCTGTAGTCATGTTATTTAACAATATTCTTTGTAACTGTCAATTTCATGGGGATATAAGAATCAACTACCTAGGGGATATAAGAATCAACTACCTATATAAAGCAATAACAGCCTCGTTCAGACATTAATCTAGTTTCGCAGCAAGCCAAGATGTCTAAGAAAACCATGAACCTGCAGGTTTATACTCATTAGTCTGACAGTAAGGTTAGGGGTTGGTCATATGTTTGGCAGTGGATACCTGCTTCTCTTCCAGAGGAAGCTATACAAGATTCTGAAGACATGGACATCGCAGACTCTGTGACAGCCTAAAACCTGGAGTCCTTTTTTTTTTTTTTTTAAACCCTCTTCTCAAAGGCAGCTACCTACCAGGATAGAAGACTGAACATGCAAGCAAGCAGAGAGTTCCAGGTTAAAAGAAAACCTGCTAGCCAGGGGCACAGAAATAAAGTAAGTCTAGCTGTGTCAGGACACTGCCAGTGTTTTAATGCCTAGACATTCGCTTCAGGTAAGCTTTCTTCAGAATTCTGTTACTACTTTTGCTTCTTGGGGAGAGACCACAGAAAGCTGGCCCATGAAAGAAGTGTTATTCTTAAGTACTAGTCTTTGTTTTGTTTCATGAAGCAGAAAATTAGGATGATACGGAATTAAGTAGCAACTAGGAAAACAATTATTCAAATAAACTGTAAGGCGTATGCACACAGATCAGCATAGTGACTTGGCCCAGCTCACCTGTGTTATTTCAGATTTTTTGTTGAAAGACAGCTTATTTAATCTGAAAAAGGCATATTGAAGCAGCCAAAGAGGAAGCATAGTCCTGTTTAGCAAATACATTACTACTGTAGTTTCTCTGCTCGATGCACGAGTACAGCAAAACTGACTGGTGACATCGCTAGCAATAGCCTCCTATGCATTTCCTTGAGAAAAAAAATTGCCGGAAAAGATCCAGTCACACACTTACCCTTTTGCACTAAGCCCATGGAAAAAAAACCCCATACTTTATATTCTTCCTTGGTTTTCCTAAAACATAAGAACAGAGAGGTGGGTGATAGTAATTCTTATTCCCACTTCTCTTCTGAACTAAAGACTTGCAGACAGAATGCTCCTCCCGATGAGTATTGCTTTTTCATCCACTAGTTGAGGCTGTTGTTGGCACACCGGGTCCAAATCTTAACAATTTTAAAACTGGATCATTAGGGAAAATATTCTACAACACAAACAATACTAATTTTCATCTGAATGGATGTGAAAGACAATTAGCTGCAGCAGTAGCTAACAGCTAGGCAAAGCTCCTGGCAGTACAATGACACCTTTGTTATGCCATCCTTAAAGACTTCCCAGTTAAGCAAAAATAGAAGTTAACTAATGAAAAGATGGGAGAGGTCTTTTTTTTTTTTAAATAGTGTGACTCAGTTTCCTCCTCAGCAACATTACACTTTCTTCTCATGCAGCTGGCCTTGCCATTTACATTGCCTTTCCATGTAAGAAGCTGTATAGAAGGAGCATTATTCAA
The DNA here is from genome assembly GCA_023375905.1 of Nycticorax nycticorax. NCBI lineage: Eukaryota > Metazoa > Chordata > Aves > Pelecaniformes > Ardeidae > Nycticorax > Nycticorax nycticorax. The sequence goes on from JAKFQP010000122.1 coordinate 2,834,514, forward strand.
ATCAGTATTTTGAGCTGCAAGCGATAAAAGCAGCAGCAGCAGCTTAAGCCACCCAAGAAAACCTTCGAAGAAGCTGCAGACGTAATACAGTTTTGTTCCTTCCTCTCACATCCTGCTTGCTGATGAGAGATCGCCATCCTAAGTGTACAGAGTTAAACCCATGCAGAGTCCACTGTGGTTCAGTATTGATGATGAGTGCAATGCCGAGTGGGGAAGTTCTACTTCTTCTGCATAGCCTTTTCTCTGCAAGACTAGCCTATCACTTTACATAAAACAAGCAAGACAAAATTAAGGTAAAGTTAAGTGAAAAGGTGTGAGATTCAACAGCAGGAAGCCGGGCGATTCCTTGCTCCCTGTCATAGTGAGGACAGAGCAGAGGAAGCAGCAGTATAAACCAGCGAGGAAGAATAAGGGAGAAGCACATTCCATGGGTAGAAGAAACTGATACAGAGGGACGTAACCAAAGACTCAGAAATACCATAGCCGCCTTTCTGTTTAACTGGAAGGAAGTCATGGCATAAGTAGGATTAAAGAATCTTCAGGGTTTTTGGTATGTTGGTCGGTTTTTTTTTTTCCTTTACTCAACTGTATAGTTCTGCCAGACTGAGATTTCAAACTGTCATTTACATTAAAAAAAGAGCCTCACATCAGTTTTACAGTAGGAAGTCACACAGGGCAATGTGACAGCTCTGTACTTAAAGGGAATCAGGGTCAATATTATGCAACTGGTCTTTGATGCAAGGGATGCCATCAGAAAGAGGTATGAAAAGCTACTGGGAGAACCACTTATGCACTAAAAGAGATCTAAAAGTGCTCTCCCTTTCAAATGAACGTAAGTTTAAAAAAAATAATAATTAGGCTCGTCATCTGCTGTTGTTTATGAGACCAAGCTCCATTTAACACACAGCTGGTTAATTAAACAAGCATTTTCCTTGCAAGCAGAAGTGAGTGTTGCCTATTTACTGTCAAATAGTGGTTTCGGGTATTCAAAAGTGTCTTTAAAAACTATTAGACAATGCAAAATGTGCAACAGAGGCCCCTAGCTTTATAGATACCTAGCAGGCCCATTAAACAAGCAAGCCTGGCATATGGGTATATAGGATGTAATGTAACTGATGATGATACCACACTGCATACTAATTCACTGCTGTTATTCCTAATTTTGAATTTAATTTCCAAATAAGAAAGCTTTCTCAGAAAAATCAAGAGTTACATCTCTCAACAGCTGCCAAGTTTGTTAATGCTTGTGATTGCTTTCAGTTCTTTACCGTTCCTTATTGACAGCCTCTTACACCTCATTGTGGCAATGCTACGAAACATTTTTTCCTCCCTTTGATGTTGAAAAGTTACTGAACTGATTGTGATTTTTCTTCAACTCTAAGTGTACAAAATACTTTCCCAATAAAACCTGTTAAAATAGAGTCAATGTTGACATTATATCTACAACATCCCGGTACAAACAACGGGACATACCACCTTCAGAAGCAAAATGCTGCAGCTGCAGAGAAAACCAAGACTACAGTTTCATTCCATGACTTCTATTATGGAGAAGGTCAGATTGCTTGCCAATAATCTTTCCTGTTCATAAAATGCAACCAGCAAACCAGCTGTGGAAATTCATATCCAGGAGTTAATTGAGAACTGTAGGAAAAACCTACCAATCAGTGTAAGCTGAAGTGTGCCTTTATGGATGCCACCAAATATAACTTCTCTTTTTTCAGGGTTACTCACACAGAGAACAAGTCCTGTATTTATGCAAACCCATAGAAGGAAAACAGAGGAGAGCAGCAAAGGACTCCAAGCAATGAACGCACACTAAGCAAAACCTGAGATAAAATAGCTAACTTTCGCCATAATCCTATGATGGATCTACTTGGATATCAGAAATAATTAAGTGTCCCAGTGTTTCCTTGAGGTTAACCATCATATACCAGGAAAGGCTAAATAAACATTCACATCCATCATATGTAGCTTCCATTCCCTTTTTAAAAATCACCAGTTAGTACTAGTTGTCCTATTTGGGACATAAGCTTTAAAAGCTTTTACTCCCCATCAACTACTTGCTGCCTTTGCCTGGAGAAAAATACTTCATAGTCAATTGCTATGTAGTCATTACTGCAAAAGCAGCAGTCTTTCCCCCCCATGTCCCCACTGGCTTCCAGTGCAGTATGAATATAAAAGGCACTGTGTCACAGATACACTGATAAGACAGTTAAATTTCTCCATTAAGATTTAAGACCAGCATTTAAATTTGTTTCTTTTACAGAAACAGATAAATGAACAATTAGCAACTATTGAACAGAAAATGTATTTGCATTATTTACATATTCATATATCTTTCTGTATTTTGCCCTCTGCTTGGGCAAATATTACATAGGTATGTGCAGCTGGGGTAAAAAAAAGGTCAGTCAGAGGCATAAGACGATTCGTAGCATAGAGCTATAATTGACTACACTATGTAAAATAATTTGTACCACAGGGCCACAATTGATTTATTAATGAACTTGTCCACTGTAAACAAAGAATGCAGCTTACAGGCTTGCTGCTTTTGCTGTGAACAGACCCCAAAAAAATCAAACTTTTGTAGAAACAGGGCCAGCTGAGAGGAATGGGTATCTTGCTTCAGGAGTGTTTATCACACAATACTAGTGCTGTACCATTCAAGCCACTTGTTCCCTAAACAGATTCTTATTCTGGTTTTCACAGGAACTAAAGCATTTGAGAAGATAAAATTTCTGGTACAGTGTTTTTCTAGTTGCAAGCAGTTAAGTTACTGAACAGGTTTCACCTTGCCGGATTGATACAATTTGTACCCTCTTGTCAACTGTGTAACAGAGCAGTACCAGATAATGACAATCCCATCTGTTGCCAACTCTAGAAAGGACTGAATGTACCTATAAATAACCTTTGCATATTACTGTAACAGTAGTAATAAAAATACCTACTAAAATTTTAATCACCAGTTGAACACATCCACAGAGCTAGCTACGATATTGTTTGCTTCTTCTCCGTCTCATTACCAAACAACCCCCAGCAAACACGAACACATTTCACTGCATGTAGCCAATTAGCTCATTTTTCAGTGGTCAGATACTCTTACCAAATCTACCTGTGTGCCTTCTTGCACCCAGAATGGTGTAGATTATGGCAGTAACCACAACAGCTGAGGTGGTGTGTTCTGAATGCAGTTCCAAACTGACAGGAACAAGAGCATTTGTCACAGACACCGTGCGACAGAGAAGAAAAAAATTACTATTCCCATACAAATCTGGCATTTGCTGCACACAGTGGCACAATGCATACCCCTCCATGAGGCTGGTGCTTTTCGCTACAGCACTGAAAGGTTCACCCTCCCTTGTAGTAATCAAAACACGCTTCTGGACTTCAGCGTGGGAAGATGGGTAAGAGGCAGGAGAACAGAAGCTGTTCAGTTCAATAAAGCAGAAACTTTCAAAGTTATCATGGAACTCACAGGGAAGTGCAGGAAATTTTGGGTTGGATTGGTGGGGTGGGTTTTTGGAGGTTTTTATTTGTTTGTTTTTACTGTTTCCACAGTAAGATCTCCACCTGGTGGTAGGATGTTTCACTCTAAAGATTAGGGTGAACACATGTGTGCACACACTCCCCAGAAGGGTCATTTGCGTTTCCAAACACAATTCATGCCAGTTTCCAAAAAAGAGCAAAATTATTTTTCCAAAATAAGCATTCTTCCCATTGTCATCCATCACAAGAGTGCTGGTTACCAGAATATTAACAAGACTCATGTAAAAGCTCTCTTTGTAGAGAAAATGAGTTTCAAGTAGCAGCTCCTCACTACACATTCAGGTAAGAGTTACAGCACTGTTCATCATCCTGGTGACAGAAAACAGGCTCTACCAAAGCTATAACCAAGAATGCTTGACTGTACTGGCACATTCCTACTATGAATTAAGAATTAGGTACCTAATGCCTACATGCGAAGTATTTTTCTTTACTACAGATTGGAGAGATTAGCAGTCCTATCTAACTGTCTAACAATCAAGTCTTTACTGGAAGACACTGCTAGCCTGTGCTATTAGTTTTGAAAACAACAATCAAGGAATGGAATTTCCTACAACATACGTGTTCATTTATGTGGTGTATGCCTACAGATACCTGCAACTACAATGAACAGAAAGCCATTATTCTTATAGATCAAACTGAGGAGTATTCAGAATGTTATGAGATACAAAGTGATACTTGACATGAAAATACTTATACTATGTAAACATTCAAATATGAACAGGAAGTTAAATCAAGTATTACATTGTGGTTTAATGCAGTTGTTTAAGCCAGCATTGCTATCCAAAGAAGCAAGTATCCCTAATCCTCATCCATCTGCATAACCCTTGGCTACCCCTGCCCCCACCTTCTTCTAGCACTAGGTAGTTCACCAGAAAAGGGAACTTACTCAAGAGGAAAGAGACGTTAAAAAGGTCTTAAATTTGTCATGAGACTAATGCTAGAAGACAGCTCAAGTCAGCTTCCAAAATTCTGACCATGCATTTAAAAATACTTACCAACTAAGATGAAGATAACTATTTACAGTACTTCTAAATTTCTGTTATTGTGCCATGCTTAAACTGCTCAGCCTAGTAACTGTATGATGTAGCAAAAGCCAGTCCAGTGAGAATTAACTTATGTGCAAAGATGATGCAGAAGTAGTTATGCAACAGAGTTTGAATAAAGCTCTGAAGAATTAATTTCCTAAACACAACCTTATGTTACCCATTATTTAGAATAAATTTTTACAAGTCAGTTGCCACTGTTCCATTTACATGGACGTGTCATCAGCTTCAAAGCCTATCAGTTCCAAGTATTCAACACTCATTCAACTTTTAGCTCAGTTCTAGGAAGAAATAAATTCCAAAAGCTTTACTTGATAACATCTTAAACAGAGATATTTTATTCAAAGCTTTTTCAGACATTAGATTAATGCAGAAAGGACAGAAAAACTTTCCACATTGACAAAGTTACAATCGTTTCCATACAAATGTAGACTAGAACCCTAAAAGACTGGGTTTGGTTCCTACAAATTGTAAACAAGCAAGACAATTCATATTAAAAGAGCATTCTATTTGTTAAAAAAAAATCATGTAAGAAAATTTAAGCTGGTTACACTATCTTAACAAACACAATTAACACATTTAACATTAATCCCCCTCCAGAATACAAAATCTAAATGAAGGAAAAGAGTACCAAAATAAGAAGTTTTACTGCATCCTTCATCATCTGAGTGCTTACATGACCAGCTGGGGTACGTTCTTTTTTGTGTGGTTTTTTTGTTTTATTTGGTTTTGTTGTGTTGGTGTTTTTTTTAAAAAAGGTTTCGTTTTTTTAAACAAAGGTGTTCTTTTGTATTAAAAAAAAAGTTTTATAGCCTTGGTTGCACTGTAGGAAAAGTCTCCAGTATAAAAGAGTTCATAGTATCTAAAATGCCTTCCCCTTCCCCAACAGCACCTAAATATAGAGAGGTCAACAGTAACTGGCTAGCCTAGAGTGGTATAATCTAAGAAAAAAATCGATCCCCAAAACAGCGGAATATTTCTATTCCGGTAAAGTTTCAATAAAAAAAGACTGGCATATAAATCTAGGGTACAGGTTCATTTTTTAAACAGTACGTTGTTCAGAGTCAACAATTCACATCCTGCAAGAAAGTTACAGATGCTTCTCTTACAAAACTTCCTTTTCAGTGGCAAAGGAAGTTAAGGCCATCAGACTCAGCTTAAAAACTCACATACAGAAAATACAAAAATATGTTGTGCTTCTGAGAAGGCTCTGTTCTGTAGGCAAGGATTACCATGATCTGAGGAACCTGGCTGACTGGAAGTTTACATGATCACACAGCTTCTGTTAGATGTTCTTGGGCCTGCCTGTTATTAATAGAAAAAAAATCCAGCAGTAAGAGATTTAGCAACTCAAAATAACATACTGTACATTTTTAATATATTAAATTATTAGCCTGGCATGGTCTAAGCAAGAGTCAAGCATGCAAAGCTGTACAACCTGTTACCCTTACAAGTAAAAGAATGCTAGATATCTTTTTTTATGAGACTTAATGGAGAACAGGTACCAGAAACACACAACTTAAATAATTATTGTATTTGAATCTCAAGTCAAAAAGGATAATTGAGTTCAGACAGGTGATGAATACTGCAGGGAGCATATACAAGCACCTTTAGAGTTTTTATCTAAAGAAATCTAATCTCTCTATAACACTTTTGCAAGTAAAGCTAGTTAAACAAATACTTTAGCTGAACTACACAATCCCAGAAGCCACAAGAGCAGCTGGATGCACTTCAGGGCTTTTGCGTGACTGCAATAAAACCCCAACTATAGTAAATACCACAAAGTTTTAGGCCAAAACCCACTGTTGCCAAAAAATATGATTTCCAACACAGCCAATTCTCTCCAATTTTTGTCTGTTTACATATGCACACTTAATTACTGTTCTATATTATCTTTTCTAACTGACTTTAAGGTATACACTGACTGAAAGATCACAGTTTTAGGCAACTTGAACACTGCATTACAGGAACTTACTACTTTTTTTTTTTTACAGAAGAACAGGTCAAAACAGTATGGTAATGGATAAAACTCAGAATGTGAACTATCAAGTATGCTATATCTCAGTATTTCCCTTGTATTTCAAAACATTTTATATCATCACTGCAAGTTCACACCTTTCCACTGTCTTTAGAGTTGCATTTCTTCAGCATGTGAGCGACATACTCTCTGACCGTGTCCTCAAATCTCTAATTTCCTCTATCAGAGAAAATGAGAGATTTTTATTCTCAAAACTTTAGGTAAATTTAGGTGTACCTGCTTAAGCTAAACTTTATCATAAACAAATGGCCTGGGGGAAATCTTATCAGGAAGAGAGTTTAAGAAAAATAAGTCCCCAAATCTTTAAGCTTTAAAACCTTTTTTTAAGAAAAGTAAAAGAACACCCAACACCCAAACAGCTATGATATTTTTCCAAAACCTCCTATAGTTTTGTTCAACCTAAATAACTTCATTAACATAAACCAAGATACCTGCTGGTAGTAGAGGTCTTCTTCCTCCGCAGCTTCAGCTGCTTCTTCCTCAACTTCTTCCTCTTCACGTATAGTTGTTTTAAAGACAGTGATTCTTTGAGCAACCTCCTGCAACAGAGTTTTATTTTTGTGACTTGACTCCCCTGAAGACATGGTGCTAGTCTATTTAGATTTTGAGAAACAGGAGTTCCAGCTGTTGGGAAAGCTACTTGTACTGATTTTGTCCATATACTTTTCATGTACTGCTGTGCATGAACAGCATTCATAACACCTTAGTTTTAAGTCTCTTAAAAACTAAAAAGTCTTTCTAACAAGACACTCATCAAGTTCTTCCAAAATTTGCTTTTTTTAAATTTAGATATGTTCTTTCAATTGCAAGATGGCACAGTGACTGCCCTACCCAAAGTTTTAACTCCCACCTTACCAGAATTAATGCCTCATTGCTTAAAGTGAGTTTCACTGTAGCATTCCCCACCCCCCATAAACACACAGTTTTAAGGTAAACTAATTTAAGAGACAAATCACCGAAGAGTTTACTAAAACCTTTTCTTTTCAAAGCATATTCTAAGGCACTGCCCAATTCCTGGCATGAGGGCAGTGTTGTGAGAAAGTCATTCTTTTACTACTTGCATGCAATATAGGGAAAAAATTTCACATGCTTCAATACATTGCATTCCTAAAGTACAGTTAAGACAGACAGGGTACAGTATGCTTGGTTGGAAAGCAAAAGGAGAAAACTTTATGCACATGAATTCAGATGAGCATTTAGTGAAGTCCTAACAGTGGTTCTATCTGTATCTTTACAGGGGAGAGCACCACAAAAAGACAAATTTAAACACATCTGCAGTACTTTACCTCTCCCTGAGAATTTTTCAGTACAACTTTCACATCTTCACCAGTGCCCCAAGAATTCTGGTTCTTCCAGATGAGGTCAGTAGGAGGGCTAGCAGTTACTCCAGCATTTGCAGCCCAGATCTGTTAAAAAAAGTCACACGTGAGCATTACTTGCTAGTCTTAATTTCCATGTTATTTATTGAGTTAATGTATTCCATCTAAGTGACACTGGTGAACCTCCTCCAGTTAAGAAAACACAAGTGTCTGCCTACCCACTTCCAAAGTTGCTTACAATAAAACACCCCTACATTTTTTAATGCAGACTTTTGAATATGTACATGCAACTGTCTATTGCCAAAATTATGGCTCCATGGGTCATCCAGAGGGTAGTGGTCAATGGCTCGATGTCTGGATGGAGACTGGTGACGAGTGGTGTCCCTCAGGGGTCCGTACTGGGACTGATGCTGTTTAATATATTCATTAATGACTTAAACAGTGAGATTGAGTGCACCCTCAGCAAGTTTGCAGATGACATCAAGCTGAGTGGTGCAGTTGACACACCAGAAGGACGGGATGTCATCTAAAGAGACCTGGACAGGCTGGAGAGGTGGGCCTGTGTGAACCTCATGAGGTTCAACAAGGCCAAGTGCAAGGTCCTGCACCTGGGTCGGGGTAACCCCCAGTATCAATACAGGCTGGGGGAAGAAAGGATCAAGAGCAGCCCTGCCAAGAGGGACTTGGGGGTGCTGGTGGATGAAAAGCTGGACATGAGCCGGCAATGTGCGCTGGCAGCCCAGAAGGCCAACCGTACCCTGGGCTGCATCAGGAGAAGCGTGACCAGCACGTCGAAGGAGGTGATTCTGCCCCTCTACTCTACTCGGGTGAAACCTCACCTGGAGCCCTGCGTCCAGCTCTGGAACCCTCAGCACAAGAAGGACATGGAACTGTTGGAGCGGGTCCAGAGGAGGGCTACAAAAATGATCTGAGGGCTGGAGCCCCTCTCCTATGAGGACAGGCTGAGAGAGTTGGGGTTGTTCAGCCTGGAGAAGAGAAGGCTGCAGGGAGACCTGATTACAGCCTTTCAGTACTTAAAGGGGGCCTATAGGAAAGACAGGGACAATCCTTTTAGTAGGGCCAGCTGTGACAGGAGAAGGGGTAATGGCTTTAAACTAAACCAGGGTAGGTTTAGACTGGATATAAGGAAGAAATTCTTTACAGTGAGGGTGGTAAAACACTGGAACAGGTTGCCCAGAGAGGTAGTGGAGGCCCCATCCCCGGCAACATTCAAGGCCAGGTTGGATGGGGCTCTGAGCAACCTGATCTGGTTAGCAGTGTCCCTGCTCACTGCAGGGGGGTTGGACTAGATGACCTCTAGGGGTCCCTTCCAACCCCAAACATTCTATGATTCTATGTAGAAAGTTCCTGAAAAATGTGGTTCTGTCCAACTTCTTCCCAGCAATTGATACAACTCATGCCTGATACAATTATGCGTGATTATTTTCTGAGCATGTATATAGAAAGGACAAAACTAAAAACCTTGTGTCCTACTGACACACACAAGTTAGCCTAAAGCCCGTTTCAACTGAACAGCTGAAGCTCGACAACTTACTGTAACAGTTTGGCCTGCCTTTAGTATGTATCTTGAGGTATATCTGTAACTAGCAGAAGTGTCTCCTATTTTTCGGATCATTTCCCAACCTCCCATAGGTTGATCCTAATAAAAAAGAGGAAAAAAAATTTCCATCATCAGTCATTTTCTGTTACACATGTACTTTACATATAAGGCGATGAGGCACACAAAAATTTCAGCAAAAACGTTTAGTATCACTTAATCTTCAGCATACAATTAGAATAATTTTAGTTAAACTTGTCTTACCCCTTATTTCAAGTTAAAGCTTAACACATCCTGATTTTCAGTTCTGATATTATGTTAACTAATGTTTATATTTTACACCAGTTTTGTTATTCCTTGGTCCAGAAAAATAGATAAGTGTTCACATCCCCTTACAAATTTATAATACATTTTTGAAGCACAGAATGACAAGTGGGCTTTTTAGAAAACAAAATATTCCTGTCTGTCTTCTTAAAATGTGTTTTTACATAGGCACACCTCCCACTACATACTCCTTTGCAAGACCTACCTTATTTCTCTTTTCAATTATTTTTTGCCTATGAACTACTTGAAAAGCAATAGCAAGTCTAACAAAGAAATACATACAAGTCACCATTACAGAATGACCATTTCAAAACAAGAATAGATCTTTTATAAATTCTCCAATAGACAGTTCCCAAACATTGAACAGTTGCCACTGGAGTCTGATAAAAGACAGGATAATCTAAAACAGTCTTATTTATCTTAATGTATACTGGTGTTCAGCTGGTCATTCAACAAAACACATCATACTTAGAGGTTTTTATGTATGTCCTATCTATTTTTATATATTTTCTATTTATTTTTATATAGAATTGTGAATAATTACAAGAAACATTTGTGAAAATTCCCCAAGTACAGCTTATTACACTGCACTACAGAGAGTTGCTCATATAGACAGACCCCTAGCAAAGTGCTATAAATACGAGTCATCCATGGCTACTGGTAACAGATGGTCCTTCCATGGAACAATGAATATGTAGTTAAATTAAATAAAAGCAGGGGAAACCCAAGTGGTACACAAAGTATGGGGGTGAAAATCCTATAAGCTTGAAAAACTCAAAAAGGAAAAAAAAGTGGCATGTCCTGACTCACTAGAAGCAGTCTTTGATTTATCTGAATTTAGTAACCTAAACACTTAGCTGTCTAGACCACGATAGTTGTCAAGGTTTCTTCCATTCAGCAAATGAAGTCTGCACTCTCAGCCAACACCCCAGGCAGGTAATCAAGATACATATGTATAACCATCTGGAGGAGTCAGTCTGTCTCTTCATTGATTAGAGGGGACAGAGACACTTGGAACCAGACCAATCTTTGTCATCTAAAACACCAAGATGAGCTGCCTTTTAGTGAAGGTCAAAGGATCTGATGACATTAGACAAAGCCTATGTGTCACTGAAAACAAAGAATGCAAGTAGCACTTCTACACACAGCTGAAGGCACAGACAACACAGGAGAAGGCAAGAATTACTTAGACCTCCTCTGAAATCAAGACTGCAAGAAATTAGGTCTTGTAATTCCGGTGTCCTAATGAAACAACACTTGATTCTCTCTTCTCCCAGACAAAAAATATAAGAAATTGTAGTCCCCAGTCTCCAACCCTTCCTGTGATGGCTCACAGAACTGTATATAGCATAGGATGATTTGTTTTTCTAAAGCAGAAATTATAAGTAATGTCAGGGGAGGGAAGGGGGCAGGGGGAAAATGTACTGAATATAACAGTTAGCATCATTCTGAGGGCAAACAAGGAAAAGTTTTGATTATTACTCAGACGAAGTACCCTTTGATAAATAGGTAGGTGTGTTCCCCCCAGTAGAAACTACAACCTATTCACAGAATGAAATAGTCTGAGTAGCCATCATAAAGGTGGCTTTTGGCATGGGAACTCAGGGCTCCTAAAAACTGTGGATGCAACCAAGGAAGAAGGAGAACTGATTTAGAGAAGCTATATGCAAGTACAAGGGGGACAGGCAATTAATTACATTTAAACATTTATTTTGCATCATTACGTATTTCTCTGGGGGCTTTTTAAGGGAGAGAAGGTTCTTCTGAAGTAGCCTAATGTCTGCTTACACTATTTCCTATCAGTGACAGTGTCTGTAAAGCTTTACAGGCAGATCATTTGCAAGGCAGAAGTCTGAAGAATGATGTAACACTTTGGAGGGTGGACAACCTAGCAATAAAACAATTACTATGAAAAGCATTAAAAATCATTAGGAAGAAGTCATCCTCTATCCAGAATACTGTATGAAAGCTTATTTTGTGACACACTAGTTTCTTAGTGCCATCTAATATACAGTGTGCTTTAGCTCTGGGGTCAACATGAAGCCTGAGGGCTGAAAGGGTGCTGAGGATGCCTTCTCCCTCCAACCAGCCCATTGTAAAGTTGTGATATGAGTGCATTTTCAAACCTGTTCAGAGGTGTTCTTCAAGCGGATGAATTTTCCATCAACATCTATCTCCTCAATAGAGACATTTCCAGTGGCAGAAGCTGAGTGGGAAATGCTAACACTACTGCTGGCTTCAGATTCCTCCACATTAATCCTCTTCCTCTTCCCTCTGGTTGTACGCACACTACGGCTCGATGAAGCCCGTGAAACCGTCACTCGGGAAGATGGGCTTGGAGAAAGTTTCAACCTATATTTAAGAAAGGAATAAATATGTATACATCACACTTTGGTTTTACTTTTTCCACCATTTTTATAAACTTTCTTCCTCTCTCCTCCTCTTCCCATAGAATTACACAGCAAAAAGGTACAGGAATATAGTAAACAAAACACGTTACATGAAAAGGAGAAGACTTATGTACTTTTGAAGAACTGAATAAAATGTTGTCCAACAGCTGATTAATGCTTTGGAGCACAGAGTACTGATGGACTAGCACATTAAGATCATAAAGGCATCTCTATTAAAGACTGAATTCTTGGGTAGAAGTAAAGAAAAAACTCGGGGGGGGGGACGACACTTAAGCCATCGTAGAAAAATCTATGTAAAAAACCAATGGCACCAGAGCTTTTGCTGTTTCATCCCCACACTTGAGAGGAATCAGCCTGGACTAGTAGGATGTCATTCAGAAAACATTGAAGTATAAAACTACTTCCACTGACAGCTGTGACTTATCAGGCAAAAATTCTCAGTATTGCCAAACTCTGGGGCCAGATGTGGAAAATACAGCTACCTGTTAAGGTGGGCAAATCATAACCAATATTATTTCAATTAAGTTATTCTATACTTGAAGAAATTGGATAACAGTTAAATAAACCTGTAATTAACTCTGAAAAATAGTATTAACCATGGCACCAAACAGACCTACAAATGACAATTCATTAGGCCCTCAGTGCTGAATCTTAATAGAAGAATGGTATCTGTTCACTTGAAAGCTATTGGTCTGATACCCAAGCAGCTTGGTCTCATGGAGACTTAGAAGTAAGCATGTCAGACAGGAGGGAGCAAAAACTAGCAGTACCTTGGAAACAGTAGTAAAGCACCTAATGAATGCATTCCCAGTAAGAACTGCCTTTTAACAGAGAATAAGTCAAGTAAGGGAAGCACACAGATACCAGAATTTGTTGCTGCATTCTTTCATACCTCTCCTCTTCACCCTCCAGCAATTTCCGGTATGCATTGATTTCCATATCAAGTGCCAGTTTAACATCCAGAAGTTGTTCGTAGTCGTTCAGCTGCTCCTGCATCTGATTTCTGATCTCTGCCATTTCCTTCTCTTTCTCAGACAGTATTTTGCGACAGTTTTCCCGTTCCTTGGCCAAGGTGTCCTCAAGCTCTTGCACTCTATCTTGCCATGCTCTAGACTAAAAAGCATTGAAAACATGAGTGGTGCAAAGGAAAGCTCACCCAAACCTCCATACACTCTGCTATTCAGGCAACATGGAATTCAAAACATTCAGGTTAAGCATTCTCCCACCTTTCCAAATTCAAACTCATCTATATTCAACTTCCTGTTCTCCAGCTCATTTACTACTAACATAACACCTTAAGTTCCCGTGAAACTTACAACAGGCTTTGAAAGGCAGCTACCTGCTCCATTTTTCCAAGACCCAAAGATATGTTACTACACCTGAATTCATTCAGTCAAGAAAAATTGAGCTTAAGAGTAAAACCATTTAAGACATGCCAGACAGAACACAGAATCAAAGTGCAGCTTAGTGTACTTCAGATCCTGTGGTAAGTAATTGCTTTTTAGCTTTCATATGTCTGCTTCCCATTGCAGCTTACTGCTGCTAGTTCTGAGCTCTGGGAGGAAGTTCCTCTAAAGGAATAGGGGTTGCTGTCAGTGAAACCCTGCCTGCCTGTTATCAAAGCCTTCAAGGCTTCCTGAAAGTACAACGGTAAGTGTTCCATGAAGAAAGCTAATTTGTCACATCAGCATAATGGGATTTTTAGTGGACAATTGGAGTCAAACTGGCAGAAGCTGATTTTGGTAGCCCTGAAGTTATCAACCAACACCTCTGCAAATTCAAAAGCAAATTCTCTGAACCTAGCTGTCACTCCCAAGTTCACAACAGAACACAGGCAATTAACAAACTAAAGAAAGAAGGAAAAACCTCAGAAACAGCTGTTGACTGAACCACCAAAGATGACTGCAATCTAACGGTAGAAATAAGATTTAAGTAGACAAAACTCTAAATCCATTTCTTGTGTAACCTCATGCACATTCATTACATATCACCTGATCTCTTCCAGAGACTAACTTGCCTATAATAACAGGAAAACTGGGAAGACTCATATTGGCATTTGCCAAATTACTTAGAAAATAGTAATGTCCCCTGAATTTATAATCTTCACTTAACATACACAGAATTTAAGTCCACAAGAGTATACTGTACAGGAGGGATAAAATTCAAAGTGTATTGCAAAAAGGATCAAAGCCAAATATTATAAATATTTCCTTTTTTTAAAAAAATAAATGTTTTACTGCATTTTCAACTGATTAGTAAGTTACAAAAGCCCACTTCAGAACCAACTTCTAACATGTCTCATTTTCACACTAGATTGTCCACTCCTATCAAATAAGCAAGTACTAAACATATGGCTTGTCATTGGCTGTATCATACTTTTTCAGGTGCCATTAATGTGCTCTCTGATCTGACTGAGTATAATTAGCTTCTGTTCAAGACTCTGCTCTACAAATGCTCAGCTACAGTTATTTTCTCAGTCTCATCCTAATCCTGGTAAAATCACTTTTTTTTTTTTTAAGAGTTCTAGATGCAAACTGGATCCAAGATGAAAAGAGACATCAGACAGAGACTGCATATTCCAGCTCTGGCTTTGAATGTTGCTTTGTGAAATCCTATGCTAGGCTGTACAATTACAACAGAATCAAATTGCAGAACCTCAAGAACTTTTAATACAGAGCTCTTGTGTAAAATTGTTGCATCTATCCACAAAAGTTTCTGCAAAAGCCGGTTAACAGTACCACCTTTCAAATACTCTAGCAGGATACTGCACAAAAAATTCAACTTTGTTGAAAGGAAATTTGAAAAAGTACAGAACAGTAGAACAGAAGACAAATATAAGTCATGATGCTAAATATACAAGTTAAGAGAAAGTCCTTTAATATAAAAATCAACAACTGTAATTAACAAGACTGAAGAGTCACAAACAGCTTGTTACCTCTTTCTGAAGGTTGGCAAGATGGGAAGACAGATTATCAATTCGTATGCGACTTTCATTCAGTTCTTCTCTTATTGAGCTGGCTGCAGAATTGCTCATCTCGGAGGACAGTCTAGCATTCTCAAGCTGCAGTAGATGAAGTTAAGACATCAGCTTCAAAGTAACTTTTATTAAGAGAAATGAGTCACTAAAAACCACACACAACACTAAGCTGCAAAGTTCCTCTCTGCAGCTCTAACACAATGAAACATCTCCTTCTTTAGCTGTTAAATATGGTGGCTCAATTACCATGCTGGATTGCCCTGCTTGAAATCACAATCCCCTCAATACTTATTCTAGGATTAGAAACTTTAGAAAATTTCCCTTGTAGACATTACTGAAGTTGGACTGCCAAGTTCCATTTTCATGCTGGCCAATGTTTAGCTTTATATATTTAGTTACTGTAGCACTGGTTTTGAGTATGCTTAAATAGAAGAAGCTCAACTGAAATTACCAATTCTCAAAAAACAAGCAAACTTATACAGAAACAGTATACCTGAAAAGAAGGAAGAAAGCCTCAATTATGAAAGGTTTCTTTTAGACAAAAAAAATACTGAAAAATATTTTTAGCTAGATCTTACTTTAAATAAGTTTTTTCCAAGTCGGATTAAAGCCCTGAAGATAAGCAACCACATACTGTTAAGACTGAAAACTATGCTAACACATTCAGTTTGCATCAACTTTTCTGCTGTAACATCCCACCTTGTTTTTAAAAATACTAACTGCAAAAAGTACAGTCACAGAAACCAGGTTCAACTGAGACATCACGATCCCTCCTGACAGAAATGCTGAATCATAGCGGAGGAAGGAAATTATGAAGTATAACCGATTTCAGCTTGAATATGCTTCCCCTCTAGAAGTATGAAAAGCAGAAGTGATTGGGTGTGGTAAAACCTCCACATGTTTTGTACAGGGTCAGAGGACTCAGGATGCTGTCTTCTCAGTAAGCCCTATTATGAATTTTTTTTTTTTTTTAATACAAAATACGGGACCTTTTATTGATCATCAAGATTATGCTACAGGTGATGCATAGTACACATGAACTTTCCTTGAATTCACAGTAATCCCAGTACCACTTTTTCCCCTGCAGTTCACCTTCACATGGTCCTTCTTACATTATTGTACTTCCTGAGGATTAAACCTGTTCCCCAAATGAGACCTGAAAATGCAAATTCACATTCAAAAGCATGGTAATCTTAAACCAAGCTCCCTAATAAAATCCTCTGAAATGCAAGTGATCAGGCTACCTTTCCATTAAATAAAAATAAAGTAAATCAGACAACTATATGAAAAGATGTTCTCACTTTAGCATGGTAAGTCTGTTCAAGCTCTTCTTTGTACAGCTTCACTTGTGCATCATGCTGCTCTCTTATTTCAAGAAGGGCTTGGGCCAGTTTATGTTCATATTCAGTTTGACGCCCAGAATCAACCTCAACTAAGCGAGTTTCATGTTTTCGTCTGGTTTCATTGATTTCCTAAGAAAAACAAAAAAATAAAACAACATTCATTAAATACAGGACAAAACAAGTTTTAGAAGACTATCCGCTGAGCAGATAGCAATGCAGATTTTAGCTAGCCTTGTGCATCAGTATTAGTTTGTCTGACACTGAAACTTTCAGTAGAAACACAGGGCCATTTCCACAGTGTGATCTGCATAGTACCTTATTTTGTAACAGCCAGTCATTGAAATAAGAGCACGTAAAGTCACATTTCCTTCTGAGAGCTGTCTGCATTTTCAACAAATACACCTCAATACTATTAATTTCAGAAATACATCCTCCTTTTCTTTAGGTATCTTCTATGCTTGTACAAAATGAAAGTACTGCGAAATTAAACAGTCACTTTCACTAACCAGCATTTTCCCTATTTATTTGTATGCTTGTCCATGGTCTCTGGAAAAAAGGATTCCAACAACATGAACAAAGATGAAAATACAACTAGGAAGGAAATGAGCACATGAACAAAAGACAGTATATGGTTAGGTACATTTGTTACTGCTTTAAGTTTCCTCCTGGAAAGCCTCAAGTACTATAGGTAAAAGGGAGGGTGGCAAGAAAAAGCTCTATAAGATGAATATTCATCAACTTCTGTTTCTATTATTCAAAAGCATCCTATTAGCAAGTTCTCAAATTAAAAACAGTACAAGTCCATAGCATGTTTGAGCGTCCCTCTGCACTTTATTTCTCATAAAGGGATTATGCAAGAAATGATTAACCTACTTTCTCATTACTGTGAAAAGACATGTACATTGCAATACCACAGGCAGAATTTAACAGAAAACAACATGACACATGAAGCTATTTTATCACAAGAGCTCCAAGTTAACATCCTTTCTTCTAGGAAAAGTTAGAAGTCTGCCTGCTTGAATAGAGGTAACCCCTGCTCCAAGTGGGAGTTCAGACCAGATGCCTTCCTGAGGTCCCTCCCAACCTAAATTATTTTAATATTCTAGAATGATTCCCACAGTTGTCTTCTTCCCTTTAAAAATGTGAATCTTGAGACTAAAGCATTTACCTCCTCATACATGTTTTTACGGAATTCCAAGTCCTCAATGAGACTCTGACAACGGTTTTCAAGATCCACCTTCAGTAAGGTTTCATTTGCAAGCTGTTCCTTGGTAGCAGCTAAAGTAACTTCAAGCTTTAAAAAAAGAAATAAAAGGATCAACACAACAATGATTATATAGCAGAACTCACATAACACAATTACCTCAGCTACCTAGAAGTACAACTAGCTACATGTTATGGTTGAACTTGACAATCAAATCCAATATTTACATCCCTATTGTCTCCCCCCACCCCCTTTTGCATTGCTTGCACAAGTGAGTTCTAAGTATTTCACACTGGTAACTAGCATTAAAATATTACTTATCAATTTTCCTTACAAAACTTCAGTTTTTCTACATGGCAAATACCAGTTTCCTGGTCTCCTCTACTCACCCTCTTCAGGTTGTGTTGCTCAAGATCACAAATCATATGTTTCAAAGTGTTAACAAAACTAGCATTAACAAAACTAGCACAAGACTTTTTTCCTCTTTGTTCTATCAGATGCACAGAAGATTAAGAACCACAGGCAGAACCCAAAGGAGGGCAGACTCACCAACTGCTACCTGTCAGTTACTCATTATATGTATTTGTGAATTCAGTCTCTCCCCCAAAACCGTTCTACAATGTCATGTTTATTTTGACTCTTGACCTGCTTTCTTCAAGCACAATCCTTTGCAATTTCAGCCTGCAATTCTGAAATCACTCTATTCCACCATTCACGTTACTAATAACCTGAACAGAACTGGACACAAGACACCTACTCAGTATTGCCTCCAGTGTTGACAGCGAACCACAGTTTCTTGTAGTTATGACTAGATAACAGGTTTGCATCAATTTTTTGGATAGAAAGTTGCACTTTATCAGAATTACAGGTCTTAGTATGGAGGTATTATATACGAAAACACCTTTGCTGACAGAAGCTTGATGGTTAAATATTTCTTCTCACCTGTACAATTTGATCTTTTAAATCCTCAGTTTCTCTCTCCAGACTTTTCTTATCACCAAGCGCTGTGGCCAGTGCAGCTTCTTTAGAATTGAGGGCTGCTTCGCACTCCCTAAGTTTGACTTGGGCTCCATTAAGATCAGATTCCTTTTTTGCATAGCTGGAATAAATCAGAGAAAGTAGTAAGAAAGTCTAGAAATGCCCCCAAAGTAGACTGCTAACTAATAAAACAAGGTGAATCTTAATCTTAAACTTGAGAGACACCCAACAAAAACATCTTGTCTTGGCTTAATTTACTAAAACTCCTTAGTTGTGCTTTCTCATCTGATGTAACAATAGCTTAACATCTTGCTTGGAGAGTAGAAAACTAAATATAGGAGAAACTTAAGAGTACCAAACAAGTCTGAGAGACACAGATAGAAAGGAGAAACTGTGTGTTTATTAAAGGCACCTTTTGCTCTCTCTGGCTAGCCACTGTAAAATTGCCCCGCCTTCACCAGACTCTTAATAGGAAGAAATAAGTTCTCCCATCAGAAGGCTCCTTCCATAGGGCAGAAACAAGTAAATGATCTTCATTGCCTTTTATGCAAGCAGGAACTTGTTCAGATCCACTGTCTGGGCTGCAAATAGCCCGTTTGCTATTAACAGACCAATATCTCAATGAAACCTGATGTTTGCTATCTATAAGCCAGTCCTCCAGACATGGAAGCTGCAGCATAGTGATCTGCTTTGCAGCACCTTCTAGTCATGCGTAGTGGTAAGGTTCCACAGATCTGAGGAAAGATACCCAAGCCCTGCCTATACAATAGTCTGCCATCACTGAAACTGCACTGGTTCAGAGGTACTGTATCAGAGCTGTCTCTCTCTTTACAAAAGAAAACGCACAAGCTTTTCAAGCTTTACCACTCAAATTAATTTTTGTGTATACACAAGCTATCAAACAGTTTCTAGGTGTTTATTCCCTAAAAAGGCATACGCAAAGAAGTCAAACGAGAAAAGTAAAGTAATCCCACATAAACACAAACCCACACTCTTCAACCTAAATTAATTATTTACAAATAATGCTGCAACACAGTACCATCAAAAATAGGGGAAAAGAAAACCATACTCAGGAATCAAAATGACTGTTGACCTTTTATGCACAGCTGCTTGTGCCATCTAATGCGTAACACAAGTTCTTCCACCTTAAAATTGACTCTCTTTCTCTCTGGGATACCTATATTTCTCTAGTAAGGGCAGTAGCATATAGAAGTTCTAGATATTTATAATCAAACCATAAACATTTTATGGGAATGGACAGATTCAGGCTCAATAAGACAACCACAAGCACATTCTTCAGTTCTCACATCACACTTCTCTTTGCAGAAGTGAAAAAATATCAGAATTCGCAACACTGAACTGAGGAGACTGAAAATTGGATAAAGATTCTCAAGAACAAGATTAAAAAGTGTTAAAGCATTAATACATTCACTGCTTTTTTTAATCACTTTTTTCCTGCTTATAAGAAACAACAGCAATGCTTCTCAGCAAAACAAGACTAATGAAACATCAACACACAATTTTAAAAGGAGACACTCTCAAATTTAAAAGATGCTTTTCCAAGATTACATGCAAGAATAAGCAGTTAACATCAAGCTTGAGAGGTATGCGCACAAACGTTTGCAAAAAAGCATCTGTAGGAATAAAATTAATGCCTGGATGTTTTAGCACTACAGCCACGAGATGGCAGGCTTTACACAACAGACTTAGCCCTAGATAATCCTCTTCCTGTTGAGTAACACCACGCTCACCCAAGTGGTAGATTGCAAAGAGCCTACTCTTCTATACTCAACTATTTTTTTTTCCATTTCTTCTGCTCAACACTATGCAGTCCCTCCGTGGCATTTTACATACCACTTCTTAGACCCAACTGTTCTGAGCAGTTGGGTCCACAGCTCAGACAAAAGCACAGAATTTAGGTTTTGGCTACATGGGCTCCTACTTCCAGCACCCTGCGTTATTCACTGGAAGCCTCTGTCCTGTCCATCCCCTCCTATCCAGGCCTGTAGGAACTCCAGCACGCAAAGAAGCTGTACAGCAGAGGAGGAAAAAGGGAAGAAAAGGTGTCTTGCTATGGTACATCTGTAATAAAAATCTCTCCATCACCTATTGGGAAGTATGAGGGCCCACATCAGGCCTTTCATTGTTTGATCACTGCTGGAGAAAGCTTTATTCAAAATAGGGAGAAACTGTTTCATGGAGACTCTCTCAAGACTTTATGCTGAAACCAAGCCTATCAAGTAGGATCCTGAAACTAGAAATGGGCACATACACAGAGCTGCCCCCCACTCTGACCCTAGTTATCCTGGACTCCAAAACAGGAAGACGCCCCACATACCAGAAAGTTATTTCATTTTTTAAAATTCTTTAATGCAAATATCTCTGCCGATTACAAACTGGTAGGCAGCTAAGAAAAGAGCTCTTGCAACTGGGGCAGCAGAGAAAAAGATGTATAAAAAAGACTCACAACAATGTGATTAAAACCCAATACACTCCTGTACCGCTAAATTAGGTATTACCAAGTTACATCAGCCCAAAGTACCTTCCTCGCCTGTCTGCAACAAGATTGGCTGTGAAGCCATCCTGTAATTTAATGCAAATGAAGTCACAGAAGGGGGGAAAAAAAAAAGAATTAAAGTACTATTAGTTGTTAGTGTTATGAGTTGTCTAACTATGAGAGAGCTTATCCAAACACATTCTCAGAAGGAAAACAGAAACTAGAGCTCAACACTTCAAATGCTGAAAGCCAGATGAAATCTCAGCAACTCAGCAGGGTCATCCCAACCCTAAAGGCATATGTGAAAGAAGTGAAACAAGGTCAGAAACGCCTCTGTGAATTATAAAAACAAATACCAATGTATACAACGTACACTTCACCCTTACACCTAGTAATTCTTACCAGGAATAACTTCAGCCAGCTACCTTTTTTCCCCACAGAAAGCCAAAGCTACATCTCAGAACAGAAAATAAAACTCATAGAATCGTTTAGGTTGGAAAAGACCTTTAAGATCATCAAGTCCAACTGTTAACCTAACCCTGCCATCCCATCACTAAACCATGTCCCTAAGCACCTCATCTATCCTTCTTTTAAATACCTCCAGGGATGGGGACTCGACCACTTCCCTGGGCAGCCCATTCCAATGCTTGACAACCCTTTCTGTGAAGAAATTTTTCCTAATATCCAATCTAAACCTCCCGGGTGCAACTTGAGGCCATTTCCTCTTGTTTATTGCCTGTTAACTCAAACACCTTCCTGTAGAAGTGTTCAGGAATTAGCCAGAACTGTACTACTACAAGTAGCCTGGCTCATGAAAGAAAAAAAAAAAGCAAAGAAAGAATTGGTTACTTGCATCTTCTTCAAAGCAGCACTGGTTTTCCTCTCTTTTGGCTTCAAAGTATGTGGATCTTCTTATCCATGGAATTGTAATTTATTTTAAAATAGGATAGAATTAGGATCTGCCCCCCCCACCCCCACCCCAGTGCCAGTTCCTATTCATTTTGGCTGTACTTCAGGGAAAACTTGCACTTCAGAAATTCAACCCACAACATTTAACTCACATAGACACCACAGAGTGTAAAGAACTCTGTCTCACTCCTACCTAGCATTATCAGCACAGCTTCCACTAATGGAGCTGCAGCCACGTATACTTCAGAAATGGCCCAGCAAACACAACAAAATAATGCAATCTGTTTTCCCCAACACACTCCAACTACTCAAGCAGCCTGACAGCAGTAAGTGTTCCACAGTGGCACTCTCAGGAGTACAAATAACCCTGACAGCTGTAGCACACCCGCCCAGCTCACCACTAAACAAGCTAATGTCTCAGAGCAGATGCAGTCTAGCTGAGGCACAGATTTCCAAGCAGGTTAATTTGCTCACCATACCTAGCAACCTCTGAGGCAGAGTATATCAGCTCACACGCAACTATAAGGTACTGTGGTTAAGTTGTGTCTGCTTACCTGCACTAGCTCATCTAAAACTAATTCAAAGCTCTCAAATACCAAGGGGTAATCACTGCTTTGGTGAGATTACCTGGACCACTTGGTTTGCAGTTCAGTAAAATGGCCGAGTCACTGAATAGCTCACCAAAAGAGGCAGGCTCCCTTTTCACACTCTTGCACAATCACCCTTCTTTCCCTCAACCCCAAGGTTCACAAAATAACCTAGAATTTCCTTCTTAATTTCTCACTAAATCAGTAGAAAAGCCACACAGGAAAAGAGACAAAAATAATTTTCTACCAGCTTATTAAGTTGAATTGGCCTTCTGGAGCCAGACAAACCACACACCAAATGCAAGGTAAGCAGGAAGACTGCTTCTTTCAGTCAGTAGGTAGATCTCAGGTGTAATTTAAAGTTCCTTTGAAACTGACCATGTGCAGGATGCCACCACCCTACAGGTTTTTTCTCACCTCCCACACCCACCCACTCCTTTCTGCCAGTACTTGGAGAGGGAGATCACAAAACTAAGCATTACTAACATTAACCAAACCCTTCTCAAAAAACCTTGGTTTTCAGCCAGTTCATGACATAGCTACACAGGTGCTGTCATGCTTTATAATGCAGACTGTATTTACATCCATATAAGATTATGTGGTACTGCACATTAAGCTGTTTTTCCATTCCAGTTGTAGAGAAATATGAAAATCAAAAACCAAACTATAGTAATTAATGTTTTATGTTTTGTTTAGCTAGCACGCAGCTTTCCATGTTTTTTATCCTATGGTAGACAAGACAGTAAGGTTATGTTTTGCAAGGAAGTGATTTGCAATAACATAAGAAACATCTGTCTAAAAGCATTCAACTTTTTCTATATAGATCAACATGACAATAAAAGTAATTGGATAAGGCTTGCCTTTCCTGTAAATAAATATATGTAAACTTGTAACTTGGTCTCAACTTGTCTCATGTCACTCATTCTATTTAACTAGAGACTGTTGCTAGGTGTTTGAAATACACACTAAACATACACCATCTCTAGCCACCTACTGCTCAACAGTGACCCTTTTTCAAGAGCTCTGTCCACCACTCTAACCAGCAATCCAGGCAGAACCTTTACGTATGCAGTGCATACATATCAAGTCACTGCCCATTACCACGTTATCATAGAATCATATCATAGAATCACAGAATACCAGGTTGGAAGGGATCTCAAGAATCATCTGGTCCAACTTTTCTAGGCAAGTACACTCCCATATTCAAGACCACCTTTAACCCTACAGCAAATTGTTCCTTGCATTGTTATGTCCTATGCTGTGTGGTAGACACTCTTAGATGACTTAGTTATATTCTTACATTTCAATTGCTTAAATTATTGTGCAACAAGTTAATCATGCCCCTCCTTACTTTTGAGTGCCCTCTCT
The DNA here is from genome assembly GCA_023375905.1 of Nycticorax nycticorax. Lineage (NCBI taxonomy): Eukaryota > Metazoa > Chordata > Aves > Pelecaniformes > Ardeidae > Nycticorax > Nycticorax nycticorax. Next base: position 2,858,613 of record JAKFQP010000122.1, read on the forward strand.
ACAGTACACATCAGAACAGTGATACATTAAAGTGATGAGATTAAAACTCAGCAGTTCCCCAGGCACCAATCTTCGCCTCACCTCCCAAGACCAGCTACAATAATAAAAATATGCTTTGAAAAGTTTCAAGTCAGCTTCCTCAAAACAGCTCCTCTAGCTCATTACAGCATACCAGGTATGCAGCATAGGAAAAACTGGAACAGCTGTTACAACTTTGCTTGCATTAATGGTTCTCCTGAGTAGTTGCTCAGGGTACCAGCTGCAGAGTGCCACACACTCGCACAGTAATTCAAGCCATAGGCTGATACCAAGCTATTACTGACATTTATTTTACTGCCTAATCCCACCGCAGAAATTCATTTCAGAATATAGATGAGAAGAAAGACCAACTGAAGATATAAAAAGTGAGAGAGACAGAAATAAGCTCTTAAAGACTAAAAATGCATAAAACTAGTTCCTTGCCACAATTATTTACTACACTTACCCTTCATAAAACACTTCATGATAATCAATGACCATTATATCCTTTACCAATATCTTCAATAAACCACATAATTTCCTTCAAAGTTACTTTTATCACATTGTCTCCTCTTACAGGAGAGCAGATGTACTTCAGCATTGGAAAACTGCCACCATGAAATCTCAGCCTGCCAAAGACAAATGTAAACAAGGAGTTTCCTAAATGAGCCAGCATTACCACCAGCTCATGCTTCCTACACAGTGCAATTACTTCACATGACAGAGCAGAATACAGACAAGTCCACTCAGGGATTTTGACCTGCTGTACACTTAAGTAAGTCCCCGTAACGAACATTCACCTCACCAATGGAAATCTATCCTGAAACTTGACCCATAAGCAGACCGAGTAACACAACAGTAACAGTAAGCCTGACTTACTAAACTGCCCCTGTTCAACATTACTAGGTAACACAGCTGTGCCAAACTTAACAACATAAACCATGGTTATGTTAATTCTCAAGTTATACATCAGGATTTTTTCCTCCACCATCTTGGCTCTACAGTTCTCCCTGGTCTGCAGCTATTGCAAGTGATTAAAGCATGACACGCTTCCACAAAAAAGCAGAAACTTAATCCCATCTGTAAGACACTGGAGCGATGGGGCAATTCAGAGCTCCACTCTTGTATTGGCCGCTTAAATGACGACAGTATGAAATGCCCAAGGATCATGCCTTTCACTAATTTGCCTGCATTGTCTTTTTAACTCTTTTCTCAAGGAACACAAAATATGCAGTAATCTGAAGTCCCAGGCAAGGCCACACTGCTCTGTTGCAGGAAGTGCACTCTACCTAAAATTAATAGCTAGGAGTTTGGTGTTAATTGCATCATCACACACTTTGAGACTTTAGCTGAGACAGCAGGCAGCTACCTGGTTTCACCCTCATTATTCACGAGCAAGTCCAGTAGTAGGGAATCCATTTGCACAGACATTTTTTCTGTGTAACATTAAAGCTTACATGCCCATAAGGCTGTTAGTCCTCCACTTGCAGACAGATCTTCACTGGAGCCCATAATTCCTCACTTCGCCACTGTTGATTTGAATCTAATGATAAACCAATACCTCTATACAGATAGCACAGGAAGGCCAGCTAGACCATGAATCATTTTGCCCAACTTCAGCCAATTAAGTAGTGAATCATCTATGCTCACTCCACAGACCCAAGACATCTTGAGAACAATTTCTCCTACCATTTATCTCCATTGACTCTAAAAGGAACCAAATGCCTAGCCACCGCTAATCTGACCTGTATGTGGCTACCAGTATACCTAAACCAAGCAAACAGTTTGCAGCTTACCGAACAACACAGTCCCAACTCAGCCCACTTCTCTCCCTTGCCCTCAGTCACCTCCTATATGCAAGTCCTGGTACTTCTCTGCTGACAGAAAACTAGATCAGCAAAAGTGAGCATCTTTCTGACATTTTAATAATCCAAGTTAGCTGGCTGAACAACCAAGACAATGGCCAGAAGTGTAGGTAGGACGGTGATGGGAAGGTATGGCACTGTTTGCCTCCACAGCAGCACAGTGCTAGACTGGCTCAGCTGTGCCCCCACCAGCAACCTTTCCCAGCCAAGGGCAGATGAGAGGAATCTCACTCCAGCAACCAGAAGGAGTATTTTGCATAAAAGGGCAAGACAAAGTTTACTCTGCAAGAATCTAACAAGAGCACCAAACATGCCAGAAAACTCCCTGTTTTTTTCAGGTGGCTCCATTAGCCAGACCTTAACTACTACAGTTACTCTACCCATTTTTAAACTAAAGTCAGCGCATACACACCACACTGCACTCAGCTTTCTGAAAGGGCAAGGAAAATTCTGTTAAGAGAACACGCATTCTCATCATACCTTGCAAACTGAGCTATTTACAACTACCATCACACCCATACACTTGCGGAAAGTGTTTTAAAAGTATTTTTGTCAGATTTTAATATGTCTTAACAGCTTTAAGAAAGAAGCCATCAGGGAGTGCACTCCAAACCAGGTAAAAAAGAAACCCAAAAAAATCCAAACTGCTCTTTTTTAGACTGTGTAAATAGAATTGCAGGTAGGCTTAAATATCCTCAAGATATCCATCTTAAAAATACTCAAAGACGACTTAAGAAACTGCATGCCATAGCAAGGTCTGTCACCAAACAATAACAAACAGCCACGTACAAATTTATACAGAATCCAGTAGCCTTAAAGTGTTTGTTTTACTAAAGTATTCAGGAGTTCTTGTCATGAATTATAATCTGTACTCTGTGGTGCACAGAGATGATCTGTTTGAGATGGGTATTGACAACATATCAAGCACTAAGATTTCACTCCTGTTAAGAGGTCATAGCTGCAGCATGAGAGCGATTCCCTGCCACTCCTCTCCCAGTCATCGGGTTTTTGCTAAGTATCATACCACAGGAAGATGTAAATGAGAATATTATTAAGCGCCTTGATTACAGCCACAAAGAGGGAATCTATTATAGATTGCATCTTGAGCCCAATCTTCCACATGCACTCTTCTGGGAAGCTGACAGAAGACTGTATCTTCCTCCATAAAGCCATTAAGAGATGGAAATTCCTGGTTTGACTTTCTAGTCAAGCCATTTTGGTGCCTATCTGTGGCTACACCTTGCTTTCCCTGTCACTGTCAATCTCTTTGATACAAGACCTTCATGGGGCACCAAGAAGCAACTACAAGAACAACTAGACTCACTAGTTAGAAGCTCATTGTTTGTTTTGGGGTTTTAAATAACAAGTTAAGAGCCCCAAAGACACTGGAGCTGCATGCACCCACATGAAAACATTAATATGCTGGTTCACACATGAAATAGCTTTTTCATTTTGAAAAATCAGGGCTGAGTGTATTTAACTGAAAATCAAAATGAACAAGTTGTCAACGGTAGCGCAAGTTAACAACTTTCCCCCCCCCACCCCAACAGCTACCCATTGACAAACTGTGATCCCAAAAGGTAAGTGGGCCTAACTAGCAAAAAATAAAATTTAAGGTAAGCACACACAAGCACAAACAAATAAACAGCTGAATCAAGTCAAATGCATAAGAAGCAAAATTTAGTGGCACAAATCAGTTAATTGCAAGAGCAGAGATCTTGGCGCTGTGCCACAGAGCTTGCAGTCTTGAGGATATCTGGTGACGAATCTACCTTTTGTAACATCTTAATATCCAGCAGAATGAACAGAAACGACAGTTATTTTTTGTTTTAAGTAAGCCCTACTTATTATCTACGCGTGTATTTTCGTATCATGAAGTCAACCTCTTTCGGAAAGGACGTTTAGAAAGCCTCGACCCGCAACAGCCACCACGCAAACCGGCGGTTTTCACCCCGAAGCCGCTTACACCTTACGGGCAGAGCCATCTGCCTGAACGGGGGGTAGCGCAGGGCCACCCCGACCCGAACCCCGGCGCCCTCCAACCTCAGCTACGTGAAGGCGGACTCGGGCCGGGTTTCGCGGGTGCCGCCAATGCTGCTTCAGCCGGAGGGCTCGCTCTCCGCGGCAGCGGGCGGGCGCACGGCGGCGGCTCCCCGGCAGCCGGGCGTCAGACACCGCCTTCCCCACCGGCGCAGCCGGGGGGGGCGGCGGCGCAGGGCGGCGCTCCGGGGGCGGGGGCCGGGGCCGGGCCCGCCGCGGGGGCCGGGCCGCCGCTTCCCGCCAGGGCGGAGCGGAGCGGGGCAGCGCTGCCTCTGCCTCATTCATTCAAAGCCGAGACGGCGGCCACCGCCGCCCCGAAGCTCTCCCCGCCCTCCCGGCGGGCAGGCACGGCCGCCGCGGCGGGCACCGCTCAGCCCGGCCGCCAGCCCCGGCCCCCCCCGCGCCCCGTGTCCCCTCCACGACGTGTGTGTGTGTCCGTGTCCGTGTCCGTGTCCCCTCACCTGCCCAGCAGCTGCTCGTACTCGGCCCGGATCTTGCCCAGCTCGATCTGCAGCTTGGCCCGCTCCCGCGCCGTGTCGTCCAGCGCCTGGCGGGCGTCCGCCAGCTCGGCCTCGTAGACCGCCTTCAGGCTGCTGACCTCGCGGCCGCGCACCTCCTCCCGCTCGGTGACCCGCAGCTGCAGGGCGCTGTTCTCCGTCTCCAGGCTCCGCACCTTGTCGATGTAGACGGCCAGGCGGTCGTTCAGCTCCCGCAGCTCCTCCTTCTCCCGCAGCCGGGACATCCGCGTGGGGCTCAGCGCCGTGGCGGCCGCGGAGCCCCGGCTCCGTAGCCCCAGCGCCGTGGCAGCCGGCGTGGAGGCCGCCATGGCGGAGCGGCGAGAGAGACGAGCACGACCCGCGGGGGAAGCGGAGCGGGAAGGAGGAAGACCGGGCGGGATGCGCCGCGGCAGTAACAGAAGCAACGAAGCTGAAGCCGGCGAGCGGGGCGGGAGCCGAGCCCTCGGGGGGACGAAGGAGCAGCGAGCCGCCCGCCGCCGCCGCCCGACACCGCCTCCGCCTCCGCAGCGACGGCGGGCTCCGCGCCGCGATCCAATATGGCCGGCGCCCGCCCAGCCCCACCGGCACACGCCCCCGACCCGCCGCCGCGGCCGCCCACGTCACCCCCCCCGCCGGCCAATCCCGGGCCGAGGCGGGCCGGGCGCCGCGCTCCGCCGGAGCGGAGACTAAATTCAAAACCCGCCACCGCCCGCCACTGTCAGCCGGCGCGCGAGCGGGGGAGGCCCCGCCCCGCCCCGCCCCGCCCCGCCGCTGAGGCGACCCGGGCGCGGCGGCCCCGTCCTTTGTTGCCGCCCCCGGCTTCGGACAAAGGGAGCCGGACCCCGGCTCGGGGCGGGCGCCCGGGCCTTCCTCCGCTGCCCCTGCCGTGTCAGACGGGCTCCCCAGGGTCGCCGGCCTGCGCCCCCCGCCCCCCTCTCAACCCGGGTTTCGGTGTTAGCGCTCGGATATTCCCCAGCTGACGTTAATCTGGCTCCTGAAGGTTTACGGCGAGTGAGGTGTCGCCTCTTTAAGTACAGGCTGAACGTGAATTCTTCAGGAGAACCATCAGGCCTTGGGTGCTGCCAGTGCAACGGGTGGAAAAGCCGCGTTCTTCCGTGGCGGGCTGAACCCGCTGGAGGTCTGGTTTGTGGCTCTTAAATCAGCACTACGCCTTCACAAGCGATTAAGGAGGCTGTCTCTTGCGGAGGGGGGTTTACGCTAGGACCACCGGGCATTGCCAGCAGGCTGTTAGGAAACAGGTAGAAACTGGGAAGAGGAACATGGTGAACAGTTCAAAATCTCGATTGTAAACCCAACTGTCCTCACAGAAATTCCTGTAGAGAGGGCTTGTCAGCAGGAAAACCCTGAGATTTTCCCCGGCTTACATTTCCTCAAAATCTTTTAGTAAGGTTCCTTCTAGAACGAGCTGTGACGAGATTCCAGAAACCCGGTAGTTTTCCACCGGACACAAGGTCGCCCCTTTGGGAGCTGGGTGCCCCTTCTCAGTTCCTGGACATTCGCTTCCACTTCAGTTAGCTTAGCAAATTTCCACTGTTAAGTGACATCGCCTCAAATAAAAAAAA
>JAKFQP010000122.1:2865124-2917284 GCA_023375905.1 Nycticorax nycticorax
TTTTTTTTTTTTTTTTTCCCCTGCCAGAAGAGTTATGGGTGGGATATGTTTCATTTGACCTCCCAAATTGAAAGTTATGTATTTAAAACCCAAACTATTTGTAAGGAGGCCTTCCTTTTTCCTCAGAAACCTCAAGCTTTAACTTTTTGTTGATAAAACTATTGTATTTTAGCTACCACATGAGATTAAATTAGATGGGGCTTACTTAGCAGACTAGGTTGGCTAATACTGTAAAAATTAGGTGGAAATAATTATTGTAGTAGTAGGGGCTGACCAGATCAGTTGGCTTATTACAATTACCCGGTGAAAAATAAAATGTTTATCTTGCCAATTCCATGCTTACTTCCCACCAGCCTGTGTTTTTAGGTTGTTGATTCCATCTAATTAAAATATATATATAGATGTAGCATTTCCTATATATATAGGGGGAAAAAAGATAATAGTTGAATCTATTAAAATCTCAGTATCAAAAAATATTGTGTGGTTTCAATGGCAAGATTAGCTTCCATAATGAAGAAAGTTAATCTTCAATAATCATGCCATCTGATTTCTCTGCCATTTCCTTACACCTGAGATTTCTTGCTGCTACTTGTGTGATTGAATTAATCTTGCTCTACTAGTCTGGAAGAGAAAGCAAGAAAAGAATTGACCTTCAAACTGCCTGGGCTGATGTCAGATGCTTTTACTTGTGAAACTGAATATCAACATTTTTCCTCTTTGCTCTTGGCAGCTTCGCCTTGATATGGTGCGCATATGTGATATACTTCCTTTGAACAGAAAAGCCTGTAAGTGACGTTATTACATCAGCCAGAGGGGTCACTGCTCAGAAGCACAAGGCAGCCCTGAAGGACTGAGCACTGCCACTCCCATGCCTCCAGACCGCTGCCCAAGGGAACCAGGAGTGTTTTCTCTACCTTGGAAAACTAAACCAAAACAAAGGAATGTGACATTTACCCGTGTGGCTGACAACTGGACCCAAATCACATTCAGCTTGTTGAGTATGACAGTGATACGATTTACTGCTCTTAGAGCTGACCTCTGAAATACGTCACAAGTACTTCAACACAGCTTTACAATACCACTGCAGCTACAATTTAATACCTTTACAGTCAGCGTAAATTATATATAATGGGCATGTGCATGTCCTATAGACACAGCAGGCTACACTACTTTTAGACTCGCCTCCCCTAAACATGGAAGGTATTTCACTGACTGAGACATCTTTAAAGAAAAGCCCTCCAACATGTGCAATTTAACAGCAAAGGTTTTCGCTGTACACGGAGTAAAATAAACAAACTTCTAGAATCTGGAAAAGTTTGTGGGAGATTAGTTTAGATTCTGTAATTCCTAGTACATGAGCCATTTTTACTGTTGCCAACTTTGTTAAAATAGATTTTTTTTTAAATATATATAATCATTTGTATTCGTACACAATCTACTTTTAAAGTGGGCAAGAATCACAGTGAATATGTTCTGCAAATGTGTCAGTACTCTGAGGGTTATGTCAGGGATTCCGACATGACTCTTCTAGAGAAGAAATGGCCAAACATTTTAACTTTATGTTACTTAATCTGAGCATTCACCAGAAAACACTGTCTGTCTGTTCCTACTTGGGAAATGCCTGTTAAAGAAGAGTCAAACAGCAAATGCTGCAATCTGTCCTTTCAAGAAGGAGAAAAAAAAAAAAAAACAAAAAATGAATACAAATGTTTTTATGTAACAGCAAGAGTTAGAGAGAAAATAGTTACAGTCCTTCAGCATGTAGCAGGGCTGTTGTTCCTGACAGCTACATTCAGTGTTAAACAAGTGAAACTTCACTCAGTATTTTCATAATGCCAGAGCATGAAACAAGCTTGTACGCACATGACACCTTACCAGGGCCTGATCCAAAGTCCAATTAAGTTCACACTCCTGTGCTGAGAAAACTCCCTTTCAGGAGATCCCCCACCCCCCCACCCCCTTTTTTTCCCTGTGTTATCATATATACATCATAAATAGTACAGTGTGTAATTCTGGCGAGTCAAACAAAACGTTAATTTCCTTGCTTATCTAGTGCTGACTAGAGACCACTTCTGTGGACACAGTGGCTAGGAAACAGAATCTTACTTCGTTTTTCCCTTGAGATGTTGTTGCAGCAGGAGAGGGGAACAGGGGGGTGTCTGCAGCCATTTAGAAAGACAGCAAAATCTGGAGAGTCCTCACATGAGCAGATGGGATAATAGTAATACTCCTCCCTGTTTTTTGGCTTCAGTAATGCAAAAATGATGCCAGTTAGATAACTGTAAGTGCTGCGTGGTCCATGTGTTTCTAATTGCTGCTCTGTATACATTACTCTTAATAGATGCCCTCATGCATAACTTGAAGCCTTGCCAAAAAATACTCTTAAAATATTAATTTTACATTGTATCTCACCAGGATTCAAACAGAGCTATCAACATTGCCTGCATGCAAATGAAGTAAAAAAAAAAAATCTGTCATTTTTTAAAAATTATGGCTTAAGGTGTAATGGAAACTCAATTTTTCATTTCTGCTGAATGTTTCACATAGAAAATTTCCTTAGAAAACTTCAGTTAGTGTACTGTGGGATCTCTTCCTCCAGGAGAAGCCAAAACAGGATGAATAAAAGCATTTGGGATGCAGCTGCACTGTATGTGCGTGCCTACAACAGGCTGCAAGGTCAATGAGAGCAGGGGGAGAAGAAGGGAACGTAGCCTGGAGTAGCAGTGGAGGAAAGACAGAAGCAAGAAGAACTGCCACAAGACCTGCAGTGCTCCTCCGTATCCATGATCGAAACCAGCGCTCTGCTGTTTGCCTTGCGTAAGCAGATCCTAAACCATGCAGGGATGCGCATTTAAAAGAATGCGCGCAGGGGGGTGGGTGGTTGATTTTGGCTGAGATACTGTCCAGGGAATAGTCTACCCACACTGCTGAGGGTACATGCAGTGATGTGACTGCTAGTCGTAGTTAGTCACTTCCCACAGTGATTTCAAAACCCCAAAGGAAAGAGAAGGAAACCGCAGATGGGAAAGGAGAAGCAGGAACTGATAATTGTATGGCTCCACATGAAGATCTGATTAAGCTCACTTTTAAAACGACTGTACAAAACTAGAAATGTTGCATTTCTGCAAAACAGGCTATAAACCATAGTACAAATAGAGAATCTCCTTGCTAAGAATGCAGCTGTTAGCACAGAAGCCTTGTGCTTATACAGAAGTACTAGCTTTGGGGAAAAACCTTTTGCCAAGAAATTACAGAGGTATTAACCCTACTAGTATGTGAGAGTGTTTTGCTGTAGCTGGTGACAGAACAGCTCCGATTCACTTTGTAGGGGTATGGTTAGAGAATATGTCAATTGCCTGTACCTCTGACATTAGTTTTATAAAACTGTGGTTGTTTTTTTTTTTTTTTACAGACTAATTACATGAATTCCTTTGATTAATCACAACTCAAAGGTTTAGTTAAAAAATTCTTGTCCCCTTACAGGTAGAGAAAAAAATATGTTGAAAGTGTGAGTCAGTGCAAAATTGAATATCTTGAAGAAAATTAAACACTTGCTCTAAATCTAAACTAGTATCTTGCGGGTAAGATCAGGCACAGTGAGTTTCCCGGTTTCTCTGCACTAAGGCGAGCGCTTGTGTAGCTGATGTGCTCCATGTCTCTCAGCAAGCTTAGCACAGAATTTCAGAAAACTGGATTTTAACAGCCTGTTTGTCTTTTGCATGTGCTGCGCCCTCGCCAGCCAGAGCTCCTTTCCTCAAGAGAATAAACACCTGGAAAAGCCATGGGAGAAATAATCTAGCTACATCTGACACCATGAGTCACCTGCTCACCAGGCTGGCTCCTCCATACTGCCTGAACTAAGAACAGCAGCACTAGCTCACGGGAAAAACCCCAGACACCACGACCTGTGTGCAGTGGTGATGGGGGGGATCGAGAAGAGTGACTCAGACTGATGCACAGGATTAGGATTTCCTTGCTCCCACCAGAAACTCAGCTCCAGACTCCCTAACAGAGTTATGATAGAGTGCTTTTTGAGACTGTCAGTGAAAATACCAAAATCTTAGAATATGGGCAGTCTGTCTGCTCCTGCGGTAGTTGCTGCGGATGACAGGACAAATATAATAAACATGCAGCAGATTTCAGGTGCAGACATGCCCTTATGTTTAGTTTTATACCAGTAGCCTCTTTTATGTGGCCGGGAAGATAAAGAGTGTCAGTGTTTCTTCTAAGGGTGTTGCAGGTGTTGGGAATACCAGTTTTCACATTATGCATTTGAGGACATAGAGGCATATGAAAGCTTTATGAATTTTTTCAATAAATTAGCAAGGCAGTAATTATGGTCTTAAAGCTTGGCGTCTAGGTTGTAGAGTTATTCTTTAGAAGTCTTATTCATAAAGAAGTCTTGTAAAAATGGTACTGTGTTTCAGAGTTAGGAACTGTGATTACTTCCACAGGTCAAGGGATTTCTGATACAGAGTATTGGCATACGGAAGATACCATAAACCGCAAGACAACTTCAATGCAGTTTAAGACTCATCTTCTTCCTAAGCATTTTGTGTTTTCCTGTAAGGAAAAAAAAAACAACACAAAAAGTTGATATTCACTGAAAATAAAATTGGACAGTAAGTTCTTTCTCCCCCAGAGCCCAATTCTGCTTCAGCTGAAGCCAGTGTTTTCAACAGCAGCAGGATCTGGGACGATCAATGGGATAACAAAGAGGTTGCGCCCGTACATCACAGTCTTACCCCAGAAATGTTTTAGGACTTGCTTTATTACTGTTTGTGTGGTCAGTGTGTTGATACAGTCTCAATTTAATTACTATCAGAAGCTGCAGTAACATAATAATTAAAATACGGAAAAAAAGATCATCTGTTTTCAGTTCACTTACAAGGCCAGAAAAGTGTAGTTCTGATGAGCTATGGTTTGACCGACTATTAAGACTTGGCATTAGGCAAAAGTCTAATAAAAACATTGTAAATGATAGGACAGCAAATCACAATGTCTTACACTCAGATAATCACATCTTTAAAATACAGGAGGAAATACAATTTTCAATACTTCATCTTAAGTCCTTTTAGCATAGAGAGAAGTGCGGGAAAGTACTGTGTGTTTCTGATCCGATATCAACGGAGATAAATACAGTATTTTGAGATGTATGCACAAACATATATCCAGCTTCAGCAACAGTATTCTTCTGGCAGTTATGATTTTTTGCACTGGCATGATTGCAGCTAGCAGAATCCAGCATAAATGTTATTTCTCAGCTGTGTAATATTGTCTGACAGTGTTCTCTCTCTAGTGGAAATTCAGTATGTACTTTCTAGACTTCTGAAAATTCAGAAAAGGGAGGCTTGCTTCAGACTCCTCAGGTTGATATTAATAGCCTCTTCCATTCTTAAGTGTTGGTTTAGCTATATCTATTGAATCGTCCCCAGCCTTGCTTGGCAGAGGAAAAAACTGCAATATGCCAAACCGCCATAGCAGCGTCTTCCCACAGCCCAGCTATTTGTAGCCCTGAGTTATGAGGCAGGAGGGATTATGGATGCCAAGAAAACTATATGACCGCTCAAGTAGCCACTTTAAAAAATAAGAAAACTTTTTGAAAATGAAAATAAAAGATTTACCAAAACTTCAGAAGGAAGTCACAGTGTGTTTTTGGCTACTAACATTCCAGTTCTGGGACTCTGTGAATGCCACACTGTAACTACAGGTGACTATAGTAAAATTCCCACTCTGCAAGTTTAAGAGGTTTTTATTTTTTTACGATGGCTGTACTTAATTTCAGCGTGCTGCTTCTGACTTCCTGAAAGCAATGCAGATACAAATATTCCTAGATTTTACTATTTTATTATTATTTTATGTATATATATAAAATATTATATATATAATTAATAAAATAGTAAAACCTAGGAATAATTGTATTCTTTAAAAGTCAGATGTTGAATCTACTAAGCAGGCTCTGCCAGTACCTGAAGTATTGTTTAATTTCACCTGGCTCACAGTGGTAATTAATAGGCAGAGCTATATTCTAATCAAAACCTCAAACTGCATACAGATTCTAACCCTCTGGGTGAGGGCTGTTGGAAGAGTGAGGCAGAAGACTGCGCATCTTGCACCACTCAGCTAAGCTGCATGCAGACGTCTGAACGATGAAGACTGCACGTGTCCATGAGCGGAGAGAACTTGGAGTGCCAGAGCGCTGCTGCTGACACACCAAAACCAAACTCAGCACCCCAGAAAACCCTCTAATTCACAGACCTGTGGCTTCTAAGTGGCACAGAGGTGATGCACCTCCCGGGAGTGGGTTTCATCCCCTGCACTGAAGCAGAGGTAGAAGGCAAACTTCCCAGCAGCGCAGGAGCAGAGCCCACCTGGGCCCGCTCACTCTGATAACCTTGCTGTCAGCCAGTCAATTGCTGGTAGAGCTTTCAGCAGCCACTGACCCCCTGCTGTATGCCTGTCGCCACACGCATACAGTCGTACTTTAAAGTAATGAATAGCTGCTATTATATATGAGGGTATATCAATTTTTGTTGGCTGAGAACGTTAATATTGAGGTGTACGTAGGCCGTACACACCTTTCTGTTCAAGAATTCCTTATGAACGGAGAATCACTTCAGACATTGAAAGGGCATGGAAGTAGAATGTGAATTGAAATAGAACTTGAATTAGGTGCAGAAATTACTAGCAGGTTCTTACCTTTTAAATTACCGGTAACATCACTATAAACATCCTTCTTTTGTGTGCCAGCAGAAAGTAAGAGGGCATAAGGAGCCTCTTACCAGCAGTGTCTTCCTGATGAACCTTCCTAGAACAACATGCACTTCTTTGTTTGCACTGGTATGTACAGGACAAATTATTCAGAAGGAAGGACCTATACCAGAGCTTTACTGTACAGGTCCTCTCTACTTCAGTAAAAGTGATCCGACCCTGTAATTTTTATTAATAACTGCCTTTCACAGAATAATGATGCTCATAAAATAACCCTTCTTGAAGTTTTCCCTTCATTGAGAGCCACACCAAATGATTGATGCAAGAGTGCCTGAAGATAGCTACAGAGAATTAAGAATTGTTTATTTCCATTTGGTTTCAGTGACTGAAATCAGATGGTGTTTTTGCCTCTAGTATCCAGCAAGCAAGTTCTCTGAAAAATCAGCTTGCTCCCCCAGCAGGAATAAGCAATTAAGATGAAATAAACCAAGAATCAACAATACAAATGCAATCTTGCCATGTGCACGGGCCTTCCTCTCCCAGGGCTATATTCTGTTGTAAGGCAGAGCTCTCGGACAGTGCCCAGGCAATTGGCAGGACTCGCAGCCACACTGGCTGAAGCAGAAGGTCAGATCCGAAGCCACGAGGACTATTAAACAGTAAGGTTTGTGCAGCCGTGCCTAAAGGTAGTCAGGCAGGAGCTGCCAGCAGGAACGAAGGGCGGATAGGCCTTGCCAGCAGTCAATCTCACATGTTTCTGAATCAACGGGAGACTCGCCTGTGCCAGCTTGGGGATCACAATCCCTGCAGTGGACATGGGAGGGGAAGGCGTCTTCACGCAGTTCTGCTTCCAGGCTTGGTCATACAGTCTCCTCTGTGGACAACTCCCAGTGCCTTTGAGAGAGCTAGGAAGGGCTGTTCTTTCTATCAAAAGCTGTTATGTGTAGGCACGGTTTGCACTAATTTCCCCAAATCAGTTTTGGTTTTGCACTGAGTACACTGAGTGTACATGTGGTTCTTAGTCGCGTGTAAAAGCCCTACATGTACCACAACAGTGTTTCCTGCTTAACCTCTGGAAATCATATTTAGAATTACATTACTCTTAGAAATTTCTCTAAACAGGACAGGGAGGTAATCACTGTTTTTAGGTCACACCTTCCTAAGTTTCAGGTACTCTGTTAATTTTCTCCTGGGCAATATTTTTACTTGGATCATTGTAAAATTGTTTTACAGTCATCATTGGCTGCCTTGCACATGAAGAATTTTTGGAATCCTAAAGCTTAGTTCCTCATGGTTTAAGAGATTTGGGTATTAATTCCAAATGGCATCTCACAAAGAGCCAAATTCCATCCAGGGATAAATGACTGCTCATCCATGCCAACTTTAATGGGATCTGCTCTGGTCAGCAGAGGACAGGATTTTATAGAAGTCTCTTACTTGATTCTGCACCCATCTGCAAAAGTAAATACTGTATACTTCTCTTGAAGCATTATTGAAACAGCAAATAATGTTAACCACTGCAAGGAGGACAAGAGTACTGAAAAGAACTTGAGTTAATGTTCTTACTGATAAAAAAAATTTTCAAATCAGTAGACAGAAAGCTTATCTCATAAATAAAAGGTGCTATGCTCTGTAATAGCCTGTGAGTGGGAAAAACAGTTTTTGATAACAAAGAATTTAAAAAAAACCCCAAACAAACACACTTCCTACAGGTTCTTCTACAAATAAGGTAATTGCTAACATATTGATACACTGGCTGTGAAAGAAAACTCCTGTGTCTTTCTAGAACTACATTTGCAAACTCTAAGAATCTGTTCATCTTCTGACCTTCTTGCAGGCTCAAATAGTTGCCCAACTGGTTCAAAAATTTCAAGGACCTGCATAATTCTTTCAGGCCGTGTGTCAAAAATTGCTTCAACATCTTGCAGAGATGACTTAGTTCTGAAAATATGCATACAACTAGACAATAGCGAACCTGCAAGATATCCTCTCCAAAGTTCTGGGCTAGAGACCTAAAGCAACAAAATCTGTTGCTTTCTCCCCTGCCTTTCTTTTCAGGATGTAGCTTATTTTTCTTGCCTGTGATTTCCACTGAATATGCCATTGCAAAATGCCACCTCTTCTTCTGTATGCCAGTATCTATGAATCTTATGCTAAAGAAATATGGTGCATAGTAACAATCAAGAGGGAAGAAGGAAGTAACATGTTTTTTATTCAGCGTACGGGATAAAATTCATGCTTCACTTTGAATCAACTGCTAAGTATCAGAGAGGGACTACCCTAAACATGGATGTTTCAAAAATCTAATGAATTGCTACCTTTTTTTTTTTTTTTTTTATCTTTAAACTTGAAAGCACTGTCTGCATTCTTTAGGACAGGAAACTCATTATTNACTTGTCCTTGCAAGGACTGGACAAGGGCGTGCAGAGATGTGTGACTTGAGACTCGGCACTACACTGTCAGTCTCTTGCTTCCACAGCTGCCGCTAAACTGGAGCCCAAACCAGCACATACAATAGATTCCCCTTTTCCAGACCAGATTCTAGCATCCCTTTGCAGGGCACTGATTCAGTCATTAACACTCTGCTAATTATACCAATTATCTCATGCCCAATCGATGCCTGGTACCCAAGGGTGTGCATTATGTGTGTCCAAAATATTATACAGCACGTCCCTGCCTGCAGGGATAACGTTATCATTGCACATTCTCAACAAGCATGGTCATCTCAGGAAGGCAGCACATAGGTATCACTTCAGTGCCAAGTTCCACCCCTCACGTCCCTGAGTGGTACACACGTAAGAGAAGCCAGAGAAAAAGTGCGGCACCCTCACTGCAGGGGATCCTGTCCGTGATGCCAATTAAAAATGGCCCGATCCAATGTTGGGGAGGTTTTGCTATGATCCCAAGAGCGAGATTAAGACACAAACGAGGTCAAATACCGTTCACCCAAAACAGTTTTTATTACAAAAGGGAGTGAGGTGAATAACAGCAGCGATAGGACAGAGGGAAGTAGAAGGGTAGAAATCAAGCAAGTGTTGGGAACAGGGATGCAAGAACAGTCACCACCATGGATCCGCAGTGTCCCGGGGATCCAGGTCTCTCGGCTCCCGGTGGTGGGCGATGGCGCCGTCTTTGCCCCAACAGGCTCCTTCGTCTCTCATTCAGGGTTGCAGCATCCAATGACGTTTTGCCATGTGGCTCCAGCCCCGCTCTTCATCCGCTGTTCAGGGACTGCTGCATGACCTAGTGGTTGCAAATCAGGGCAGGATGTTTTTTGCAAAGTCAGGGGCTTCCGCGGCCTCGCAGCTGCAGCTTCCTCTCCCTCTAAGCAATCCTTGAGACAAAACTTTCCACAATTCAGCCTCTCACACCACCCCGTGGCTCAAGGCTGGCTTTAAGACTCATGGTGGCTTTGAGAGAAGACAGCTATTTAGAAAAGGTTAGAAAAGAGCACCTATCCTCTTATACAATGTTGATAATTGGGGATTCAGATTTTTGAATTGTGCGCATATGTTTAATACCATCAGGTGAAGCAGTGGTTCTAAACTGCATATTAGTTACAGCATGTTGAATCAGTTGTACAAAGCAAGGAATGATGCAGGGCAAAACCAATAACATAGTAAAACCACATAACATGTCAAATAAAAGTCACTTATCCCATGGACCACCAGCGAGCCAGGAAAACAAATCAGTACCCCAGCCTTTCTAGGTCTGGACAGGGACGTGAGCTAACTTCTGTATCCCTGCAGTGACTTGTTTGACAACTTTATTGTTGTCAGCAATTTTTAAGCAACAGCTGGAATAATTTAGCTTATCACAGATGCCCCTTTCCTCGGCTAGCAGGTAATCAAGAACCATGCGGTGTTGGAATATCGCAGTTTGCATTTGGGTAGCCTGGTCAGCTAATAGGTCCAGGGCTTCGGCCATTTGATTTCTAATAATCTCCAAAGTAGCTTGCAGCCAAATGATTCGATTGAAATTGTAAATAGGTTCTTGAGCACCACTAATCCACTCACTGGGGTTCCAAGTAGCAGGTCCATAATGTTGTATAATATGATGAGGGGTCCACTCATCTTTGCCCCAGGTTTGCTTTCTCCCCCCCCATCATGGAGGTGTCAATGGAACATTTATCTTGACTCAGATCATCATACACCTGGACACCCGGGGGTTGCCTTCAGCTCCCAGAAGCAAAAAGAACAGGGATCAGACTAGGCCTACATAACATACCCCTGTCCAATCCGCAGGCAATGCTGTATAAACCTTTTTTCCATAAGTGACCCAACAGTGACCCTTTAATGATCGGGTGCCACTTTCAGACAGGTCTTCGGATTTCCACGGCGATTGGAAATACGTTGTGTTATCTGCTCCCAGAGGATGGTATAATGATACCATAGGTTGAGCGCTAAACATCTTGTAAATGGAACAGGACCAAGCACTGATGTCCTTATTCCAAGAACAATTAACACTGGTGTTACAGTGTAAGGTGTAATTTTTGGTGGAGCTGGCAATATAAATTTTAGTCTGATTAGTGGGTGACTAAAAGCTGCTAAACAACTTCCTGTGTCCTGTTTGATTTACCCAGGCCCAGCCAGACCAGTGAGGCATAAAATCCTGGGAAGTAGAGTTGAAGATCTGGCAGTATATCTGGTCACCGTTACCGTGCACAAAGGGGCTGCCCCAGTTCGTATTTCTTGAACAATTAATTGGTCCACAACCATCGGTGAGGCCATGATTTCTGTAAGTAAAGGTCCAGTTACACTTGCTGCTTCCCAAGAAAACACCACCCTCTTGTGTTCAGTTCAAGTAATATTCGCCTTGGGCTGGGTATTGTATTGTCCAAGGCTGAGTGTTTCCCCTCCAGTAGGAATCATTTTTGGCCTCACTGTAATTACTCACTAACCATTCAGGGGACATAAGGGTAGCAGTCCGTGGCCAGCTTTCCAGACCAAATGGCCCTCCGCACACCCAACAACTGGTAAGATTAAATGCATGGGCCACGGAATAGCCTAAAGTTACAAATTTGGTTTCCTGTTCTCGGTTAACACTTAGAGAGCCGCGGCTTCTCCAGGGATCAAGGGCAAAGAGAGCAGTTACCCAAACCAATTTCTGCAATAGTTACGTAATACATCCTAAAAAGATTAACAAACCAATGAACACCAATACGATACAAGGGATTAGAATTCACATGCGGGCCCTCTGTTGCAGTTCAGGATACTGTTCCAGGCAAAGTTCACCTCCAAAAGAAGATAAAAAGCATCCTCAGTTCGTTTTGGGAACTGGATGTGAAGGGTCACTATCAAAAGGATGGGATGATCCATCATGTGTTAATTTTGAGTTCCTTCCCACGGGCATCTTTCTCTTGGCAGAGGCATCAGTAAACCAAACTTTCTGTAATTGTTCTGAAAACAGGGGGGCAACTTGCACCGCAGGGGAAATTGTACCATTTTCAGCTTTTAAGGCAGCTTCTTCCTGAATAGCAGGGGTCTTGGCTGCACCCTCTGAGACCTCGAAAATATTGCAGTAATGTTCTATCTGAGCGTACCATTTCCTCACGGAGGCTCTTTGTACCACCCCATTAGGGGGCGGAGTTTCTGCCAAAACTTCTTTGACTAACTTAAATGGGCCCTTTAGTACTGTTGGTTGTTGCCGAACAGTCCCCTTTCTCTTCTCTCAAGGCTAAACTGACTACAAAGGGTCCCTTTCCTAAAACCGTGAATCTTTTTTCAGCGTCCTTAAAGCTACGGGAGTAAAATCCAATAGGCCGGGTGGGTTCCTCAGGGCCCTTTTGCCATAAATGTATGGACAGTCCGGACTTAGCGAATATCCACTCGATGTGAACAGGATCTATAGGATGAATAGGGCCAAGAGCCTGGTGGGCAGTTGCCTCAAACACCAGCAACTGACTGAACTTCATGGGGTTCAGTCCATTCCCACAGGGCCCCCTTTTGGAGTAGGTCATACAGGGGCCTAGCAATAATTGAGAAATCAGGAATGAGTAATCCTAGCCCATATTGCAAATCCTTTTTTAATTTTGCCAATTCAGTAGCAGTGTAAGGAATCTCTTTGGTCATGACCTGGGGGAAACGGGCTTGATCCTCATCATAAATATACTCAGTTTTGACCAAAGGTTGCAGCGAGGGTGTTCTAATTTCTCTGCCTTCTCCCTTTCTGCTTGCAAATCATCAAGAGGATAGCTAACTTCAGGTTGGGGTGGGTGGGGGGGACACGACATCTCCTCATGGGCAATGCCTGTGAGAAGTTGCTACTCAAGAGCAATCTGCAGATGTTTCACCTGATCTCTCTCCCCTCTGAGTTGTTCTTTTAATTCCACCACTTGTCCTTGCAAGGACTGGACAAGGGCGTGCAGAGATGTGTGACTTGAGACTCGGCACTACACTGTCAGTCTCTTGCTTCCACAGCTGCCGCTAAACTGGAGCCCAAACCAGCACATACAATAGATTCCCCTTTTCCAGACCAGATTCTAGCATCCCTTTGCAGGGCACTGATTCAGTCATTAACACTCTGCTAATTATACCAATTATCTCATGCCCAATCGATGCCTGGTACCCAAGGGTGTGCATTATGTGTGTCCAAAATATTATACAGCACGTCCCTGCCTGCAGGGATAACGTTATCATTGCACATTCTCAACAAGCATGGTCATCTCAGGAAGGCAGCACATAGGTATCACTTCAGTGCCAAGTTCCACCCCTCACGTCCCTGAGTGGTACACACGTAAGAGAAGCCAGAGAAAAAGTGCGGCACCCTCACTGCAGGGGATCCTGTCCGTGATGCCAATTAAAAATGGCCCGATCCAATGTTGGGGAGGTTTTGCTATGATCCCAAGAGCGAGATTAAGACACAAACGAGGTCAAATACCGTTCACCCAAAACAGTTTTTATTACAAAAGGGAGTGAGGTGAATAACAGCAGCGATAGGACAGAGGGAAGTAGAAGGGTAGAAATCAAGCAAGTGTTGGGAACAGGGATGCAAGAACAGTCACCACCATGGATCCGCAGTGTCCCGGGGATCCAGGTCTCTCGGCTCCCGGTGGTGGGCGATGGCGCCGTCTTTGCCCCAACAGGCTCCTTCGTCTCTCATTCAGGGTCGCAGCGTCCAATGATGTGTTGCCACGTGGCTCCAGCCCCGCTCGTCGAGCGCTGCTCACACAACTGTCGTAGGACCTGGTGGCTGCAAAACAGGGCAGGAAGGGTTTTGCAAGCCAAGGGCTTCCGTGGCCTCGCAGCTGCAGCTTCCTCTCCCTCTAAGCAATCCTTGAGACAAAACTTTCCCTGGCTAAGCTTTAAAGGTTAAAAATACAGCTCTACTGCCAAACATCATAAAACTGCTTTCAAAGAACTGGCCTGGAATCATGAAGCGATACTAATGCATTACCTTTTTCATTATTATTATTTTTAAAGGTAAACAGGATTACTGTTGGTCTCTGATAAGCACACGCAACCTGCACAAACTTAACCCCACCACCAGCTTCTTTTGAGAAAAAGCTGTTTTCCATGCCTGTCCTTGGCTAGGAAATTCTTGGGGCAGGAGTGACACTTAGAGGAGGGGAGAGATGACACATTTTGTCGACAGTGTTTTAAATTAGGTTCGGATATCATAGAATCATAGAATGTTTTGGGTTGGAAGGGACCCCTAGAGGTTATCTAGTCCAACCCCCCTGCAGTGAGCAGGGACACCGCTAACCAGATCAGGTTGCTCAGAGCCCCATCCAACCTGACCTTGAATGTTGCCAGGGATGGGGCCTCCACTACCTCTCTGGGCAACCTTTCCAGTGTTTTACCACCCTCATTGTAAAGAATTTCTTCCTTATATCTAGTCTAAACCTACCCTGGTTTAGATATATTTTTTTCTTTTTTTCATTTTCTTGCCAATGCTGAGCCAAGGGGATGGTGAGTGCCCCTATCCGGATTTCAGTGAGCCCCCAGCGTGACTTTAAAACAGGGCTTACTGAGTTCGGCTCCAGGTCCTGCTGCTAACACCTCCTTAACAGATTTTAGACAACAGAATGCTTCCTCAGTTACTCTTCCTCTGGGGAAGCTTGGCCTCCCATCACACATCAGATCCAAGTTTCCTCCTAGCTGATAGCTCACATTCTTGATCCAGAGACGCTATCCGGCATCTGGGCAGGATTTCCTTCTGGGATGCAACTGCTGGCTCTGGCCTCATTCCCACATCTTCAACCTGAAACTCCAGAGTCACTGAACCTAACTCTTTCCTATAGGTATTTTTAGTTTAACAAAATACAACCAATTTCTCTCAGGTCTCCTGAATGACCGGCAGCTTTTAAATACTCTTAGCCCTCAAATACTCTTAATGTGGCCCTTAACATTTTTCCTTTTCTCCATCGAGGGGGAGCTCCACCTCCTTGAAAGTTCAACTCTCTCTCCAAAACAGTACAAGAGACAGGGTAGAAACTATTCCTCTGATTGATTTGAAGCACTTAAAGATGTCCCAGGGGTCTCTGTTCTGCAGGTGAAGTCTGATCACCTTTGGGCACAAATGGAGCAAACACTTGGTTGTACTTGTGGGGGGAAGAGCAAAAGATGGCTAGCCACACCGCTGCATGAACAGCAAGATTCTGGAGGGAGCTGTCAGCATGCAGGAACGTGGGAAGAGCCATACAAGTGGCTCAGGTAACACAGAGGTGACATTTTCTCCCATACCGCTCCTGAAGCCCTCTGCTCTTCCCCCAGGAGCAGTGAAACCTCTCAAAGGAAATTGCTCTTCCCAACACAGCTCTACAGATGAGGAGGGTCAATCACTGGGTTATAGAAAAAAAACAAAACAACAACCAAGCCCCAACTTTTTCTGAAAATAGCTTTCTCCAACAGCCTCAATACAACTTCACAGATGCCAACAACATTTTTAACTCTAAAATTCTTCCAAACAAGAATAGAAAGCATAGGAGCAGGCTGCTGTTTATTCATCTAATTTTGTCTCACTGTCAGTGTTTTTTTCTCTCTTTTCTGCCCAGTGCCAGATCAAAGACTGACAAATAAATGAAAGCAGCAGTGCAGCCTTGTTTCCTGCGGTACGGCCTGGTACACAGCAAAGAACATCTTCCTCAGGCCCCTTGTACATACTCCCTTGCAAATGCTGGCTTGCAGACTACAGACAGTTTATGGGATTTTGAAGGAGGGCCATTAAATCGTACTGCATGGTGGTCTCAGCTAAAAGGCTAAAGGTATTGCGGGTTGAACTGTTGTCGTGGTTTAGCCCCAGCTGGCAACTAAGCCCCACCCAGCCACTCGCTCCCCCTCCCTGCCTTTGGTGGGATGGGGGAGAGAACTGGAAGAGCAAAAGTAAGAAAACTCATGGGTTGAGATAAGAAGAGTTTAATAATTGAAATATGATAATAGAAATAAAATAATAATATTAACAATAGCAATATTAACAACAACAACAATAATAATAATAATAATGAAAAGGAGAACAAAGGAGAAAGAGAGGCAAAACCCAGGAAAAACAAGTGATGCAACTGCTTTGTGCAGGTCACTATTAATCACCTCCAGGACAGCTAATTCCCTCAGGTACTGAATACCTCTCCCCATGGTGGTCCATTTGCCTGGGTCATATACAACATCTTTCTTGAAGGGATACCTACCTTTCCTTCATGCCTGACAGTAGTTGCCTCCAGAGGCTGAGGGCTTGTGCCCCTTTTCCTATCGCTTTGTCAATGGCCCCTGCCCTAGAAAGGGATCCCAGCGGTTTGGCTTCCCTACCCTCCAGTTCCAGGCCACTGGCCCCATTACCCCAGCATTGGAGCAGCCAGGTGGCAATGTGCTTGCCCGGACAATGGCTGAAATCTTTTTGCATATCTTGCAGCTCACTCAGGGGTAGAGATCGGGTGGTTTCCATTTCCTTTATGAGTTCTTCCTCTTCTTCCTCCTCCCCTTGTGATGGCCCTGCTCTTTCATCCTCCCTTTCTAAACAAGCTGACTTTCACTTCCAAGATTTCTTCTTGTCTGTAGGGACAACTGATACTGGCATGGGTTGGTTCCCTGGTTCAGCTGCAGTGCCTGTCGCCGGGGCTGGAGTAGCCACAGTGCCTGTCGTTTTGTCACCAGATCCAGAGACCTTCTCCTCCCCTTGAGGGTACTGAATAGTGTTGACCAGGGCTCAGTAGGCATGGGCCAGGCCCCAGCATGTTGCAGTGATTTGTGTCTCACTGGAATTGCCAGGGTGACAGCACACTTTTTCCAAATATTTTACTAGTTTTTCAGGGTTCTGCACTTGTTCAGGGGTGAAGTTCTGCCCACTGTCCTAGGCACTTGCCCATACTAGCCCACATACCCTGCCACTCATAACTATCTATCCTTGGGGCAGATCTCTGGATGATAGTCTTAAATTGTTTACTAACCTTAGACAAAACCAAAACAATATTCCCAAGAAATACCAATAGATGTATCTTAACTATCCAAAGATGTTCAAGATACCTGGAGAAAAGAAGGCTGCGGGGAGACCTGATTGCAGCCTTTCAGTACCTAAAGGGGGCCTATAGGAAAGACAGGGACAATCCTTTTAGTAGGGCCAGCTGAGACAGGACAAGGGGTAATGGTTTTAAACTAAACCAGGGTAGGTTTAGACTAGATATAAGGAAGAAATTCTTTACAATGAGGGTGGTAAAACACTGGAACAGGTTGCCCAGGGAGGTAGTGGAGGCCCCATCCCTGGAAACATTCAAGGCCAGGTTGGACGGGGCTCTGAGCAACCTGATCTAGTTAGGGGTGTCCCTGCTCACTGCAGGGGGGTTGGACTAGATGACCTCTAGGGGTCCCTTCCAACCCAAAACATTCTATGAGTCTATGAGTCTATGGTAAGATACTGAAAAGCTGTTGTAATAGGGGAAACACCATAGAAGAAGGTAGCAAAGGTGTCATTCTGTGTTTCCTCCAGAAAAAAAACTCTTAGAAGAAGATGTATAATTGCTAATTTTCTCCATGAGACAGTACCTGAAGTACAGTAATGGCTTTAGAATGAAACCCAAATACCAGATAAAGCTCCAGGTCAGTGTTTTAATAACAAATCTCCCAGGCAAAACATTGCTAATCACTGCAGAACACAGCAAACTGCAAAACCCAACACCAATCTTTAGCATGTACTGCAAAAAAGAGAACAGATGAATCAATATCGTGACCTGCAACTGTTTAGAGAAATAAATTCCTTAACAAGCTCTGATCAACCTGTCATTATCTCAAACCCTTCAAGCCCCATGTTGGGTGCCAAAAAGGACTGTGCCAAAAAGCTGGCAACCAAGCACCACCCAGCTGCTCGCTCACCCTCCCCCTGACTCCCTTGGCGGGGTGAGGGAGAGAATTGGAAGAGCAAAAGTAAGAAAACTCATGGGTTGAGATAAGAACAGTTTAATGATTTCATAACAACAACAACAACAACAACAACAACAATAGCAATGAAAAGGAGAACAACAAGGGAGAAGAGAGAGACAAAACCCAGGAAAAACAAGTGAAACAACTGCCCACTAGCCGCCAACCAATGCCCATCCCATTCCTGAGCAGTGACTGCTGCCCCCCGAAGCCACCCCTCCACCCCCCGCCAGTTTATATACTGAGCATGAGGTCATATGGTCTGGAATATCACTTTGGCCAGTTTGGGTCAGCTGTCCCAGCTGTGCCCCCTCCCAGCTTCTTGTGCCCCTGGCAGAGCAAGGGAAGCTGAAAAGTCCTTGACTGGTGTAAGCACTGCTTGGCCACAACTAAAACATCAGCATGTTATCAACATTCTTCTCATCCTAAATCCAAAACACAGCACTATGCCAGCTACTAGGAGGAAAATTAACACTATCCCAGCCAAAACCAGGACGACTGTTAATATCTAACCACTTTATCCTGATCTGAAAGGTAAAGGCACACGCATCTACTTTTAGTCATTATTAGCAGCTTCTGAACTGTGGTGAGTACATGGCAGTTTTGAAATTGCATGTAATTACATCTTCAGGGAAGAATTTTCTGCTTTCACCCAATTAAACTCATTTCCTCATAAAAATAAAATATTTAAAATCTATTCTCATATCAAGTAACTTTACAGAGATGGTTTAGCAGTATAATTAGTTCCAGTTCACAGATGGGAGGCTTAAGATTCCCTAGATAAAATTGGCAGCTCCCAAAAGCTCCAGAAAGGCCAAAGGAATATTGTGTGCTGTTCTGCATGCATTTCTGAGACACACAATTTAAAAAGGACGGTAAGGAACTTGAATGCATCCAGAGGAGGGCAACGCAGCTGGTGGAAGGGCTGGAAGGCCTGTCCAGTGAGCAGTGGCTGAGGACTCTGGGTTTGTCTAGTTTGGAGAAAAGGAGGCTGAGGGGTGACCTTGTGGCTCTCTACAGCTTCCTGAGGAGGGGAGGTGGAGAGGGAGCTGCTTCTTGTTTCTCCCTGGCATTCAGCGACAGGACACATGGGAATGGTTCAAAGCTGCATCAGGGCAGGTTCAGGCTTGACATTAGGGATGATGACTTCACCAAGGGCATGGTCAAACACTGGAACAAGCTCCCTAGAAAGGTGCTCGATGCCCCAAGTCTGTCAGTCTTTAAGGGACATTTGGACAATGGCCTTCATAACAGGCTTTCGCTTTTGGTCAGCCCTGGAGTGGTCAGGCAGTTGGACTAGATGATTGTTTTACGTCCCTTCTAACTGGAACTATTCTATTCTGTTCTACTCTTTCCCACTTTTTAAAGGGCTTTCTGGAGAAGCCTATTGATCTCTTAGAAATTTCTTGGGTGGGGACTATGATTTCTTAGATATCAGCAGAGTGATATATGAATTGCATGAACAACCTCTTTCGTATCTGCTTCAATCTCATCTGTTTAACTCCTCACATAATTGTTAAGGTGAACTCAGAATTACTTTAAAGCTTGTCTCGTATATACACTCTACTATTCTCTGTGTGGTTGCTCTACAGAAAAAGATGCAGCAGTCCTACGTCCCCCTTCCACATGTGAAATCAATTCTCTGCTACCGGATTCACATGCCTGGGTGCTGCTGGAGAAAAAGTAAACAAAACTGCAGCAAGGAGGAAGGAAGGGAGGGAGGAAAGAAAATGGTTTACCAAGAGGCCAGGCTACTTGGCAAACTGCTTATCCCGTACGTGCTTTTGTATCTAGCTACAGGAAACTCACAGGGACGTTAACACTGCCAGAGATAGCTGCTGAGCACAGAAAATTCTTGAAAGCCGAGGTAGACTGCGAGGGCAGGGAGAGTAACGCAAGAAAAAAAAAACAGCTATTCAGTTACCTGACTATAAACAGACAGGAATCCTAAAGCCCCTTCTTTTCCTGCTTTCTTGGTACCCTCTTCTTTTCATTCAATCACTCTGAAAAGTGCAAAAATGATTATAGCTTTACAGCTGTAGTGCTCAGGTATTCATCTGCTCTATGCTCTTTTGGCTAAACTGTGAGCATACAAGCCTGCAACTGCATCCGAAATCGCAGGAGCCCAAGAACATCTTCAACTTGTAGCCCTCAGGGGAAAGAGACTGAGATGTTAAATTGTGGTACTGGATACTGTCAGACAATTTCTGTGGGAAATTTCAGACAAGTGTAGTCAGTATTCTCTTACTCCCAGTCATGAGTATTTTGACACAAGAGTAGTTATAATTAATCCTTAAAAAAAAAAAAAAAGGAATGTGACACTACTATTCTTTCCACACAACCACATTCTGATTCCTATAGACAGTCATCCCAAGCTGAAAACAGTAAAATAGAGCACTATGCAATTAATGTCATTGCAAAATGACAAGCTGATCACATAAAAGGTTCCATTCACCTCCAAAGATTTTGTTAAAATTAACAAAAGACTTTACTGAAGCATCAGTCTTTTGAGAAGTACTGTAGATGTTCTCGCATAGAAACTAATCTTGAACACATTTCATTGGGGAAAATCTGGATAATGTAAGAAATTAAGCAGTTTGCAGAAAATAGCTCAGAGGAATGTCATTAAAAAGCAAAACCAAATACAAACAGGAGAAGCGAACATGTTACGTGTTTTCAGAGCAGGGAAATAGACTGAGTATTAACAGCAATGATGCATTAGCTCATTTTTATTGCCTTCTGTACAAAAGAAGATTGTATCAACCATAGATTTTTATCCACTGTGACAGAAGTTCTGCAGGGAAAAACGACAAGGTGCACAATGCACTTTTCCTAACTACTTTTTTAGATTTGAGACCATTTAAGGAAAAATAATGCTATTTAGAGACCAATATTTCTATGTACACAAAACTAAATAGACAGTAATTATGTAGAAATCTTCAAAGCCCTCCTTTGCATTTGTTTCATCAGTATTTAGGTCTGGATGTTTGCAATTCTAGGAATGTGTTTGCCTGGGCCATATTAAGTCTATCACAGTTGAATGTTCCTTCCTCCTTCCACAGCTCCGAAAAAGTGGCATCTATCAGTATTGCAGGTAAGGAGATGAGAAAGCTTCAAATATGTCCTTTCTAAATATTGGGAAGCTTTGTTCTGCAAGAACTTCCTAGGGCCACACATGAGATAGGACGCAGTAGGTCCAAATTACCATGAGTTGCTGCAAAGATTGCCACTGTGTAACGTGCTCTCCAGCTGCCTGCCGAATCCAAGAGGTTGTCCTAGGAAATGGCAATCGCTGTCTCTGCCAGGTTCTTGAATCCCTTAAACAAACCACGATGCTCTAAGAACAGATATTGGGCTCCAAGAACGGATATTCCCAGAATCACTGAAGTACAATAGTAGTTCAGAAACAGACTTTTACCTTTGACGTGCTGCTGACCAGTAAGGATCAGGAGCAGGAGTGGTGTACCAAGTAAGCCGGCCTTCAAGGGAGCCATGAATATGCTTCTCCTCCGTATATTGAAGTCAACTGAGCTTTAAGAAAACACCTCTGGCAGACTTTTCTGTCAAAAAAGCAGCTGCAGAAGATGGCGTAAGTTAAGGGGATAAATAAAGAGGGTTGTCATAGTGAAGTTTGATGACAGATTGAAACAAAACACCTTTTGAAAAACTTGTAATTTTCTTTATTACCCAGTCTACCCCGCCACACCTTTCCTGACAGAGTACAAGGAATTCAACTCCTCTGTAACAGCGATTGTCATAATTAATGTAGTCATCTCCTTTTCATTCACTTTTCCCATCACCTTTATCCCTTGCTATTGCTGTTTTCCCCTCCCTCTCTGGCTCCCCGTCGATCTTTCAGGAACCACACAGTCCTTAACACACCGACCTATCGAATGAGTAACCCTGCACTGTGCCAACGACCTGCCTCTAGCCGTGCCTCATAACAGGAACGGAGGAGTCACAGTCATGACTTTTTTTTTTTTTTTAATTATGATCAAAATAAAAAACAGAATAAAGATTTAGACAAGGTTTAGCCAGCAGTAATGCACTTCAGTATAAAATGTTCTGCTAGCACTGTGAAGATGCCACGGAGAGAACAGCAAAGCGCTGCCGCCTGGCTTGATGTTTGGAACGGGACTCAGTACGAGTTGCAGCAGATGCCCAGTGGCGCCTTGGGGAACACAGGACAACTATCAAGCTGCATACAGTACAAAACCACTTTCTGATCTCACTATCGCTACCTATAAATTCAAATTATTCTTTGTATCATCTTTCCAAGGCATTACAGTAAGCACTGGGTCATGCCATGCTTGCTTGAGAGTTTTGGTAAATAGCAGTTAACAAGCCTGGAGGACAGAAAAAACATTTTAACGCAATCATCTACTTAGAAGGGGAAAGAGAAACTGTAATTATACTTAAAGTGATGCTTTCATGATACACTATAAAACTGAATCATTGATAAATTAATTTTCCCTGTGATACCACAAAACATTGTTCTCTTATTTGAATTTGGGATATAAGGAAGAAAAAAAATATTTGGTTACAAACAAGCTTTGTGTTTTCACACCAGAGCACATTTCCCTCGTTTTCACCGTCTGCTTCAGGTGTGACAGAGATGGCTTACTGTGCTGCTATAGCTTAAGGGATGGAGGGTGATATTTGTCCCAGCAGCACGCAGTCTACGTTTGCAGTAACGATGGCGCCTCAAGTCACATCTGCCCATCAGAGAAACTTATGAACACAAATCCCAACCCTTACATTTGAATTTTTGTCTGTAAAACATCAGCTACTGAAAATCTAAACAGCCAGGCACATCTGCTCCCTGACAAAACACAGCCCACACAATCCAGCACGGTCACAAGCCCTAGTCACTACCAAGCACCACAGAGCTGCTCTCTCTGCAAGTATCAGCTCAGGACAGACTAAACAAGCTGAATACATGGGAGTTGAGAGAGCCTATCTCTAGCCTTACCAATGCTTTCTACTCTTGCAGTAGTTTGGGGGGGGAAGAAAATCAAGAGGAAGGAATGAAAAACTGTTTGATGAGGACTATGAAAATGACCAGCGCTGTATCCCTCTCCACACCTTCCAGCAAGCTCAGTCAGATACAAAGATCCAGATCTACAGCAACACGCAGGAATGTCACAGCCTGTTCTTTCTCACCCTTGCGAATTTGCATCAGTCCCTTCCGAAATCGTGGTGACTGCAGCACCAGACTCTAAGCCCTGGGCTCCTCAGCTCCAGCACTGCCCATGCTCAACCCAAGGCTTGCCGACACAAGCCCCAACCTCTGTCATGCACAGACCCAGGACACAGCCACTGCTGGGCCACCGCCACCACAGCCCAGCACAAGCTCAGGCTGCAGAGAGGGGAGGATCAGCCCCGAGACGCCACTAACAAACCAAAATTCAACTGTGGTGCTACTCAAAAAACGGTGCTGCTTACTGCAACCTTTTTGCTACCAAAGGTAAGGAAAAAGAAATGGCTGGTCTAACAGGAATGAAGACTAGTTGCTCATTGCTCTGAACAGGCTTCCTTATGAAAGGACTCTGTTGAAAGCCAGAGAAACTAGAAAAGAGAGAAAAAGCAGAAGATAAGCAAAGGCGAGTTAGTCAGACCCTGGAAGAAAGGAATGGGAACTCTGTCATCTTCCTTTTGCTAAAGAGAAGACTTCACACATTGTTTCAGTACCCCTTACCTGGGAAATCCAACATTAAACGTACTAATGTCTAAAAAATACATAGTGCTCATTAGCAGGAAATTATGTAACAATAAAAAATTACTTAAACCACTATTAAAATTTGCTGATTCTATCCAGAAAATTGTTAAGATGTTCCCAAACAGTTCCCAAAATTAGGATCAAATGCTACAGTCCCAAACTAAATAGTACAAAATTCTCTTTCCCTTACAGAAGTTATCAGTTTAGTACTCTGACCACTACAGGTCTGTCAGGAAAGTTAATAAACAAACCCTTTTGTTATTTCAGCATGAGCAACAACTACCAGCAAAGGCATGCTTCACATCTGATGAACAACAACTTAACAACAGGGAGCTCTGGCACATGAAGAGAAAAATGCAGAAAAGTCAAAACTCAAATTACATTTAGTAAAGCATATAATGGAATGTGCTAAATGCTTAAGAACTCTTCCTTAAAATATTGTAGTCCTTTAAATACCAGTTCTTGACAGTACTGAATTGCTCAGTATCAGAACTTCATTACGTGTTTTAGTGATAGGGCTTTGCTTCTGGAATCCAAGGACGTCAGTTGAACAAAATTTATGTGCAGAAGTTTGTTGTTGGGTTTAAAAGTGAATTCATTCATTAATATTTCAGAAATATTTTATACTGGAAAATAGTGTCTAGTCACAGAAAACACAACTGATAAGTGACAAAGTATTTTTGACATTGTACACGTTGATTAAGGTACAGAACAGTGTCGTACATGTTCTTCTGTTGTATTAAAAACAACGTTCAACATAAAAGTTGTCTTCAATTGAATTTACAAACTACACAACAGTCTTCTGCATGAAGTAAAAAAGTCATTTTTTGCACACAATTGTTTTCTTAAGAGTCAGCATAGAAAAACTTCAGAACTTCTGCAAGCCACACATTACTTTATCCTACCGCACACATGAGAAGCAGCAGGGAAAAAAAAATTACAAGGTAAAGGGTTTATATCCAGATGTAGAGTCAACAGGCCCCTGAAAGAAGCACAAATTAGTAAAACTTCACTACTTGGAAAGCATTCAGTTTGTTTTCAGACAAAAAGATCTGTATAAGCCATGTGTGTATCTAAACGTGGAAAAACTCTAGACAGAACAGGTCGGAAGCTCAAGCCACTATTGTAATACAAAAGATTAAACTGCTGCAGAGAATTAAAACATACATTGCTCAACAGTGCTTATCTACAAGGTTGTTATTCAAAGGTCACTGACTATGAAAATCAAGTTTTTCACAAACCAATCTGTTTTTACAGGTCTGAATCCTATAAACGCTGCTATTATTGTCAACACACAGCCATATTAAGAACACATGTTCTTTTATAACAAGACTAACTTTATACTGTTCTTTTCTGTTGAACTACAACAAGGAGCATTGCTCACTTGATGACTTTGTTAGCTTCAGCAAATTAAGTATGATGTATTTCATTAAGACATACCCTTAATCCTAAACTTAACATGTGGCTAAAGAAAGTCCCTAAGGAACAAACATGGTGATGCAAAGCTGTTATCTAGAAAACCTTAACAGTTTTTGAGGACTCAGCAAACAAATAATAGGACAATTAACATCTTTCATGCCATTAAATTTAGCTAAGAATTATGTCATGTGCTTCAGCATCAAGTATTTCCCATGTTTCTGCAGCTTATGAAAACAAGAAGCCATGGGATTATACGAAAGGCTCATTTAATATATTTTATAGAGATTTTGTTATCAAGAACATTAGTAACTAAAAGATCTCCAAATCATGAGCATTATCAATTTCAATAATATCTTCAGGTTCCATCTTTGCTTCATGATGCCCCTCCTGTAGATCATCCAGGGAAGCCAGAGCTTCATTAGTATCGCTAGCGAAAGTCTCACGAGATGCATCATCATATTCTTGCAGGTTAAGCCCTTTAATTGCTTTTTTCATCTTCTTTCCTAGAACTTGTATCCTCCTCTTCTTAGCAGCTTTTTTGTTTTCATACTCCTTTTGGTTTTCCAGATAGAATATTTCCTTGAAAGAAAACAAAACAAAAGTTTGGCATATTCATTTTACTAGTGTTTCCTAAAGAAAATATGAAGAAGTAAAAAAAAAATTTTATTACAAATACTGTTCAATAATATTTTACTAAGATACACATTATTGACAGCAGAAATATGAGGATAGATTGCACTTAAGGAAAATGCCCCATAAATAATTTTATTACACGATTTCCTCAGTGATCTCAAAGTGTAGGTAAATAAGCATCACTAAGTTTTCATTTCAAGTTTGCTGATACAAAACTGGGAGGAATGGGTGGTGGACTAGAGGGTCATGTTGCCATACAGAGGGACCTGTAGAGGAAAATATGACGAACGCTTCTTTGGCAGCTTGAGAGAACTTTCCTCCACAACTGAAATTTGAGGCCAGGTCTCATGATCTTTACTTTCAAACATCGGTGAACCTCATTAACACCTTTTCTGAGATGCAAGTCAAGTGCTAAGGATATGCAAATCCATGGGAGTTGTAAACATGACAACCTCCGTGATGACAGGAGTGCACATACTCTTCCCATGAGCTTGTATGACAAATGATGTCTCATACCATCAATCAAGCTAGTTAAGGGAAAACTGCTGCCTCATTAAACACTTGCCAGTATCAGCAAGAGAAGATGAGACACACAACTACAAGGGCACAGAAGAGGGGTAGAAGAGCAAATTATTTTTTTTTGAATGGGCTAAAGTGATCAAATTTGCAACTTTTTGTGACCACCGTAAGCTGCGAAAGGTTGTTTTGGTTTTTTTTTTTAAACATAAACCAGACAATCACAGTTTGTGTTGATTTGTTTCTCAATTTCCAGTATAAGATGCTATGATGGTTTACAGAGTAGGCTGTAGCCACCTACAAGCAAAATAAATGAATCTTTTTAAAAAAGAAAAACTTAACTAAACTGGCAAATACCATGAAAAAAACCAAATTGTTTTAACTGAATGAATAAAATACCATCTCAGTCTATTTCATACCCTAAAAGGAAAGGCAAAAATATTTACAAGCTGACAAAACTAATTTGGTGAGCACCACAGATGAGGCCAGTGAGCAATTCAGACTAGGTTCAGACCAGTATCTGACAATGGGAAATACCACCTGGTGCTACAGCTGGAGCTATATAGGACAAAAATATTCTATTAAGAGAACACCATTCAATCCATGCACAATGACGCAGAGCTCCAAAGGGAGAAATACAATCGCAGACAACATTGCTGTAAGGTATATACAAATTAAGGAAAATCCAGTGTTTATCTCTTCAGACCCTACAGTCTCATCATCCTCAACAGGTTTTTGTGACTGGCAATACATAAAAGGTATTCTCTCTGCCTAGTGTGAACGGCAATCTGTTGGATTTTTTTGTGGGTTTTTTGCTTATATTTTGAATGTGAAAAGCTGGTTTCTCTGGAATACAGAGTTAAACTATCTAGAGGCTATGAGAGAGATTCAATCGTAACATTTCTAGTAGAAAACCCCAAAATTTTCTCTGGACAATCACTTGCAGTCTTGATAATTTTTACCTTGATTTGTTCTTCCTTGATGCTGGGTGTGTTCTTCAGCAGGTTTAAATAAACACCTCCTGGCGTTCTTCTCCTGGTGCCGTTCTTATGAGGGAAGGAGTAAATTAGTAATAGCAAGCTTAATACTTAGAGTGTTGATATAAAAATAGCACCTAAGACAATGCTTTGTATTGGGACAGGGTAAAGAAAAAAAATTACATCCTGCTGTGTTAGGTATTACATAAAACCAACCCTGGCTATGTTTTATTTGTGATCTAACACGTCATAAGACCACCACCAACTGGCTAGCTACATTCGGACAGCTAAACTATGAGGTTACAAAGAAGTTGCTTTAGAACATAGTATCAAACTGCTCAGCTACATACTAAATCTGATTTGGTAGTGAAGAAACAAAATACAGTTAGTATTCCAACTAACCTCACAATTATCTGCAATAATGTATATACTAGCTTAAATATTCAGAACATTCTTAGAACATATGCCCAGTTAAATGTCAAAAATGAATTTCATAAAATTAGGTAGATCTTGGGTTTTTTTAACTGTGCTCAGCAATTCTACAACTTATCTGCATATCTGCAAGATTTTCCATTTCTGCCTAAGCCATGTGAACACAACATCACTTTAAAGTTTCTCCGTACAACATACTAGTTTCATGCTTCAACGGTTTTCAGTGTAACAGCAGTGGTGCAATGTGTCATACTGAAGCATGAATGGACTCAGCTTTGAAACCTCTGTAAATTATAAGCACTAATTATCGTAGTGTTTTTTAATCACCATTCACAGTATATAAAGTTGAACTGTTACTCCAGTGCTCTGATATTTTATTAACTACAAAACTTTTTGCTAAATAACAAAGTAAAATACAATCCAAAACTTCTAAGAACAGAGAAGGGAAGGTCAGTTTTTAAGTATGTTCTTGAAACAGCAGATGCCACATACTTTTATCATCCTATCAGCACAAAATCCCAACCAAGAAAAACAGTATGGTCTGCCTTTTAAATGGTGCACTCTGATCTGCAGCCAAAGGAACCTGTGCCACCAGGAGTTATGTCCTTTCAACTCCTTGGTAAATACTTGTTAACAAGTACTTTAATCCTTCAAGACAACAGACTGCTTCCAAGAGAAGTCCTTGCTGGAAAGTTGTAGCTTTTTGGCAGGGCGAAGGTGGGGGGTGGGAGATGGTGGTGGCAGTTTTTCCTTTGTGGTTTTTTTTTTTTTTTTTTTTTGACATCTCCCTCCCTTTTTTTTTCCCCTCATCTCCACTTCCAGTGATGAAACTTAAAAAAACCGTAAATTACAAACAAATGCCTGAAAGTACGTAGTAGTTTCCTCACACTTTTATTTTCTGCTGACCTTTTGCACTGAGGATGATTTAATAAAAACAAGCTGAGAAATTGATAACCTAGCCATTAAGTATAGGATTTTTACCATGATTTGTTACAGAAACTGGAACTCAGTTTTGCTCTACTGATACACAAGCCAATGGTTCTCTAATAAAGCTAACAGATTCCCTCTTGAAAGTTACTCTTCAAATGTGACATTAGAAAGGCTCACTACTGAGTGTGTTGACCTCTGATGGCAAGCTGATTAACCCTGTAGATGGGTCAGTGCTGTCCACCTGACTGACTGAAGACACGTGCCAGAGGCTTCACCTGGATCCTAGCATTATGAGCTTTTATTGAAGCTCCAGGATCCTTTAGTCTTAGGAGGGCTGGGGAAAGATCCCAAGAGGAGGCAGAGTAATAGATACAGCATTATCACGGGAAATTGGATACTAATCTCAGTACAAGAAGTTGGGCAATTTCCACGTTCATTCATCTCATTGCTTACTCAAATCCTGCTGGAAGGTTACATTAGTATTTATAAACAACTTTCATGGTGAGGGAAGGCCGCGAAACTCTGGGAGAACCTGTCCAACGTGAAAGATGTGCAGTAGTACTACATTAATATTCTGCAAGTAAAAAGTTGCGCATGTGTCCCCCGCAAACCCACAGTATCACATTTTTCTTACCACTATGAAGAGTCCGCCATTTTGTTCCACTTCAGCTGTTTCCATAAGAAGTTCGATAGCTTTTCTCTTCCCAATTATTTTCACTACTCGGGCAATTAAATCTTTCTTTGGTTCACAAAGCCTTAGAGAAGGGAAAAAAAGGCACATTTATTGTCTGTATAATTTCTCCAGTAAAATTGAGCATGGAACTTCCATAATGAATAGTTCATTCTGTGGGACATGAAACTGTTTTAAAATTAAAAAGTCTATATATTTAAATGTGTTTCAACTGCTTCTTGAATCAGATTTCAAAATACTGAGGTTCTCAGGAGCAGTTTTTTCTAAAGCATGCATTTTTAAAATTTGTTTCAATGAAAATGCATTGAGTGATTTTTTTCTTCTATTGATGTATGAAAGTTTAAAGCAAGTGAGAAACTGCAAATAACTGTATAAATCTCTGAAATTAAAGTATGTCCGCTGTGCATTTAACAGTTAAAATTACAGCACCTTTTACAGCTAAATCAACGATTAACTGGTGACCACAG
Organism: Nycticorax nycticorax; assembly: GCA_023375905.1. Taxonomy (NCBI): domain Eukaryota; kingdom Metazoa; phylum Chordata; class Aves; order Pelecaniformes; family Ardeidae; genus Nycticorax; species Nycticorax nycticorax. The sequence goes on from JAKFQP010000122.1 coordinate 2,894,965, forward strand.
TAAGTGTAAAAGTTCCCCTGTATCATGTGTGATTCAGGCAAACCTACGTAATAAAAAAGAAATCAGTCTGTTGACTAATATATAACTTACAAAATGCAAACAAGAAAAAAATTGCAATGTTACTGAGTTAAACTGTATTCTTTTCTTAGGAACAAAAGTATGTATGTCCTCATACAGAAATTTTCATTGTAAGTCTCCGTGAAGGGAGAGGCTTATACAGCATCGGTTCACTGTTCCAAAGTACATACTCCCACTGGAAAACATTGTAAGCCCACAAATCGATGCTACTTGTCTGGAGCCAGAGTTCACATGCTAAATCCTGATTTTTTAATGACAAAGCTTCACATTAAGCCCAGTCCCAAGTGCTACAGCTCAGTGGTTTTACACTTGGGGGCCAGTAGACCACCAGCATTACCAAAATTTCTTGAGGACCACTGTCTAGCCTAATTGACATTACTATGTTATAAAGTTGCATGTTACAATGATGCCATAGTAAAAGGTATCTGACTACAGATGTGCACAACTATTAGAACCAGGCCTAGCTTCAACTGTATGACTTAAGCTACCTGAAATTAAATGTTAAAACTCACATTTTAGTAACAATTGTTCTAATCATGAAAAGGATTACCCAACCTGCTTAACTTTATACTTTGTGTTTAATCTCACTGAGTTCAATGAATGACAAAGAACCAGAAGGTAAATGTTTTCTTAAATATTTACAGGATTGAGTTCTAAACTGTGAATTATTGGAAGAGGTGGAAGTGTTTCTCAAAGAGTCAGAGAACTTTAAGATAACCAGGACTCTTTAGTGAGCTGGTTAAATAGACCTTTTGTTAGTAGCAGCTGCAGCTTCTAAACACTCAAATCCCCACCTAGTGTTCATTCTGGCCCTGTACAATCCTCCTGTATGTGTGCTTTAAAAAGCAACTGTGCACTGCAACAGAAACTGAATGAGGTAAAGGGCAAAAAATGGCACAAGATGGTCAGAAAAACTCTTTGGTTTCAGCTCACTGTGTGGGTCAGCACAACAAAAGGTTATGACTCCAGGCACAGATGGCGCAGCAAAGGTCAAACAATGGTGCTGTGGTGTGTGTAACCACAATCCTAGTGATGCAGTAAAGTGCCACTGCTACTATAAACAATTAGGAAAAAAAAGGGGGCTTCTGCCCTATTTTGATGAAGCTCAATATAATAAAGAAAAGTTTATTACAACAGACATGCTCAAAGTTTTCAAATTCAGACATGAGAAGCTACCGAGAACTGATAACAGCATTAACAACTGTCTAATTGCTGTATTTCAGCATCTGGCAATACTAAGTATCACAATGTAAGAAATCAACAATGATCAATAAACCCAGGTTTTATTTAAACATCAAACTAACCATCAGTACATCTTGTAACTGTTGTTTCCTATTTAACATCATTTTCTCCCGTTGCACCACTGAAAAAGTATTGTGGCAGTTTAACTCAATCTAAGTAAGAATGACTGCAGTCATGTGCCCTCCCTCACACCATCAGTCCAGTGCTGCCCCTGCCAGCCCAAAGGAAGCTGTGCAGCAAACTGGTTTGGGAAAAAAAAAAATCTGCCTGCAAACTAACTCTTCAAAAAAAGCAACAGGCTTTTGGACAGATAAGTTTGCTGACTCAGCTCAGTGTACAATAAATAAATAGCAGGATTGTGAAAAGAATCGGATGGTGGCAAGTGTGCATACAGCTGGAACTTGGTAACCCCAACACCAGCTTCCATAAATGAGCACAGAACTGCACCTCAGTTTCACAACACAAAAAGAGGCAAGGCTTGATTTCAGTGCTCATGTCTAAGCTTGGTACAGCCCCTCGTTAAAACAGCAGCAAAACGTTTTCTTCAGACAATAATGTTCCATGTAAAAAATATGTGTATTTCAGAAGCTGTGGTCTCCAACAGTTCAAGTTATCTACAGTTTCAAAAATTTTTAACTTGGGCAGATTTTCATGGTGACCACAGGAGGTGTTCATTGGTGTCCAACTCCAAACACGCATCTTTACTTACGGGGTATTTCCTAAAAAAGCCACTATTAAATCCGTATCATGAGAACCACTATTTTTCCTTGACATTGTTATCAAATAACAGACCATTCTGGCGCATCTTTAAAACTCATGCTTTTTGTAATCTGGTATGACATCTTGCATAGTTAGCAGTAAAACAGCTTCCCCCCCTTCTTTTCCACCACCAGCTTAGCAATACTTAAACAAGTGAAGAGACACTGTTATTAAACTCACCGATAGGCAATTTCATCTGCCACTTTTTCCTCTGAATCTTCTTCCGTTATCTCATACCTTCCTTTATATTTCATTTCTTGTCTTTCACCCAGTCTATCTTTTACAGGCCGCTTCCTTTTGAGAAAGCCTTGCCCATTTTCTTCTTCTGCTGGCAATGTTTTCTTGTCATCATGCATGTATTCATCCAGTTCTTTATCTAAAGTCTCCGCCTCCTTTTGTTGAGCTTCCTTCATTAGCTTTTTAGCCAATAAATAATTGTAAGTCTCAGACTGCCTGCTTCTGTCAATACTACCATCCATGCCCAGAATCCCAAGTTCAGTAGCCACCGCATCCTGATTCTGCTCCTGGAGCACCACACCCCAAATGTTGTTGACCTTCTTTCCACCTAGAGCAGTTTGTTTCTGGTGGCTCTGGCTAAGTGGAAAAGGCTCAGATTTAGAAGGAGGAAAGTTGAAACACTTCTGTCGTTTTCGTTTCCACAGACAGCTGTCATCATCAGATTCAGAAAAGCTTTCGTCACTTGAATCCACGCTTTTGGTTGTCCGATAAGGAACACTTGGCACACATGATGAAATGTTGCTCTGGAACGGTCTGCCTGAATCATTGCCATCATGTGACTTCTGAAATGAAAAAGTACATGTCCACTAATTTAATTAATCTTGTAAATTAAAAGAGCTATCAAGTCACACCAAGGATTTGATTAGCTAGTAAACTTAATTCCGACTCATGTGACTGTTTGGGCACTCCTCTATGAGCATCTTTTGGATTACAGTTGACAGGAGCATCCTATGAAACTTCTGTATTTTGAATGCTTGTATATAAAAGACATCATGGCTGCTACAGAAAACGCCTATCAGGAGTTGCTAATCTACTTAACATAACCTTTGTTGAATGTAATTAAACCTGTTATGAGACTGGAAGAGCTACCAAAATTCCCAAATCAGACAAAGACACAACATGCACAGCAGTTCTAAGAAAGATTAAAAAACCAAACCACCACAGCAACTTAGCAGAAGTTTTTTTTAACAGCATATAAATTAGTATTCCCTCTGGAGTCTGAAAGGGGTCAAGACTAGTGATCTACAACCACAGCAGTGTTCCCAGAGACTCAAGTGAGAAGAAAAAATGACCCAAAAAACCCCAAACCCACAAAACGTGGATGCTGCTCAGACTTTGAGAAGCTAACAGCATATTGCGATTCTGGTTCAACTGGGACAGCACATGACCCACGTAAGGTTGTAGGACAGTAGTAGCTTACAGAAGAACTGGGGATTTCTTCCTTTAAACCAACAAGACACCACAGACTCACTACGGCTTCTTATTAATTAGACCAAAAACCCTAAAGGTTTTACAAAGAAAGTTCCATTGCTACAAAAATATTTAAGGAATGCTGCTTCCCTAGACACCTGGCAGATAAAAATATGTAAGCCAAATCTGCATAACATGCGAAAGCACCATGTGTAACGTAACTCAGAATTCTTATTCCCAGTTTTTCCTTAACTAATTTCCTATCATAAAGTTATATGCGACCCCACAGTCTTTAAAAATAAGCTCTCTTCCTCCAGTTTCAGGTGAAATAAAAATTCGTCCTTCAACCTGACGGCTTTCACCAACATTATGGCACCATTTCTTCTTCCTCCTACTAGGAAACAGAAACCAGAACTTATTTTACCATGTTGTGAAATACTAACCTTCATTTTCAAACGTATTCCATAACGCAAAACACTAGCAACTCCATAAACAAATAAATAAATTCTACCTCTGTAAAAATGTATTTTGTGCTACAAATGCCAGAATCATATTGCAAATAAATCAAAATAACTAAAGAAAATAAAAATCCTTACACATGCAGCATCATATACTGATTTACCTTATGCCGAAATATTTTCCTGCCCACACACCACCACCATAAATTCCTCATAAACGTTGTAACACACTCTAACGTGAAAACAACATGAGTCACTTGGAAATAAATAGTATCTCTTCGGCAATCCACGGATGCGAAAGGGTTGTAAAGCCAAGGGAAAGCAGCAATCGCCACTCGTAGCTTTCACGCATTCCTGCAGCAGCTCCTGTCCATTGTTCTCCAAGCGACCAAGGGCACCGGTGGGCGCTCCCCTTTGCTCACCAAACCCAGGGCCCAGCAACAGCAAAAGCCTCCCCCGGCCCCGCGGCAGCATGCGACTTTCCCGGGCACCGGAGGAACACGCCGGTTCCCGGGCCCAGGGCGCCGAAAGAGCGGTCGCCCCCGGGGAAGAGCCCCCTGACCCCGGCCCGGGCGGTACCGGAGCCAGCAGGCACGTCCAGTGCCTCCCGCCCTCTGCCCGGCAGCGGGGCCTCTCGGGCGGCGGCGGCGGCGGCAGGGCCCCTGCGGCCCTCTCGCTGCGCTCTCCCAGCTGGGCCTTCCGCTCCGGCTGGAGCCCGGGCCCCGCCGCCCGCCGCCTCCCCTTCCTGACCTGCTGCAGCTCCCCGGGGGAGCCGGCGCCGAGCATGTCGGAGTCCGAGTCGGAGAGCTCGCCGTCCTCCACGTCGCCCTCCATCCTCCCCGCCTCCAGCGCCATCTCTCCGCCAGGACGCCGGAGCGCGGCGACTGGCGGGGAAGAGCAGGGGGGCGGGCGCGGGTGTGACGAGAGGCCCGCTGCCTGTCGGGAACGGCGGCGACCGAGCGGGCGGGAAGGCGGGGGGAGAGTGCGCGGCGCCCGGCCGCCATCTTCTCGGCGGCGGCGTGGGCCGCCCCGTGGCAGCAGCGTTTCGCGCCGCCCTCCCGGCGAGCTGTCTTGCCGCTGCGGCCGCGGAAATGGCCGGTGCTGCGCAAAGAAAGACGTTTCGGTGAAAAATCCCTCCGTGCGTGCGTGTGCGTGCGTGTGTGCGCGCGTTTGTGCGTGTTTGTGTTTGTGCGTGCGTGTGTGTGTGTGTGTGTGTGTGTTACCGACTGCCCGGCGCGGCTGGCAGGGCCACGCGCACGTGCGACTCAAATCAGGCAGGCAAACTTATATCAGTGAAAGGACTGCCTCCCCTTGCCTCCCCCCCACCCCCACCCCCCCAAAAAAAATGTATCTTGGGTTGATGAGAATAAAGCACAATATAGAAAAGTCCTGCCGTAATTTCTAGGGCTCTTCAGAATCAGTGTTAAGCAACTAAAAGAAGTCTGGTCATGGACTTTGAACTCTCTCCTTACTCCCTGTGAGTAATGACACATAAACATGCTGGTACTTGGTGACACGAGAGTGAAACAGTGGAGGTGTGGGTGAGAAAGTGATGAATGCACGTGCACGGCATTGGACAGGTGGACCAAATGTCCAGCATGCTCAGCTGGTATAACAGATGTAGATCAGATAAATTTCATCTGAGGACAGGTCTGCAGCTGTAGAAATTCAAATACACTGCACATTTTACAGTATTAACGTTTCTGCTTGTGGAGAGAATGAAGTGTTATGCTCACTTAGGAAAACAAAAATCCATTTGAGTGTCATTTCTTCACAAATTTTCATGGATACTGATTCTTCAGTAAAGGGAAAGAAACCATGCTTGCCACGTTTTGTCGGAGGTTTTTTTTCCTAGTTGGTGTGCTACATAAATGGCAAATGTTAAAAGAGATTCCTGGTAGGCATCCTTCAAACTGAACTTGAGAAAATGAACATGTACTCCAATGATAGACTGTGATGGTCAATGGTCAACCACTTCCCATTTGGCTATGCCAATTGAGTTCAAAGGAGGTTGCCTTCTGGTTAATGCCAGATAGATCAATTTAGCTTGTGTCTTCCTTCAGTAATTCATGTATTTCCTTTGGTAGTTAATACATACAAAGTCACTCAGATGTCTACAGAGTGGGGCAGGGTGCAGTGCAGTTTAGAAATTATTACTGTGTCTCTGGGTGGAATTTGAAAATTTTGAGTTAGGCGCTGAGGCTCCTCATGCAGTGGAGAGCTAAGCAGAAATCTGTTCATTAATACTCAAAGCAGGGAGCTGCCCAGATCTACCTAACGAGAACAGCTAAGCCAAGGGAAACATCTTTACTGTTACCTGACATCTCAGACTACATCTCAGACATCTGCAAAAGCAATGGTTCAGCATTGCGAAGTAAGATGCGTTACTCACCTAGAAATACAATTTTCTGCTAGACCTAAGATGCTGTTGACAGTTTCTGCCTGTGTATATGTTCTATTATTGAGTAAATAAAAAATTCATACACGTTGTGCCACACTGTTCTAAATGTAGATTAAGTTCAGATTAACGTTAGTTAAAGTACTAAGTAGCTGGCAGTGTGGGATGGGGTGTTTTTTAGAGCTTCAGAGAATCTTCACAGAATTTTGATGCAGGAAACAGAATCCGGTGGTTACTGCCTGATGGATAGAAAGTACGATGTCCCTTTTTGATGTAGGAGAAAACTAGTGAAAATTAGAAAGGAATTATAATTAACAGTAATATGTACCTTACTTGACTTCCACAATGATTGCAAGCTAAATTCCTCTCCATCAGCAGCAGTACAATATCTGTGCATATATGCATATGACAAATCATGCTCAAAATATGAAATAAATGTTCAATGTGATATGAATATATCAAGTATCTGTCAAACACAAGGATTCTGCACAAGAATCCAGTCACACAACATGCAACATGTGATGTGGGTCCCACAACACGTGATGTGGGTCCCACAACACATGCTGTGCTAATTGTATCATAAAACATCTGGCATACTCTGCACACAACACACAGTGTGCTAATTGTATCGTAAAAGTTGTGCAAATCCCCAAAATGACAAATGAGAAGCATTTCCATGCCTTTGCTTAGACAGCTTCAGGCTTTGTGTGGCAGCTTACACAAGACTTACTTTGGGGAAAATGATCGAGCTGAGAACTGGCTTAGCCAGAAGAGAGATTATTCTTTAGCCAGGACAATTCCCTGTGTCTCTTTAACCTACAGCGGCAGTGCAGGCACAAATAACCGAGAAAAGCAAAGCAGCCAGGTCTACCTCTTTTGGCAGCATATACATTCATCCTGCAGGTAATGTCAGCAAAGGAGATGGAGTAGACCAGTTGCTGAAGTGCTCAAGGTGTTTTTTCCTGCAGAAAAAAAATCGCCACTGAATTCCAGCTGCAGAGACTTCAAAACATTTTTATTCCTACCTCTCTTCTTTGAGCACACAGCAGATGGAGCTTTTCAGGCTTCAGAGGTCTGGTTCTGGCTCCAGAAACCATTATCCCTTTCCCATGGGTCCAAGACAAACCCGTCACTGAGCCTTCTGGCATTCCAAGTGCTGTTTGTTTGTCGTTTAGCATTTTTCTCTAAAACTGTGTGTTGTATAGCATTTTTGTCTCAAGCTAGAAATTTTTCTGAGCTGGTGTGAACTGTTCATTTTGCCTAACGTCAGGATAAAGATTATCATTAAGAATGTGGTCAGGACCAGTTAGGTTAGGAAGACCAAAAACCCCTTAAACCCATGCCCTTTCCTTTCTGTCCTTAACTTTAGCTAACCATAAGTGAATACAGGTTTCTCGGATTTGAACACTTAAATACCTCAGGATATGTTGTTATTCTTGTCGATATTCTCCAAATGGCAGAGAGCTGCGCAGGTGAGGCTTAATGAAGTTCAGCACTAAGGTGCTGAGACCTTGCCATTCTTTGCCCTTCAAAAGTATACAGGACATAAAGTATGCAGGAATGCAAAATCTGAAACAAAAGAAACCTTGGTTCAGTGCATCTGTTTAATAGCAGACAAGTTCTTCGACTGTTCTCTGAGGCAACTAGAAAACAGTGAGTGGGAAATGCTTTGTTAAGGGTGATATTTATGGGCTTGCTACTCCAGACTGCGACACAGCAAAAAAATCCATACAGTGAAACTATGCTGGCCTTTCAAAGTACTAAGCAAGTTAAGGCTTTCGGAGTTTCAAGAATATATCCAAAAGATACTCAGCATGACAAAAACTTCAGGAAGACGTAGGACTAATCTGTTTACTCTGCGCAGTTCTCCGCCTAACAATATTACACTCAGCAGTGAAGTATTTCTCTAATGCATGTGCCTCTGTATTCATAACCAGGCTTCAGAGAGTGCTCCAGGTTATTCCAAAGGCTGCTGCAGCATGAGGTGTGCCAGCTCTGTCTAGGAGGGGTCCTTCTGCTATTACCTTCTCAAGCTTTCATGACCCTTCCTTTATCTCAGCAGCAGGTGTGTTTTCTTTGTTGATTTATGAAGTGGAAAGAGAATCACTCCCTTACAGTGCACTAGTATGCAAACGTTTTACCATTGCTAAAGCTCTCACTTCTATCATGCCTCACCTTGCTGAAGCTATTATCTGTGAATATGTAAGGTAGTTTGAAAGCCAGCCTCTCAGATATATATACATCTCTATGCCTGTGTGCACATATATCTGACTTTTTTGCATTTTTAAATGATAATGAAAAAATTCTTTGAAGGATATAGGAGACGCTCTTGAATTAGCTTTCATCAGCAGAAAATGGTTTCAACTGGAAGACAGGAGCATTTGTGAGGGGAAAATTGTGGATTTCTTCCTTAGCAAATGTTGTATACTTTAAAATTGATTTTTGTGGCCTTAGTAATTTTCTATAAAGGGACCCAGCGTATCAGCAGAACAACACTTGGGTCCTGTAAAGAAAGTCTACAGGTAATATACTGAAAACGTCCAGCAACCTATGTCGTCATTCAGATGTATTTTCTAGCATGGAGTTATTCACATCCTGCTCATCAACGCAAAACTCTCTGGATTCAGCTGGGTAAAATTTCCAGACAAAGTATTGAGCTTGATGCCTTCAGGAACAGCAGAGTCGGTAGCTCAGTTGTCTCATGCTCAGTACCCTGCAGCTGAGTCTGGACACCAGTGTCACCTTGAAGTCGCTGTCTCAGTAGGATTCCCTGAGATAGGCGATTGGAAGATGTACTGCTGAAAACTGGTATGGAGCGCAAGTGTACCACCATTTCCTTGAACGATGTCCGTAGAATGGATTTATCTTCTCCCCCAGGATCTTCTGCTTCAGCGAGACATATGGGAGTATGTAAAGCAACTCGGGTGGTTAGCTTGGAATCATGTCTGTTCACTGTCCCACTGTTCAAATTTTATGTAAATCTATTTGAAAGAAAAGGTGAATCATGATAGGCTCAGTCCCCATGTCAGATACAGTATTCATCTTCGTGGTCTGGAAGAGGTGACAAAGTTTGCAGATGCCACTAACCAGTGCAGAATAGTAAGGTAAGGACTAGTTCTGACTAACTGTGAAAGGACCTCCTAAGACTCGTGTTTTAAGGGCCAGGTCAGCAAGCTCAGTGTAGATAAATGAGGAGGGATGCCCATGGGAAAAGACACACACACAACATGACATAGACAGCAGCGAATGCTGAGATGATCACTATAATAGCTAGTCCCGTGAAAATACAGTTTTGCTCTCAGGTGGAGTTCAAAAACAAATTAAATGTTAGGAACTATTAGGAAAAGAATGTAGCACAGAAACCAAAAATTTCACACTGCATTAAGTCCATGATGCACCTGCAGTTTGAATACTGGGTGCTGCTTTGGTTCCTCTCCTTTCAAAATGTAGAAGGGCAGGAAAAAATAGAGCAAAGGGTGACAACAATATAAAGGCTTTAGGACGGATGAATGAGAGATGGCTGAATAAGTGTATGACAGAGATCTGTAGAACAATAATTGGAGTGGGAAAGATGCTTTGGGGATATTTGTTCACCATCTTTATCTTACAGAGGGAACATGGGGCCAGTGTGTGGCAGGTTCAAAACAAAGAAAAGGTGGTGGTGGTAACCCACAGCTGCACTGCCGTTCTTTGTCATGGGGTGCTATGGATCTCAGACAATTTATTTGCATCAGTTCAAAAGGGATTCAAAACATTAGGAAAAATAACAGCCAAAAAGCTACTATCAGTTCAAAGATACCTTTGGCTTGGCAAGGATCTGAGCACAGATTCTGAGCGTAGATCAAAGGCTATGATAAGGACTAGGAAAGCTTTCTTCATCCATCCAGTGCTTAAACACTTTCATAGACAGCCACTCTTCACTGTTTGGTTAGAAGTCAGTGTGGTCTAGTATGGCCTTTTGTTCTCCTCTGTATGGAGAACACGTCTGTGTGTTCTCATATGTATGTGTGGGAGAAAGAAGGACTTCTGTCTTCAAAGTAACTGTTTAAAATATTTTTAGAAGACTTTTAAAATATCAGTATTCATTACATTGTGAAAAGGTTGGGAGGGGTAGGCAGTTGTTTAGTTTAGCTAATGAAAATGTAAAAATTGTCAGTGAAAGTACAGGTTTGGTCACATTTCATTTTACTCCAGAGCTCTTTTTGTTTTATAGGAGGTGTTAACACTTAAATTCCATCTTCTTTGTCTTTTCCTTGAAAGAGGTGGGTTTATTTTTTTCCTGTTGGCTCCAGCAGGGCTACATTTCCATTTTCAGAAGCATGTTGGCTTTTGTAAGGCTAGATTTCTGGTTTTTTGGAAACATATGTAGACTCTTCAGAAAAACCCAGTGTACCATATCAAGTAACCATTTTTTCAAGCTAGACAAATGCTTGTCTCCTTTTCCTGTTAAATAGGTATCTTGCTATCTCTGTTTAACCATGTTATCTTTAAGGAATCACTTTAATTTTGCCTGTGTGTGGCCTGGCTCTTCCACTGAAAACCAAGGCGGATTTAAGTATATGTATTTTTTTTGCTAGCAACTAACTGGATGCCTTGAGCTTACAGTGGTGAATAGAAGTAGTTGCACCATAGAAGGTCAAATATTAGTAAGCTGTATATTCGATTTAAACTTGTCCTATCTTCAATTTCTTAGAGTTCCGAAGCTTGCTTTCAAGCACTGTTGCTTCACCATTATTATCTTGTGCTCTCAGAGAAAATGCTCTGTAAGGTCCATTTGTGTTTCTGTTGTAGTCAGTGGAAATGTTGATGTTGATTTCAACAATAAGAGCAGCTAACCTCATTTCTTTTTTCTTTTCTTTTCTCTTTTGCTGGAATGTTTTGATTATGATGCCTCTTCAAGAATGGGATTTATCTTTTTGAAAGGTAACTGCTTCCATTTCTAAGCCTTTGCAACTCACAGAACATCCACACTCCAGAGGGAACCTGAACCGTCCACCTCAGGGGCTATTCAGTCTTATAAAAAACTATATACAAATTCCTCATCATTCTAGTAAGGGGATAAAATTGATGCAGAAATTGCTGATGATTAATGCACTGTCACAGCATCTTTGAACAAACTGAAGAGGCAGTAGAGGATGGAAGACAATGAAAAATCAGTACTTTAAACTTTGCATTTCCTGAATTCCTTTGTTTTAATTCCACAGCCTCAGTTATTATGACTGCATTTTCTTCTTTCTGTATCTATGGATATACTTGTCCCTGAAGAATTCACTCAAGGTTATCCTTGGAACTGTTTTCTTCTATTTCTCTCAGTTGTTTTCAGAACTGCAAAAGCTAATTAAAACAAAGTACATGACTGGAATTTTTCAACCGCTCAGAATCCACTTTGGAGAAAGCAACTAAGATTAAACAGTAGACCAGTGAGAAGTATAATTAATTTGAAACTATTGGTGTTAGCACCGCACCTAGCCTTCTGAATCATTCTGCAGGATAAGCTGAGCTCCTCCCTCCCCCCTTTCACAAAACTAAAACTTAGCAATTGGTTTCACTCTTCGTTATTTCTGTTCCTTTGCCTTGCAAGGAGCTTAAGCGTATCAAATAGAAGTTGCGTTTACCAAGAGCGAGTGTTACAGACTGTATCACTAATGAAAGCAAGAAAATTTCCTGAGTGAACTCTGAGGTGCTTTCCTTAGCCCACCCAACAAGTCCTCCTTTTCTGTGCTGACTTAGAAAATTGACCTTCAAGTTCAAGGGCTGTGACTTATTCCCAGCATGCTCAGTAACCTGCTGCCAAAATGTCACCAACTTTCGTAACGCAGGCTGCAGCTTAACAAATAGATGTCTCCACCCAGGAGAGAGAGACACAGAAATTTGCCTCAGAAACCATCTTCAGCTCTCCCCATTTCAGAAGGTCAACATCTGAACCCCGAAAGAAAATTTGAAGAGGAAACGGGTACAGCAAGAAGTGTGTAAATGTTTTGTCAGTTTACCCAACCTCATATTTCTTCTGTTGGTGAAAGTAACGTGCAACTACACTGAAAAACCTCTTGAAGCCATGTGTCTTGACAAATTTGTTCCGTATTACACAGTAATAGAAAAAGGGTATGCTTCTGTTCGTTATGAGGGCACCACGACCAGCCTGGATCAAGGACATTGTGTATCTCATGAAGAAGTGACATGAAGATGGCATTTCCTAGAAGCAGCATGCTGGAGTGGCAGGAAGGCAAGACAACAGCTGTTTTAAATTAGGTAAAATTAGGTAAATAGGTAAAATTACCTATCTGCACCTTCTGGCAGTGCCAGAAGTATGTTACTTGATCCAGGGAAAGTTTATTCTACCAGACTGGACTGTCAGCTGTTGGCCTCCTATGTCCTATGTCCCAGCTGAGGCCGTGACCCTCAAACCTGATCTGGGGAGTTCACCTGCATTTGTGAGGACCTCAGCAGGGACAGGCACTGCTTGTTCAGAGGGGGCCCCAGCAAGCCCAGGGGTGTACAAGCCTGACGGCAGGGTCCTGTGGCAGAAGTGGGGCTGGGCCTTCTCTCCCTAAGAAGAAAATGTCCTGTAACGTGTGATTCCTGTTCACAGCACCTTGCAACAGTTTGCTCCCTTTCTCTGTACCTCTCTGACAGGGCTTCTGCTGAAAGAAAAATCGTAAACAGTGCTTTTAAGCTCCTCCCTTCTCCACATCCTGTACATGCTATCTTATAGCATCTGCTGTTACATGCCTGTGCTCTCCATGAAAACAGTCTCACCACTTATTCTGGAGACTGGCTTTTACAGCTGAACACCCCCCCACCCCCAGCCAACACATTCCTGCTTTTAGAAGTGACAATTAAAGAACAGATTTAATCCATGAGTAAAATAACACACACTTAAGTACAACGTAAGACAGCCACTGCTCCCGCCCCAGGATTTTTTCATACTCTGATGACTGCTTGGTCAACACGGCAAGAACAGGATCGTCTCTCAATCTATATGGAGGTCAGTTAATCAATTTCATGATAGCTGTGAAAAATAAGCTTGTGGCTACAAGCTCACCACCCATCCTCAAGTCCCTGATGCTTCATAATTTCCTAAGTTTCTTAGAAGCACACCTGCTTTTGAGCAGAGCACATATTGGCTACATAAGTGGAAGAGCTCTTCTGCTTGCTGTCAGCGAGATGCTCTGCAGTGACAAACTCGCCCTTTGGACAGTTAAGAGAGCTGCGTGCCAGGAGTGTCGCAAGGGAAAGAGGTAGTAAGTTGTGGCCATGTGTTAGAAGGCAAAATCATGTAAGTGCTCAAGGGAGGGAAATGTCTTCATGTTTTCGTAGTTCACAGGGATAAGCACGCTTCCAACTCTCCCTTCCCCTCCCTAACTGAACCTCAGTTCAGATAGAGTCTGACTTTGTCTTATTTGTCACAGGGGATGAGAACGGGCTACATTTGGGTTGAAATCCTGACCTTATCACAGATTTTCTTTATCTTTTATGACCTTGGCATGTCTGTATTTTCTCTTTTTCTGTCATGGTTGAAAGCTTTTCAGAACATATTCGTACAAGGATATTGCACAACTTCTTCATAACTTTGCCCTGATTTTAGCATGGGCATTAAGCTACACTGCTACAGAAATAATTTCTGTTACAAATTCTGACAAATAATAATTTTCTGCTTTCTTTCCTGACATAGTAATGTTTTGCCTTTCTTTCCTGAGGACACAGAGCATGAAGAACATTTTGCAAAGGAACCCCACCTATTGAATCATAGTAGTTTAAGCCACTCTCAATAATTCGGCTTGCTTTGCAAGAGAGCAACTGAACAACAACAACAACAAAGATTGCAGATAAGCACAACCTGTGCTTGTAACAAATGCTCTGGAATACTGAATGCCTTTTTTATAACACTAAGAAAATCAGTTCATAGCCAGTAGAGGGTATTTGACTTCAAGACTTGGGCTCATGGCTGTGGTCTCATCATCTTGAATTAGAAAACCCAAACTGTTCTACATTAGTAAAAATTCATTCCACAGAAGTGGTTACTTCTGTGCTGTACCAGATATTTAAACCTTTCAGTCAAAGTTCCCCCTGAAGCCAGTAGAGGCTGAGAACATGACAATGAAATGAAGAATTATTGATTCATCTTTTCCTGCATTATCCACTTCCTACTTTCTACCACCAAGATAAGCGGGAGCTTTACTCAACCAACATTCAAGAAAAAGGACCACCTACAAAGAGGTTTGTTTGTCCCAGGTTACAGGGAATTACATGCTTGTCTGAGCTAGTGCAGTTATCTTTTTTTTATTTTCATTGTTGTTTGTTAAAACCTTTAAAGTGAATAGAATAGAACAGAATAGAACAGAACAGAATAAAATAGAATTGCTCAGTGGAGGGGACCTCCAGTGATCCTGTAGTCCCACTGCCTGTCCACCCCAGGGCTGGTCAAAAGTTAAAGCTGGTTATGAAAAGCATTGTCCAAACGCCTCTTTTTCAGGCACTGACAGGCATGGGCCATCGAGCACCTCTCCAGGAAGCCTGTTGCAGTGTTTGACCACCCTCTTGGTAAAGAAAGGTTTCCTGATGTCAAGCCTGAACCTCCCCTCCCCTGATGCAGCTTTGAACCATTCCCACATGTCCTGCCACTGGATGCTAGGGAGAAAAAAGAAGCAGCTCCCTCTCCACCTCCCCTCCTCACGAAGCTGTAGAGAGCCACAAGGTCACCCCTCAGCCTCCTTTTCTCCAAACTAGACAAACTCAGAGTCCTCAGCCACTCCTCACTGGACAGGCCTTCCAGCCCTTCCACCAGCTGTGTTGCCCTCCTCTGGATGCATTCAAGTTCCTCACAGTCCTTTTTAAATCGTGGGGCCCAGAACTGCACACCGTACTCGAGGCAAGGACACAGGAATGTTAAATACAGCAGGCTAATCACCTCTTTTGACCGGCCAGTTTTACTGTGTTTGAGACACCCCAGAAAGGGGTTTGCCCTCACGGCTGCCAGGGCATGCTGCTGACTCCTGTTGGGTCTGCTGTCGACCAGCACCCCCACATCCCTTTCTGCAGGGCTGCTCTCCAGCCACTCCTCTCCCAATTTATTCCTGTGCCTGACATTCTTCCATCTGAGGTGCAGAATCCTGTATTTGGACTTGTTATATTTCATCTCAGTAATCCTTGTCCAATGATTGGTGAGCATAAAAAGTGGTGAGCATACAGGATTCTTACTGTAATTGCAAAGCTTAATGTGGGGGAAATTCATACCCTTCTAGAGGGCTGTTATCATTCTAAATCATTACGGTAATTAATAACAAGCACAAGACCCCCACTGTGTGAATGTTGCTTTCTACAATGTTAACTGTGAGCAGAGGAAAAATACACTCTCTGGAAATGTGTGCTTTTGAGAGGTAATGAGTAGGGGAAATGTGATCCTGTAGCTGAAGGATGAAAAGTGGGGGTAAACGGCAGAGTTTTGTAAAATAGCTGATCAAAAGAAATGCTGGAGTTGCCAAAACTGCACGTTTCACAGTTTCACATTGACTTGCCTGAATGCTTTACTTCTTATTTGAAAACCCTCAAATTGTCGTGTTTGATATTTTTAAGGAAAAAAATCCCTACCCCGTTTTTAAATGCTGGTAAGTATAAGATATTGCAAGAAGTTTGAAACTTGGTTTGGGTCCACACAAAATATTTCTGATCCCCTCCAAAGTTTTATCATTCTGTTTCCCCACCATGTATGAACTGGAATGCTCCAAGATAATATTTCTAGTGGTAAAAACAAAGTAATCTGCTTCCACTTCCCTTAGTTACATATTTTTAATTTTAAGTCTTTACGACTACTTATGGCTCAATTGTCATTGACCTCAGTGAAGCCTCCAATTTGATGCCATTCCAAGAAGAAATTCTGGCCCTGAATACATCTAGGAGAAAAGAGTCACTGTCCTGCATGCTTAGAACAGAGCCAGGTCATCAGCAGCTCAGACAGTGACAGCAAAAAGTAGCATAAGCTGAGAGCAGGCCCAGGAGACGAAAAGAGGGAATGGGAAGGTGTTTGTAGTGTAACTTCAGGATCAGGTTTCTTGCCAAAGTTTGTTTTCCAAATGGGTTTAGGACAAGCTGGGTTACCTTGATAGGTGACACCTGAAACAAAGCAAAGAAGTTATGATTTCAGCATTTTATAACAGATTTGTACTTTTTTCTTGAGGTTTTTATAGATGCACACATGTGCCTGTGAATGACAGCAGAAATTAGATGTTAGCCATATGCTAACACTGGAAACAGGAATAACAATGAATATGCTAGCCTATTAAGGAGATCAGCACTTTGCTTTCAGCATGACAGAGAGGTCCCTAAAACTACAAAGCACGTTTGCCAAGTGCAGCTGAGTAGGTGGAACTGGCAACGGACACAGTTCAACCTGGAGCAAGACGTGCAGTTTTTCAAATAAGGAAACCCAATCATAGGAGGTGATGATGGCAGGATACATTAAGATCTCCATCCTGTGGTATTTTCAACTGAAGCTGGCATGCCTTCCCTAGCAGAAAGCACTTGCTCAGTCACCAATGGCCAGAGAATGGGATGGAGTCACTTGGAGAAGAAGCCAAAGTCCATTACTATAATGGCCTAGATTCTACTATGGCAACATTTCCTTTAAAAAACTGCATAGTGTGAAAACATATGGTCTGGAAACTTATGGCGTATCTTCGAATAGTTAACAGGGAAGTCTGCTCTTTAGAAGATAAAGATGGAGCGTAACTTGCTGGTTAGTCAAGAGAAACAATATTTCTGAAGTACTTATTAAATAATTACATAGTACTACTAATTTTCATGGATGTTGGACAAACTGTATAATAAACAGTACCACAACACTGCTTCAGCCTTTGGCATTTGGCTGTCAGTTTCATCATCAACTATTTAACTTCTTTTAATGCATGGTTGTGCTGTGGAAAACCTACCACAAAGTACTGCTGGAGATAATGGCTACATCTTCAAATTCCTTAGTGGTTTTAATATCACAGCAGGGCATCAGTGCATCACTGCCATGCACCTGTGTTATGGTAAGTGCCTGAAAGCCCAAAGTCCAAGATCCATGGCACTACATGAATTAATTGTATAAAGGAGTCCCTGCTCTAAAATGGTGACCATCTACTATGTGGATGAGATGCACCATGGGAGAACTAGAACGAACATCGAAATAGAGAAGGTGCTGGAAAGAAACGTGAAATAGCTTTCACAAAAGTGTTTTCCAAGCTTTCATGCTGGGGGAAGTGTTGCATAATGAGGAGGTGTGTGGTGGTGGTGGTGGTGGGTGCTGGGGAACTGATGGCGCCTATCTGCTGAAGAGGGGTCTTTTCCAAGTGGGGGAGAAGAAGAGCTGGTGCGAAGGCTGGATCTGAAAAAGTGGGAAGAAAGCCTGTGCTCAATGACAGCAGCATGTCTGTCTGCCTCAGCTTGTGCAGGGCCTCTTTCCCCAGAGCTGTGCACCATGTAGGCTGGCCCTGGATCGTGCAGGGCCTCTTTGTCCTGTGCCTTGCCAATGCAGATGCCAGGCCCCATGGCCTGCTTGGGCCCCCCAGGCCCTGCCTGAATAGAGGACCAACCCCAAATCACTTCTGGGTCAGAAAGCACACCAGTAGGACCTGCAGGAAAAATATATGCCTGAACTTCAGGAGAGAAAACTTTGGCCTTTTCAAAGATCTGATTGGAAGAGTCCCATGGTGAAGGGCCTGGAGGGAAGAGAGGCAAAACATGTCAGGACCCCTTGTTCCAGCATTTGAGAAAACAGCTGAAACCAAAACCAAATCAAAAACCTAAACTCCAAAACCCCCAAACCTCACCATGTCTATATATCAATTGAATCATATTTTTACATGATTTCTTGGATAAAACAGAGAAAAAATGAATTAATATTTGCAGGTAGAAAAATTAAAATTTGCAGTAGGAAATAAATATTTTACTTTGTTTACAGTCAAATAGTGCCGCTTATAGGCGCATGACATATTTTGTATGAGTAACTGCAGCCTTTTTTAAAAATGTGTACTTTAATCAGCAAGCATGTTGTAAGTTATACTGACTGATGCAGATAAACTTTTAAAAGAGATAAAACTTCACTATAAGTCTCAAGCCAATCGCTCTTAGAAGATATGATGAAATATTTGTAGGAATGAAGATGCTTTCATTTCTGCTTGTTCTTATGCTTTCAGGCCTTGCCTGGACGTATGCAGTGCCGGAATTCTGGACTTTCTCAACACGATGGACAGGAAGACCATCACGATATTTTTTTGCACAGATTACAGATGAGTGGAGAATTCTAAAGTACCTTACAGCCAAGTGCTTTTGTATAATGAGCAAGGATATGATGAGTCCCAGCAACTAATACAGGAAATCTCAAAATCTCATTTTTCAGTTTTTAAGAAGTAGAGCACAAAAATGAGTTTTCTTGATGGAATACCATTTGTATTAGGGAAAGTCTAAACCACTAGATTTATGTCTAGCTCCTGTACTAATCAACTAATGAGATCATACAGAACTACTAAGAAATAGCTGTCAAAGAGAATAAAGTGATGTTACCAGATTTTTCAATTCATGAGACTAGCAGGCAGTGTAAAGTTCATAGGAACAGATGAAAAATGTAATCACCCCCATCTTCCTTGAGCTTGGAAACTAGCCACTACTCTGTGGTTTGAACATGTTTGATTGTAAGTAAAACAAGATGTCAGGAGATGACCAAGGTTCACCTTGGTTTAGGTGATTAAAGACAAGAAGAATCCATCAGCAATGCTTACTGCTTGAGAAGCCATGGTAGAAAGCTCAAGAGCAAAGGCACAGCTTGCACTGAAAATGCCCTGGATAAGGCAGAAGCACAAATCTCACTACCAGATGCTAGTGTCTGCCGTACATTCAGCACTTACTTTTCCAATTCACATCATCAACCAGACCCTCCTTCCATGTCTTTTCTGTATTGACTTGCACCACCTAATTTATAGCAAAGCTTCACAAAATCAAGAACTGCTGTGTCATTTGTGCTCCACTCCATGACTGTCCTGGCAAAAATACAAGGAATCATGATCTTTTTACTACTTTTCTTTATTCTGTAGAAGTTAGAGTCCTCAAGACCATCAGGAACAGAAAACTTTTTGTGAGCTAGTGATTTACAAAAGTTGCTAGTCCTAGAATGGGAGTTACATGCCATATGCCCAGATCTTGCAGAGCAGTTGTGCTTCAGTAAATAATTGCTGGAATTAGCTAATTCCATGCTAACTTTGCTTTCTTTTTCTAGCCAGAGAAACCCATCAAGAGAAGTTATCTTCTACTTATCCTTGTGACCAAGCTGGTAACTTTATGATTCAAAGTACGTTAGTCCTGATAATATATAATATGACATTTAATACAGGTATGTTTGAGGCACAGTAAAGTGTGTGTTGAGGTCAGGCTAGTCATTTCCCCTGCTCTAGGTCAACTGCCAAACTGTCAAATCAGAACCTCTGCAAAATTTTGTTTTGGTAACAACTTCCACTTGGGAAACCAAAATAAATGTTTTGTGTCTGGAAGTCTCAAACTAATTGTAATGTGTTGCTCTGGCCTGGAAGTTCCTGTTTCAACTCCCTGAAGTAATTAGATTACCTAGGATATACCCAAATCCTCTGCAAGTAAGCCCTGAGAAAATACAGAGTTAACTTTGATCCTGGTGCCATACCTCTAGTCCTCAGAAACGTGTTTTCCCATTACTCCTGTCAGTGTTTAAACAAATGCACTAAACGAAGCATTTGAGCATCTGCCTCTTAAGCAAGGCTTATCATGTCAAAAGCACTTGAACTTGTATTTGGCTCTCTCTTGAAGAAGGATCAAGAATGCAATGTTGAATTAGGGATGTGCAGTCCTTCTTTGGCAGGCTCTCATCAGTGGGACACACACCGGAGTCAGAGACAGGATGACCTTCCTGTCCTACAGTCAATGGCCCACCTTCTAAAGCTAGTGGCGGTATTGTCAAGACCCTTGACTGATCTCAGACCACAAATCTTTGCTGTACTACAGACCGTTGAAGATGTGTCTTTTGTGAAGTGCTGCTAGCCATTCCAAGAGTACCTGCTTGTGTTTTATTTAAAAGCAAACCAAACATTTGCATAAAACTTCCATGAAGTTGAAATACGAGTTCAGTTCACCCACTGGCAGCTTTAAGTTCTGCCAGGTAGGTGCACTGGTTGCTTTCCTCCCTGGCTCGTTTAAAGAACTTCAAAATGTAAAGAACAAGCACTGACTCTTGGCGTGAGGCATAGTTCCTTGTGCTGTTGATGGAAATACACAGTAAGTGTTGCCCTTAAAAGATCTGAGAGTAAGTTCAAATACTTCCAACTTTTCATTACAGAAATGCTGCAAGTGCTACAGAACTCCATTGCAGTAACAGACCAAATACTATGCCAAGCAAGTAATGACTGTCACTACATTAGCGTACTGTTTGGTGCAGCAAAATGGCTTCAGGTCTGGAAACAATTACAGGAAGCTTCTTCTGTCTCTCTCACTGAAAAATAAGTGCGTAGCACTTGACCTTGTCACCAGAGACCAGCATTTTGTCGTTCTGCACAATATCACTGACTGTGGCACATGGCACTGAATATGGCACAGGTACCAGAACTGCCATGTTATTCCCTTCCTAGGCTTCCTTTCCCCACGTGCCATGACTGTTTTTGTCAGGCACTGAAATGCAAGTGGTTTCTCAGTCCCTGAAAGCAGCCCATGCACTTAGGGAAAGATGGGACAACCTCTTCAAGTCAGGAACTTTCAAGTCATGCACTCTGACTGTTCATTGAGCTGCCTTGCAGAGTCAATAAGAGCCCACAGAAATATGACAAAGTAACCCCCTGGCAGTGATGGTAGTGACAGGGAGCAGCTTCCTTTGCCCTTATGATCCTGGCACTAATCCACAGGGCTGGATCTGGTGCCGCAGGGTGCTCCAGTGATAGCAGCGGTGTCAAGATCTGCTGTTCTGCAGAGTGAACAGAAAAAGTCCTACAAAAAAAATTTGTTGCTGCCATTAGACCTTTCTAGAATTCCTCAGGACTAGTGTCTTCCAAGCATTGCTAAACTGCTTGTATCATGAATGGGATAACATTAATTCTCCAAATCATACATTTACAACTTCAGTTTTAAGGGATTTATTCACAGAGTTCTGAGCTCTGAGTATTCTGGGCAGGCTCTACCAAAAGTTTGGTTTAAAATAAAAGTATATGATATCCTCTAAGTATACACTTTGTTCTCTTCAAATTATACTGTTTTTTCAATGCCTTGTGAACGAGAATTTTTTCCTTGTTCTGCTATTTCCGTTTGTCTTTCAGGGATATGTCTGATTAAACTTTACATCATTTGTGGATAGTGCTTGTGTTGCTTCTTGAGCCCTTAAACTGGATACATTTCACATTTGAATTTACTTCTAGCCTGGAGAGAAAAAGAATGTGTGTGCTTCAGAGATACTGTCTAGTGTTCTCTAAGCTCCAAAACTTTGTATTATCACTTCTAGCTATTCACTGTTTTTAAAAAGATTAACTGGATGCTTCTCCATTGTTTATTTTCTCAGTTGCAAGAATCACAAAAGTCTTTGGTTTATTTCTCTTTGGAAGGGCATCTTTCTACTTCAGGAGCAGTGTGCTAAACCAATCCTTTAGTCCGAAAGAAGAGGAGACATCACCCATTCCAGTGCTTCATGGTCCTCACAGGGATTTTGGTTTTGATTGCTTCTCTCCAGCCTGAACCTCTCCAGTTTCAGGAGGTGCCACCGCCTCTCAGCCTGCCACCAGGCAGTGCTGGGAAGCGCCTGTCCCCATCCCCTTGATGCCTTCCCCATCGGCACCGGGGTGTGCTGTGAGGTGCCCCAATGCCTTCTCTGCTCCATGCTGACCCAGCCCCAGACCCATAGACACTCCTTGCTTCCCCAGAGCCCCTCTGCTTTCTCAACCGGTCTCCGGGACCCCAAAGAGGAGCTTGTGTCTGGCT
>JAKFQP010000123.1:0-10017 GCA_023375905.1 Nycticorax nycticorax
AGTTCACGCAGAAGCGCAAGCAGCATCAGGATCACTTTATTTAATGCTTTTACATCCTTTTATACCCATCCCAAAACAAAGCCTCTACTTTTCTCTCATCACCTTGCTGTCTGGTAAGCACTGAGTCCAAGCCTTTTACGAAAACAAAGTTCATCTTGCAAGGTCAATTGATCACAGCATTGACCTTGTTTTTCACTTAGCTCTTGTTCAGTTATCCCATGGCTCGAGACCAACAAGGCCAAGGATATCTCGGTGTCTGGCTCAGCCGCCACACCTGCAGATTACTGTCCTGGTTTTGGCTGGGACAGAGTTCATTTTCTTCACAGAAGCTGGCATAGTGCTGTGCTTTGGATTTAGTACCAGAAGAATGTTGATAACACACTGATGTTTTCAGTTGTTGCCAAGTAGTGCTCAGACTACTCACGGACTTTTTGAGCTTCTCCTGCTCGGCCAGGTGCAGAACAAGCTGGGAAGGGGCACAGCCAGGACAGCTGACCCAAACTGACTAAAGAGCTATTCCATACCATAGAACGTCATGCTTGGGGGGGTCAGTCGGTCGGTTGCAGGGAGAGTGATCACTGCTTGGAGAGTGATCGCGGCTTGGGGAGTGATCGCTGCTCAGGACAGGCTGGGCATCGGTTGGTGGGTGGTGAGCAATTGCATTGTGCATCATTCGTTTTGTATATTCTGTATATTCTCTTATTATTCTCATTATTACTATTATTATTATTTTCTCTTTTTAAACTGTCTTTATCTCAGCCCACGGCTCTAGCCTTTTTTTCTTCCCGATTCTCTCCCCTATTCCACTGAGGGAGGGGGGAGTAAGCGAGCGGCTGTGTGGTGCTTAGTTGCCAGCTGGGTTAAACCACGACAGACACAAGCACATGAACGACAGGTAGGAAATCCTTCTGCCTTCAGCCTGCAAAGACACAGGATCCCAGAAGTTTTCATGCTGCCTTTATGATACGTTCCAGACATAGTAGGATCTGTTAGTGCAGTATCATTCCACTTTCCCTCCTGCCCTCTGTCACTTGCTTGCCCTGGAAACTACAGCTTCTCCTTTTAGGAGGGAGGAGTAGTGGAGAAAGTTACGGGAAGAACTGGGGCGTATTTGACCCTGTTGGGAGCCATGCCCTTCCCAGTCCTCATTCTGGATATATTGCGGAACTCTCTGGATGCCTTGGGCTCCCACAGGAGGTTGCTCTTTTCCCCTGAAGGTTCAACAGCTCAAGCTCTGGCCTGCTCCACGTGTGGAGCTGAGAGAGGTAGCTCTGCCATGATAGAGAACTGTATAACCTTCAAGGTCAGTATTTATGGAGTTTCCAAGTTCCACAGGATATTAAAGAAGAAAATTTCAAAGAACAAAAAGATCCTAATGTAAAATACTACTCACCTCATAGCTGCTGCTGCTGTGGTAGATTCCTGCCTTAAATTATTGAGCATGAAGGATTTGTGCAGAATTGGAAGTGCTTTTGGGTTACAGGTGTGATGGGGTATTCCAGGTGAAGTAAAAATCCCCAATAAAGTCAGTGGGGTGCCTGTAGAGACAATACATACTTTGAATCCACTACAGTGAAACAGATGATGCCGTAACTAAGCCTCATGTAGCTAATAGCCTTTACATACTTGAAAGCTAAATCCTAAATATAGTAGAGACAATTGTACTGTGTACCAGTTAGCCTTAAAAGGGTGATCATGGTATGGATAGCCAAACCAAAGACAAATCTATGATTATTACTAGAGAGAGATTATTTATAACTAAAGATGATGACATCTTGCTGGATTTACAACTTGGTTTCTAAGCACTAATCTTGAAGGAAAGACCATCAAATAACCCATCAATAAGGAAACAGTTATATGAATTCTATTTTGTATCAAAAGGTACCATATTTAACAATGGAAAATATATAAAAGGGAAAGAATACAAAAATGTATTAATGAAGCACAAAATAAGCAAAGAAAACTCATTAAGATCCAACAAAAGTCTATACCTGTTGTTAATATTTCATGCTGTGAAATCTGTTCGACAAATACTATCATAGAAGACAGGGAATTGTGCTAGATGATGCAGTTTTATAACTTTTTGCCCAACCAACAAAAAATACGTAACAAACAAAATCTAAGCATTTCCCCCTCTCCAAAATAGGACAGAGGATACAACTTTCTTCAAAAATCGGAGTAGAAGGTAGTGATAAACAGTTCAGTATATTCACTGAAGAGAAAACCCTGCTGCAGACTCACAGACTTAATTTATAGCTCAGATTGATTTGGTCAGAATTTTTAAAACAAATTGCATAACCAGTATACCTTTTCTTTGTTTTTATGATACGTAGAGAAACTCTTCTACGTATCTTTCTCGGGAGCTTGTTTTTTACCATGTGTACCTTCAGGATGTAAAAATCTGACTGGAGGAAACTGAAGCCTCAGCCCTGGAAACAGAAGCCGTCACTGTAGCTCTGAATCTCGCCCTGGCCTCAGCTGGCTCAAGCATGGCACTGTGCTGGTGCAACTCCACCGCTTTCTGTGGTGAGATTAATCTTCTTGCGTGGCGCTTCCCGTGTGGTGTAGATGTACCAGCTGAAGTTGGTGCTAGCTCCTGCTCTCAGCAGTCCTCTCCGCTGAACAAAAAAGTGTGACTTTACCTTCTAGATTCCTACTGTTGGTTTGAATGTTTTATTCCGGAAAAAAAAAAAAAGGAAAGAAAATAAACTCCTGTCTTGGAACCTAAATGAAATGAAGCCTGAGCAAGCCAAACGATGAAATAAGAGGTGAGCTGGGAGTGTGTAAGAATGGTTCCTTGAATTCCTGTGGTTCCCAGGTCTCAGCTCAGAGCAACAGTGTGGTTTGTGCATGCAGATACAGCTTCTGTGGCTTTAGACAGACTCAAACATAAGTAGCCATTGGCAGTATTTTTCCAGGGCAACTGCAGACTTAAACTATAGCTTGTTGCTTCCTTCTTTACCTTATGGCCAACAAACCTGGATGTCACCAGATGACATCATTGCCCTGCCTCTGAGTCCTCCTTCCACCCTTGTCCTGAAACCCTTCGTGAGGACATGGTTTGGCAGTGAATGAGGGCAGAGAGAACAACAGTGTAACTTGTAAAAGTGTGGTAATGAATAAAAGAATTGGTTCCATGAATCCATAACAGAAGTGTATGGTTAGTTGGATTTTCTAGGGCTAAGGCGGCACATATTTTATTAAAATTTATCCTGGACTTGATGTATCCTTTAAGTCTTTCCATTACGTAATAAGGACTGTGAGCTCGTGCTGCAACCTTTCTATTCAGTTAAATACAAGTAGGACTTCTGTCTTCTACTCTGCTGCCTCTTTTCATTAAACTTTGAGGAATCTGGCATCTGAGACTTTTACCCACTCCTTCATTTTTGGTTTAAACTTTGGTTTCAAACATTATTATTATTTTGTTTGGTTTCCAACATTATTTGAGGAAGGACTGAGAGCAGACAGAAGCACACGTGTAAATGTTTATCTACACACACACTAATAAGATCATTGATTAAACTGATCAATAGACTTTTCCCCCTACACCTCAAAAATAAATAAAAATTAAAGTGAGTAAGAGCAATAGGAGAGACAGATTAACAAGAAATTATATGTCAGTACATGATACAAGAGGTAACATAAATGGGGAGTAGGCAGTCATCCACATACAGCCCATGTCAGCGGCAAAAGTTCTGGGGAAGCATCAGTGTGTACGGTTCTGTGCAGTAAAGCAACAGATGCCCATTTTCACCACAGGTAATTTATTAAACAAATATCTCCCATTATGATTTCACATTAGCCATACTTCCCTAAACATGTGTTAAGTACGTAGCTCATTTTATGGGATCATTAATAACCATAACAGCCAGTACCTACCCAGTTGCAAATTTACTATGATGCCTAAAATAAAAACATAGCACAATGTCTTTTTTGTAAGCAAGGAACTGAAAAAAATATGTCTTGTGCTCTTTAACGAACCTGATCCTTTAATCAACCTTGCAGAATATTATTAGCTCATCAGTGATTCTTGCATCGTATTTCAAGAGATAACAACTCTTAAAACACTAAAATCTTAAAAAATTTCACAAAAGGACTATTTTTCGGTCATATCTGACACAACACGTGCAGTTAGTACATAACGGATAATTTTGTTTCATCAACTTACAGTTCTTTTTTAGTGGCATATTTTGTGGAATGTTATAGTATTCATGAGAGAGAAAATATTCTGCAAAGTAAAAAGAAGCCAGCAAAAACTGCTCCGTAAATACAAGTGCCTCTGAGGAGGGTAAAATAAGAATGCATAATTGTATTTGAACATGCAGATGTATTTTAGCATAAAATTTCTGCTGCCTCTTAATGCTCAATTGGCACTTGGACATACGGTGACAGAAGCAAATAATTCTTATCCCAGAAGTTATTTGTTTTGTGTAAGCTTTATCTAGAAGGTGTCTCTGAAGCTAATCATGAAAAAGGATTTTTAAGTCTTACAAGTTGTTAATTCTAGTAATAAAATCTACAGCTAGTAATTTTTATTAACAGAATATGTATAAAGAATATATATAAACCACCATGTCTGAGAATTTAAAGAGAAACAAAGACAAAACCTGTTTTGTATATGTGTTTTCCAGAATGACCTGTGGTATGTTCCTGTTGTACTTCTACATCTAATAGGACCTGAGCTGGAGCTAGAATGCTTGACTGGGTGAAGACCTGGCTGAGTGCAGAAGAGCGCTTCCTTTGCTTGCAGACACGGACCTCTCTGCAAAGGTCTTTTCTGAAAAGCCTGAGGGAAGGCATAACTAATGGGGAGCTGGACCTGTGCTACCCCACCATGAGGCATGCCCCATGCCACATTAGTGTGGGGATGTATGGATCCCATGTGCTCCAGAGAGCATAGAATCATAGAGTCATTTAGGTTGGAAAAGACCTTGTAAGCTCATAAAGTCCAACCATTAGCCTAACACTGCCATCCCACCACTAAACCCTGTCCCTAAGCATGTTGCTGCTCCTCCTTCCCAGGGCCCTCGCCCACACACAGGCCAGTCAGAGCTGGAGGGCAACCTCAAAGGTGGTCCAGAATCACCCTTAGTGGTTTTGGAAGTAAATTCACCAAAGCAGGAGACCAGTTTGCACAGCTGCCCCAAGATGTGGGATTAAGGCACAATTCTGTCTTCACTCTTTTTTTTTTTTTTTTTTTTTTTTTTTTTTTTTGTACGCTGAGTGCAGATTGCAGTCAAGCGGTTAGCAGGGCACGGCACCCGTGGCATGCAGCATGTGGGTGACAACTCCTTAAGCCAATCTTCCTCCCACTTCACTGTAGCATGGAACTACTCTGTGTTCAGTGGATTATGTTACCTAAATGCTGACTCCTCTAATTCGCATCAGCAGTGTGGAAAGAACAATTTATTGGCTCTTTGAGCATATTTTTAGGTATATTTACAGTGAAAATCCATAGCAAGCAGATAGTTTGTATCATGAGCAGTGTGCCAGCGCTGCACTCCTTTTACAGTGTGTTAAATTCAAACACTATGAGTTTACTGCGTCAGGCTTTCCTTTATTTCACTAATATTTTA
Organism: Nycticorax nycticorax; assembly: GCA_023375905.1. NCBI lineage: Eukaryota > Metazoa > Chordata > Aves > Pelecaniformes > Ardeidae > Nycticorax > Nycticorax nycticorax. The sequence continues at coordinate 5,577 of JAKFQP010000123.1, forward strand.
TGAGTTCCTGTCTCAAAACTCCTGGAGACAGATTACCCTCTAGTGTAATGCTACCAACAGTTACATTAGCTGTGAATTCAGGCTGCAGCTTTATTTTCCAGCAGGAGTATGTAAAAATGATTCTTTCTTTCTCCGTGTGTATCCTCACTATGTGCTCTGAGTCATGTCTGTTTATCCGAGTGACTACACTTCCCTGTTTTTTTCACACTTAACAGCACTGGAGAGTCAACACAGCAATGAAAGAAGCAAGCGATGGATTGAGAAATTTGTTAAGCAGGATGCACTCGGGCTTCATCATGCTTTTAACTATAGAGATGAGACCTAACATAACCGGATGGTTATTATCTCTGTAAGCTGTTGTATACACACAATTATAATCTGAGATGAGAAGAGGGCCCGAGGAAACATTTTTCAGAATCACATGCTTTTTTCATAGGAAGGCAAGATGATGCTGATAAGACAGAGAAATTGGTAACAGATCTGGGTTCGTGATTAAACATTTCTGATGTGACTCCTTCAAACAAGTTATGACCTCTCATTCATTACTCTTGCTACTAAGGAAGATAAGAGGAATCCTTATCTCGTTAAGCTACAGAGTTTAATTTTTCATAATAAATGTGATGTGCTTTAACACGACAGTACTGCATGCCACAGGAACAGCTGCAAGGAAATAGCATTAAGTACTTTGGTTGAAGATGTATAGGAAGGTACCTGGATTAAAAACCAGAAAATTTTAAAAGCAACCTTAGAATAGAGCAAACCCTCAGCTCCCGCACTGCTTCTCAGTGCAGAATGACGCTGAAGTGGGCTTTGTATACAGCTTTGGTAGGAGTGTCTTCAGAGACACTTTTCAGGCAGTTACATCAGTCAGTGTTTATTTGCTGTTTATTTAGTTCTCCACCTAAGTTCACTCTTGAAGAAGTTTTCTCTTCTTCCAAGTATCTTCCTTCTGACTGACTGTTTCCAAAGTATAAGCTTTCAATAGTTAAGCTTGTGCCACGTCCAAGAGTGAAAAGGGTATCCTAGTAGAGAAGATGTTGCTTAAAACATGCTCACTATTGTCTATTGTACAAGTTCTTGATAAGAATGGAGAAATTGCCTTGAGAACCAGCTAAAACCGACCGTGTAGTTTGGACAAGAGCCAAGGAGCAACTGAGTCTGTGCAAGAACAAGGGGTTACTAGCGGTGACGAAGAGGAGTCATCGGCCTTCATCCCCCACGACCCCTGATACCACCAGCAGGAGACACTGCGCAAGCACAGTTGGGAGGAGTTTATGGAAACAACTTCTTGGGGCTAATTTTAATAAGAAGCGGGGACAAGTCATGCATATGTACAGGCGTATTTGGGAATCTTATGTATATGTAACACTTTGTCATATAACTTCAAGGCAAGCTACCACACGTGCGCGCACGACTTTGGTGGGACTACCCCCCGTGTTGCCCAGTGCTGAATAAGCATACCTACTGTACAGTCTCACAGATTGGGGAGTCCGTTTTCCGCACGCCAAGAGCTCTTTTTTTTGTTTCCATATCCTCAGCATGGAGTCAAAGGACAGCAGGAAAGGGTTATTCACTGATCTAAATACTACTCCAGGCACCACCAAATCCCCCCTCACGCTAAATGGCTGAACAGCTTACCCCTGGGGCACCATCTTGAAAAATTACCTGCATTTTATGAAATTGAGGGCAAGTGATACTTTACAGCGAGGAGGCCCAAGACTGCCATGATCTTACCCACCTGCATTCTGTGTCATTCAATTCAGTTACATAATTTATGACCAGACAGGTATCCGTGCTACTTTTTTAGTCACTGCCAATTTTACACTATTTCAACCATATGCACTTCAACAGCCTAAGGAAAAAAAAAGAATCAATGCCTTCCATTTACAATACAGTGCTGCGTTTAGCTGACATGGGTTTTGGGCACGCACCGCCCCACTCCCAAGCGTACTTGGCACACCAGCAGCGAGCGCTTCTGCCGCCTCTGCCGGTCGAGGAAGGGCAGTTGCGTTTCTCAGCGCCCACCTTCACCGGAGGAACGGTGCTGGCAGCGCCTCGCACCTGGGCGCTGAGTGCCCCACCGGAGTACGTGACCGGACACAGCCCGCCAGCAACGCGCCGGGCGATCGGCGCCTCCCCCCGGGGACCCGCGACCCGAAAGCCGGAGGACGAGCCGTCCCTGAGCGCCCCGCGGCCGCGGGCCGGCACTGAGGGGAGCCGGGGCGCGGGAAGCCGGGGCACCCCCGAGCCTCCGCCGGGCGGGAGCGGGGCGGGGCGGGGCGGAGCACTGCCTCCCGCCTGCCCCGCCCCGCGCCTCCCCTCAGCGCCCGGCTTCCCTCAGCGCCCGCCTCCCCTCAGCGCCCGGCTTCCCTCAGCCTCCCTGCGCCACCGGGGCCCGCCGCCTCGCCCTTCCCATCGCCTCGCCCTTCCCACCCCCGGCGCCGCCCCGGGCTGTCGCCCCCGACCGCGGAGCCATGTGGCGGCCCAGCAGCGTCTGCCCCCGGCAGCCCGGCAGGGGCTCGGGTACCCCCGCCGCCGCCTCCGCCGGCCCCCCGGCGGGCCGCGGCCGAGGCAAGGGGCTGAAGGATGTCCGCGTCGACGAGGAGGTGGAGATCGCGGTGAACCTCGCCCTGGAGCGGTTCCGGTACGGCGAGGAGAAAGGTGCGTAGCGGCAGCCGGGCAGGGGGGTCTGGGGGCCGCCCCCCACGGCAGCTGCCCCCGGAGGGCCCCTGGCGGCGGGCCCGACAGCGAGGCGGGCCCTGGGCTGCGGGGAGCCGGGGCAGCTGTGAGCGCCGGGCCGGGGCGGGAGGGGGGGAAGACGAGGCCCGGAGTGGGGGTGGCAGGCAGCCGGGCCTGGAGGCTTCTCCTCGGTTCGCCAGTAGAAGCCTCCCCTCGGCTCCCTTCTGCCCGCATGAGGCGGCTTGCCGGGGGCCGTGCTCAGGTACCCGCGCCCTTGTGCGGGACGAAGGTACAGCGCTGCCATTCGTCCCGTTGTTCGCGGGAGGACGTGAGGGGCTTGGGGACTGAAAAACTCGTAGAGTCGAGATGATATGTCATGAATGCTGCGTGTTGCACTGTTATGTTTGCTCTTTTGATTATCTTTCTAGAAATGGAATTTCCTTCTTCTTTCACGAGTACTGAAAGAGCATTTGTTCACCGGCTCTGTCAGTCTCTTGGGCTGATACCTAAAAGTAAAGGGTAAGTTGGAGTCTGATTTTTATTTATTACTTTCTTTATTTTGCTGCAAATGTCTGGAATTTCATGACTAGCCTTAAAATGATTGGTGTTTCCAGCATGTCCTGCACTGTTGCTGTGGCTAGTACTAGAGAAAAAAGTTTAAAAAGCAAGTTAAGTGTCTTTGTGCTTTGCTTTGTGTCTACTTAAAAAAACTTCTGACAGGCTTAGTTGGAGATAGCTTGACCTTACACTGTTTTGTGAATTTCATGGGTCCACAAAAAAGATCTTTCACCCAGATCTGTTCTGTTTTTCATGCACTATTGTGTGCCCAAGGGTTTTGCGTAGAATCTCGTTCCATGACAGTTAAGATGTAAGATGTTGATCTACTTCGAGGGGAGGAGGGCTCTGCAGAGGGATCTGGACAGGCTGCATCGATGGGCCGAGGCCAGTTGCGTGAGGCTTAACAAGGCTAAGTGCTGGGTCCTGCACTTGGGTCACAACAGCCCCGTGCAACACTACAGGCCTGGGGAAGAGTGGCTGGAAAGCTGCCTGGCGGAAAGGGACCTGGGGGTACTGGTTGACAGGCGGCTGAATAGGAGCCAGCAGTGTGCCCAGGTGGCCAAGAGGGCCAATGGCATCCTGGCTTGGAGCAGAAATAGTGTGGCCAGCAGGAGTAGGGAAGTGATCGTGCCCATGTACTCACATGGGTGAAGCCGTGCCTTGCATACTGTGTTCAGTTTTGGGCCCCTCACTACAAGAAAGACATTGAGGCACTGGAGTGTGTCCAGAGAAGGGCAAAGAAGTGGTGAGGGCTCTGGAGCACAAGTCTCATGAGGAACAGCTGAGGGAACTGGGGTTGTTTAGTCTGGAGAAGAGGAGGCTGAGGGGAGACCTTATTGCCCTCTACAACTGCCTGACAGGAGGTTGTAGCAATGTGGGTGTTGGTCTCTGTCACCGAAATCGGGAAGAACGAACCTCGTAACACCAATGTAGTGTTAAAAGGCAGGCATTCTTCATTCACGGCACCAGATGCACGGGGGATCGCTCCACCTATCGTGCATACCCTCAAGCGGCAATTGCCCCGTTTATATGTAGCGAAGTGTTACATATGCAAAAAGTTCCCCAATATGTCTATACATATGCATAACCTGTACCCGCTTTGTATTAAAATGAGCTTCAGGAGGTCATTTTCATAAGTCCCTCCCCACTGCGCTTGCTCAGTGCCTCCTTGTGGGGGTCGTCGGGGGTCGTGGGGATGAAGGCT
>JAKFQP010000123.1:20135-33489 GCA_023375905.1 Nycticorax nycticorax
TTGAAGTCCTCTTCCTTTTTCAACAGCGATGTCTAAGTATAATGTGGTTTAAAAAAGAATCTTTTAAGAGAAATGCTTTCTTTTTCAAACAATCAAGTAGATTGTCTACATATCAGCCTTTTTTTTAAGAAGCTTGACAATTGCAGGACATGGGTAGGATCCCTTTAGAATCTTCTCTGCAAATCATTGGTTTATTTTTGCAAATGTTCCTGAAGAAGAAATCTATTATTTTTTTTTACAGATATAATTGTTTATTTCTAGTTCCCAGTTCTGAATTTCTGCCTAGTAAAATAAGGCTTGCAACTTGTTGGAGGCAGAAATCTGGAAATTATACATGATTTCAGTGTTTTCTGAAATTTTTTGGACAGGGGAGACCTCATTTACAACTGTTATGTGGCTTTCCAGTTTACTCGTCTTGTAACTGCCTGTTTATTTAGGTCAATATGTTTATTCAGGAAACTCTGATGACAATCTCTTTCTCCAGTTTACCTCAGTTATACTGCTATCACATACTAGGCTTCACAGGCTAATCACAATTGAAAAGCCACTTTCCTTTTTCCATTTTTGAGAATTTAAGAATTAAAAGAGGAGAGTTTAGATACTTTGTCTGTTATGTCATGAAAATGATTTGATCCTCTTTTAACAGTATAGCTGACAAAATCCTGACCACAGAAACCAACACTTTGTAATTGTGGGTTTCTATAGTACACCGAGTTTGTGATCAGTGTTGGAACACTTCCTCCATGACAGCTTCTAAAAGTATGCAAACTGTGGCTTGTTCTTTCTGAAGAAAAGTCCTAGGTGATTGAAAATTAGCTATGGCAAATGTCTGCTATGACACCAGAAATTAAAATTGAGAGATGTTAATTCTTCCTGCAAAGAAGAATCCTTTAATATCCATAAATAAAGTATAGAAAACAGTGATATTTGAAAAAGAAATCAGGGTAAATTATTAGGAGATAAAGACCATTGGAATGTCTCATTTATCAGGAAGTGTTCAGTAAAGAAACCTAATTTGGCTGAAGTGACTGAGGAAATTGAGAGAAGTCCATCTCCTCATATACTTCTCATAAAAAAGAAAAAGTACTTTAATACAAAAGGTGGCTATCTGCTTGTGGAATCTTGCACTAAAGCTGTTTCAATTGCTGTTATATTTTATAATCCAGGTGGCAGTCTGATACAGTGAGGTTTTTTTTGTAACCCTAAACAAAAATGGCTGTTTTTCTCATTTTGATAAAATTCCGGTTAGTAAATGTCAGTCTTCTGAGCATCTCTTGCTGAAACCCTTCATAGAATTGAAGAGGTTTATGAGAAACAAGGTACCCAGCTGGCATTTTCCTGTTGAAATGTTATTTTGGTTTATGGCCCAGTAATCCTAAGAAAATAAACTCCAGTGTAGATACTCTTACAAGACTTTTCAAGGAAAGTAATAATTCCTTAAATTAGGCCCTAATAATGTTTTAATTCTCTTTCTGTGTCTACAAAAATGCTTTGTTTAGATGAAGATTATAAATGAAGCTAGGGAATATCTAATATTTTATGAATTATTTATACTTTCAGTACAAGGAAGACCTTTTGAAGTTAAAGAGATGTTTTTGGAGGACATTTTACGAAGCACTGGGTATACAAAGAGATGATAAAGTACAAAAAGGAGAAGCAGCGAGGTTGGTGGACTTCTTAATTGTCAGGGCTGGCGATGAGTTTCATTGATTGATTGGTCAAACAACTGAATAGGATGATTCTCTGTTAAAAACCCAAAGTCAGAACATTAAATGAGACATGATTAGATGACCGCAAGTATCTTTCAGCTCTCAGTGTTTACGTTATTGACCTAGATCATGTAACTTTCAAAACCATATTTTCACTTTCTTTCAATGGTTGCATTCTTTTTGCTTTCAGTTTATAAATGTTATGTTTTTCCTAATTATTATGAAGTAGAATTGTATATAATTTGGGGCTTTGCCCACATGAAAACTAATGAAGCAGAAGATACTATGTGCTGACTTTTGGGTGCAAATTAAAGTGCAGCCATTAAAGAGAGCAGGATTTTGTGCATCTTGCACAGAAGTGGTTCCTATTAGTAACAATTTTCACTGCATTCTTCAGACATGGTTGTATTTATTATACTTAGCCCAGAAGCATTAACACACTTGAAATATATATTACTATAGTTGTTTTTCAACTGATTAAGTAGATATATTATTAATGTGTATTATAGAAGTTTTCCTGACAACTGAAAGTAATAATCCTAGTGTGTTTTTTTTTTAAAAAAAACAAAACAAAAAAAACCCCAACAAACCCCAAAGCTGTAACATACAATCCTAACTGTACGTTTATTGTGGTCCTCTGATCACATGGATAGAAAAGTTCACTTAAGGCACTGGTATCTTCTACTGTTTCTTCTACTTGTACACGAAAATTAGTTGTAACATGCAGGAGCTGTATTACTTCTCTTTGGTATTTTATTTCTGGAGAAAGATCTGGACTGAGAATTGTGTAGAAAATGTTTACTTAGGAAGCTCATCTGAATGCAGTAAGTTGGAATACAGGCGACTTAGGGGGTTAAGCACCGAAATGGTATTTTTCTACCTTGTTCTTATAGCAGATGTTTGCAATGGTGCCCTTAATCATGGCATTTGTATTGGACTCGTAACAGTGTTAAATAGAAGAGACTGAATAGATGAAACTTGTGACTTGATGTAACTATTTTTTGTAACTGAAAACAATGGATAAATAAGGTACCTGTAAAACTTTGTTTTTGGAAATACTTTATGCGTTCTAGAGGAAGAGCAGCAAAGCACTCTTACTGAGTGGTGTTCTGCTCAAGAAAATAATAGCAAACGGGAATCTCAGAGATGAAGATCTGTCCCAAGTGCAACTGAAGAGTGTAGTATGTTGGATGATAGTGGTGACACAGTATTTAATCAACTGGTAAGTTTTTCCTGTTGTTGGAAGAGATGTTTAAATTTGCGTTATATTACTCTACCCATTTAAAAACTGTTTTCTAAAGATACAATTCCTGTAGAGTTTCTAGAAGGATATTAACAGGAATGTGTACAAGAATAGTGTTCACTGGTGTGATTTTCCTTCCTTAATTTGAAACAGACCAGTAGACATTTATGCTGGGCACTGTGCAGATGCTAGAGTGAGGAAGAGTGACTGGGGAACAGCTGATCTGAGAGTGCCCTGATTGTTCCACATGCCACTCGCTTTTGGTGTGAGGGATGTTTCCTTGGGTTTTTACATTCTAATATATTATTTCTATAGGAAATGTCTTTGTGTTGTAAAACGTAGTTCTGTTCTATGTTAGTATAAAACCACTTATCAGGAAGGATTTCAGTATAATGGTTTCTCCTTGGTGCTGTTAAGGTTGGCAGTGGTGAAAAATGCAACAAATTTTTAGTTTATTTCGCTTTTGAGAAGCAAAGAAGTGGATCTTAAATACAAGCTAATATAACATATTTTTGTCCTCTTCTTTCTTCAGGTTTTGTTAGAGCCAGAGGAGGAGCTGATATTAGAGATGTTAATACTAACTCTGAAAACTGGGCTGTAGTTAAAGCTGCCTTAGTGGCTGGGATGTATCCCAATCTGGTGCATGTAGACAGAGAAAGCCTGGTTTTGACTGGACCGAAGGAGAAGAAAGTGCGATTTCATCCTACCTCTGTTCTTAGTCAACCTCAGTATAACAAGGTAAAACCACTTTGAATTTATAGTTCACAAAAAAGCACTATACTCTTACCAAACATTTTAGAAATGTCTCTTCATAGTTGTCAGTACTTTAAAAGTAACATGTGCATTAAGCACTACATTTTTAGAAAATATTCTTCCTGTCAGTTGATAAAATAAAGAATTGGAGTTGGTTTACTTTTCCAATATTATTTCATCAAAACTTACTTCATTTAGTCCTTCTCCTAGATGGAACGAGACAAAATGGTAAAAAAACCTACTTATGAAACTGTTTTAAAGATGTTACAATCCCTGCTCTTAATAGCAGGAAGAAGTTCTGCTCTGAAACTGACTTTTTGCTTTATATCCTTTTTAAAATATTTTGTTTTAAGATGGTATGATAATTTGAGAGTCTGGTTGAATTCTCTCTCGCTTTTTTATTTGTGTGTATAAGGTTATGTTTATATAAATATTTGTCTTTATTTCTACATATATAAAATAGGAAGTATGTTAAAATTAATTTTAATTACAAATAGAGGGTAAAACAGCCTAGTCTTATTTGCTTTTGCACAGATTCCTCCAGCAAATGGCCAAGCTGCAGCTGTTCAGGCACTCCCTACGGGCTGGGTTATATATGATGAAATGACGAGAGCTCACAGGATAGCAAATATCAAATGCTGTTCTGTTGTAACACCTGTCACTGTGTCACTCTTCTGTGGACCGGCTAGACTACCAAGTAATGCTTTGCAGGAACCTTCATCCTTTCGAGGTACAGTGGAGTTTGGATTTGGAATGTTTCTATTAGTATATACTAGTATGTGGTATGGAAGGATTATTTTTCAAGAGTATTTAATACGTATATTGGCTAATTCTTAAAATGGCAGACCTATAGTTCCTGTAGTTCTTCAAGAATAGTTTTTAGGCTCAGAATAAATGTTGCAGTTTTGTGAATCCCTACAGATTCATATCCATAAATTACGCTTACATAGTTCTGAAGTCTCAGAAATTACAGTATAGTTTGTGATGAAATAAAAAAGGCCAACAAAATGTCTAATAACAATACTAATGCTGAAAAGTGTAGTGTGTATGTTTTTTCTACAGACTAGTTTATTTGATACTTTGAACCAGATTGTTCAAACTCAGTAATAATTTAGAAAATATCAGTATAGCAAATACTTATATTGCTTCCAGCTGAAACATGCACTTTAAAGATTATTTCCTACTAATAACTTTTAATGACAACTAGCTCTACTGTTAACGAGAAGTAATAGGGAACATACAGAAATTTCCATTTATTTAAATGGAGCGCTATAGGAATAGGAGCAAAAATAATCTGTCCTGCTACCAGTTCTTTAGAAATATTATTTTGAATCAAAGTAAGAGTCCAAGTTATTTTTGAAGTTTTCCTGTCTTGCTCTTAAACTGCTAGCCTTAAAGTAGTGTTTATGCTGATTGAATTGCACTTTAAAAAAAAATAAATTAGAATCCTACTTAATAGCCATATGTGTACATAATTTTTTTTTCTTAATGGGTCTTTAAATCTGCAGTTTTACTAGGAAATACAGCATTCGAGCAATGTGTGGTTTTGCAAGTAGCTTCAGGCAAAAGTTTGGTAATGACTTATTGATATTGATGAAGGCATATGAGTGAGTCAGATCACATCAATACAGGTGCCTATATAGCAGGGCCCTCAACAGGTCTGGGTACTTGAGTTCGGCTAACTGAAGGAAAGACTTTTCACTGAGGTGTATTTGCGGAAAATGAAAAGTGTTTTTACAAATGTTTACATTTTTAAATAAAATTTAGAAGGAAAAGGGGTTGATTGCTGGTAATACAGTAGCGTTCGTTTTTGTTTGCATGCAAGTGGAAATAATATAGAAATGTTAATGCACTTTTTATATTTAATTCAGGGGATGGGGTATCTAATGATAATAGTGATAGTGAGATGGAGGACGAATCAACTGCTAATTTGGCACTGCTGAAGCTAGATGAATGGCTCCATCTCAAATTGGACCCTGAAGTAAGTAATGTAGCACTTCAGTGCTCTTGCTTGTAGAAGGATATTTATGTCGTATCTTCCTACAAGGATTTCTGAAACACTTGGGTAACAAAGAATTTTCTGTGAGAATGGCTGTCACGGTCTGTTTGGGTCTCTCAAATTTACAGGGCAACGTACTCTGTGATTTAACCTTTATTTCACGAACTCATTAAGAAATACAACAAACAAACAGGGGCTCAATGCCCTTTTGCCCAGACTAGTCTATCATGTAAATTCACTTATTCACCATTCAAGTCGTAAGGTTTCATAACTTTTAACCTGTAACTCTCAATTCGTGCACCTATAAGCAAAAAGAAAAAAAAGAATTAGTTACCCAGCCAATGGTGAGAGTGCTCATCGTCCTTCCTTCATCACGGTGTGGGTGTCCCCTGTAACACACTAGGAAGCAGAAAAGCCTCGGCAGTCCAACTGCTGTTGAATCTGTTTCAAAAGCTTTTTGGGTAAGCTGTGTTTCTTCTCCAGCTTGGAGGTTTGGTCCATTTCCATAAGTAAGCATATTCTGGTGAAACTGCCAGACAAAAGATGCAGGAGACAACAAGCTGCAGGTGATAGTGGCTGCATAATGGTCCTTCAGCTCTTCCTGGCCACCTCTCCTGCCTATGTGATGCTCTTGCTTTGACCTGCTCCCAGCACACATCAAGCCTTAGCATGAGCTGGGTTAGCCAAAATGTAAGCAGGAGTTGAGTGAACAGTCACAATGGCATATTGTGTATTTACTTCTCTGGGAGGTTGACTAAAGTTGGATCAAAATGGACCATTTGAAATTAGAGCTGCTGAAAGAAAGTTGCTGTCAGATTTTTAGAAAAAGGAAAAAAGAACCCAAACTTTTGAAGATAGAAGTCTTCAGGTCATTGAGAAGCTCTGGCTGTGGTAGGAGGTAGAGTAGTTCATGGGTTATGAAACACTTGGACTCATCAGATCTAATAACAATACTGTCTCTTCTAGACACATACAGAAGAGTGATTTTTTAAAATTATTCTTTTAAATGGAAGCATTTCCGATAACATGGGAATTAGGCTATAGTTCTCTAAATTCAGTCATCTCATTTGAGCCAGAAGTCTGTGTAAGAAAAATATGTCACTTAGAGCTCTTTTCCCTCAGGTATGAATGAAGAGTGCGTAAATACAGAGTGAATCGAGAGGAAAGGCATAAAGGAGGAAAAGATTTTTTGTTAAAAAGATAACATTTTGAAGCAAAAAATAAAAAAATTCTCTGGGTTAACAATATTATTTTAAGTTTGATGCAGAGCTGAATGAAAATGATTTAAAAATGATCTTGCACCTGAGGAAAGAAAAGATAACAACTTCATTTGAATGTGGGGTTTTCTCCCTTCCCAGCACTTTCAGTCTTGCCTTTCAGTTTGGACACTTTCATTTTAGAATGCCAGGTGCTGCCTGATAGAAAAGACGGACGGTACCCTTACCTGTCTGATCTAATTTTTATTAGTCTTTAACAGAATTTAAATTCATTATAGGCTGCTTGTTTGCTGTTGCAACTCAGACAGAAGTGGCATAGCTTATTTCTGCGTCGTATGCGAGCTCCTTCTAAACCATGGTCTCAAGTTGATGAAACAACTCTAAGAGCAATTATAGCTGTTTTAAGTACTGAAGAACAGTCTGCAGGCTTGCAGCAGCCCTCAGGAATTGGTCAGAGACCAAGACCAATGACTTCTGAAGAACTTCCTTTAGCATCTACGTGGAGGTCAACCAACAGTAGAAAAAGCTCAGCAGAAACTGAATTCTCTGATGACTCTTCTAATGCTGAAAAGTAAGCTTTTGAGATCTTCTAGAGGATGTAGGCTGTAGTTTATTTAGCTATAAAAGCATCACTTAAATTTCTGCTAGTAATAAAAAGGAAGAAACAATGGAAGTACAGTTGAAATAATTGATATTGTCCTATGCTGTATTGTAGTTGTGGTTTCACTGAGAAGTGTTCCTGCTGTTTGAGAGAGTAGTCAGGAATATTGTCCCTGAATTGTGATCTCTGGGAAGAAATAGTAGCAGATGTTTATCCCTAGCGTTCAAAACCAACGTGTGATCAAGTGTTTTTTCAGTTAGTGTTTAATATGTTTTGGAATTCCTTTAGTATGTTTAGTCATGCAATAGGCTGATACGAAGATATAAATTGTTCTGTGACTGCTTATGAAAATTCTGGTATGTCCTGTACCTACCTTTACTTTTTAGAGTTTTAATGAAATCTACGCCTCCTGCACTTCACCAGTCAAAGAAGTACAAAGAAAAAAACATTTTGCATTCCAAACGAACTTCAGATGACAGATCAGATCAATCGTCGGTGAAGTCTACAGACAGCAGTAGCTATCCTAGCCCCTGTGCTAGTCCTTCTTCTCCAGTATCTGGAAAGGTAAAGTTCTCATAAACTAATTACTCCACTCTTCAAAATTAAGAGAATTTCAGAAATAAATGTGCTGGTATCTTTCAGCAACTATCAGGTATTATAATGATAAATTAAGAACCTAACTTAGATTTTCATTTTTAACGGCTGCATAATACTTACTTCTTTCTGGACCTTAAAATCTAGACTAAATATCCTTGTTATGCTAGTTTAATACAGTAAAAATATTATTCTTTGCAAACTGCTGAAGTAAAACTATTCAAAGTAGAAAAAAAAATTGATTTTTTTTTTTTAAACGATATAATAACCAGTGAAGGTGTGTTAATTATTTTTTTCCCTAAATTAGTATACGGTACATGCACTTCTGAATTCTTTGGATTCTGCCTTCCTCTGTTTCTGTAATAGCATATGTTGATACCAATTCCCTTTAAGTTTTGTGTCATCTGCCTTATTATGACTGCTTCCTTTTTTTTATGATGGTTATTTTAACAAAGCACACATTTCTAATTAGGTTATTGGCATAATTCTCCCTAGGTGCTTGACTAGTAAACTGCAGTAATATTAAACAGATCACTGAGAGGAAAACCTATTGTTCCTTTGGGCACGGACTCGCTGGAGGATTTAATAATTCCTCTTAAGTTTTTCAGTTTTTCAATTCAGCCAATGTAAAAGGCAGAAAACTTGTGTTTCCTGAATCTGGAAATGTGAGTAGTGTGCTTCAGGCAACAGTCTGGAATGATTAATTTTGTGTCATCTGAAGGTGTGTCAGACTTGAAGGAATTGTAATCAATCACTAGACTATTTAGGCCTGTTCTGCTATACTTGTTTGCTGCCCCTCATGAATGAACTTTTATTTTGTAAAGTGATTAAAAATGTAAAATAGATGTGAGATACATTTTAAAACAGATTCAGAAAGTACCAGCTGATGGATTCTGTGTTTCTTGTAGAATCTGGGAGAGGAAGGTAGGAGTGCAGTCAAGGAATTTCTGTCTTCATGTGTTTAAAACTTTAGAACTAGAGCTTGGTTTATTTTATTGTAACTTAATTAATTTTTAATTTTTCCAGGGTTCCAAATCTCCTTCACCAAGGCCAAATATGCCGGTTCGGTACTTTATAATGAAAAGTAACAATTTGCAAAACATTGATGTTTCTCAACAGAAGGGTATATGGTCTACTACACCAAATAATGAACAAAAACTAAATAGAGCCTTTTGGGAGAGCAGGATGGTTTACTTAATATTTTCTGTTCAAGGGTCTGGACACTTTCAGGTGAGTCCTTAGTTAATACTAAACATCAGCTTTGGTTGATGCTTTAGGAGAGTGTAGCAAATGATTATGTGTTGTATGGAGATTTTTGCTTATGACTTCTGACCTTGAATTAAGTAGAGTAGGAAGCTAATGTATCTGGTTGCTGAGGAGAGAGTACTTTCTTCTTCTCTGGAATATGCCCTTTTAGCCAATTCAGTTTGTCACTCAAAGGCTAAGACTGAATTGCCTCCAAACATCTTGAGTGAGAATAATGTTTATACCCTACATTAATCCTTTGAAACAACAACAAAACAAACAAACAAATCCAAACAAAGCAGGGGGTTGCTACTCTTTTCTCTGCATGCCAAAATAAATATTGTAAGAGAACAAGCAGTTATAATCAAGTCACAGCTTTCTAAAGCCGGGAAACTCACAGGTGTCTTTATTACAAATTTCAATAAAATCTCTTTTGCCTGAACTGTAGTTTCTAAATGTTAGGAAGCTGGAAAGTCATGGCCATGATTCTTCCAGAGCTGTGCCTTGATTTCAAGTTTAGCAAGGTATTTGTCAATAATTTGGTGACAAATTTGTAGCCAATCTGAAGTTAAAGACTTTACCTGGTAGTGCAAAGTTGCAGGTTAGCTGTGTTCTAGGGAGGGCTGAACTCAATTGGTCCAGGTAAAGAAAGTTCAACTTACCTCTTTATATAGAAACTATTCATAAAAGTCAGCTAAACCTAAAATCAAATTAATTAGCCCAAATACAGCTGTCTTGGTCATACCACTGAAGGATTATGTTGAGATACACACATGATGGTTTGGCAAATGCAGATATAATATTGGGAAGTAATTTTCAGCATGCCAGTTGATACTGAAAATGGGCTGTTGTATGGTGGTCTTGGACAAGGAAGCTGGGAAGGGAAGACGTGCTGAAATCAGGAGCATAGGTGGTTGGGTGTTGTCTTGCCCTTCCAGTTTTGACAATGCACTGGACATTCATGGGAATGTAAGATTAGCATTCCTATTAATAGTCTCTTGTACCAAGTGTCTCTTTACTTACCACCTTTATTTTTCCTCTGTTCCTTTTATTAATTACCATTTAAGTCTGTCTTGAGCTATCTAGGACTGCATGTCTTACAGCAGTAGCATATGCTGGTAACTTAGGTAGTGCATTCCGTCTTTTGGACTCCTAAGTCATAACTGGCATTAATTTGCCTGAATAGTTGGTAAGTTGGGCGTGTGGTGGTTTGATGGGCTTTTTGTTTGTTTGATGTGTGGACAAGTAGGGGTGTCAAGTAGGAGTGTCCTTAAATAAGTTAGAAGCAATCTTGCATTTGGGGTTTCTTTCATTTCCTTTCTGAATACTTGTCTTGTTGGAACTTCTTCCTGCTTCGCTGAAGAAGGAAATAAAAGCAACTTTGACTTCTTTCTTTGAAGAACAGCTACACTCTTAATTCTATATGAAAGTTTGTTAACATAGAGGGAACATGGGAAGGAAGGAATGGATTTCTGCAAAAAATATCTACAACTGTAAAGGAATAGCTAGTGGGCTATCATATAGTAGAACATTAATCTTGATTCCTTACATTTCAAATGTTTTTACAACACCTTTTCAACCTGTGTTACAAAGCTTAAAAACATTTTAATGGTAATCGTGAGAGATTGAGAGACATTCTCTGTAGTGAAACTCTAGAAGGCATCTTTGAAGTGGAAAAACAAGTGATACGTCTTTTAACTTTCTAGATGTAAACATTTTAAGAGATCCAGCTTCGTGGAGGAGAGTGTATGAGTCACTTTGAAACTAATTTGAAAGTTTTGTATGAAGTCCAGTCATTTATTTAATTCCAATATAAGCAGATATGCTCTAATTATGTCTGTCTTTTCATATTTCAATTTTTGCTCCAGGGTTTTGCTAGAATGGCTTCAGAGATTGGGTGTGAGAAAAGTCAAGACTGGGGATCTGCTGGTTTCGGAGGTGTATTTAAGGTGGAGTGGATCCGAAAAGAAAGCATTCCTTTTCAGTTTGCACGCCATTTACTCAACCCTTGGAATAACAATAAGAAGGTACAAATAAGCAGAGATGGCCAGGTAATGTTACTCTCTTCTAAAGTCTACTTTACTTCTCCCCAGGGTCTTCCCAGAATACCTCCTTGATAGGAGATTCTAGAGCTAAACTTTTTGTATCTTCTCACTACTTCTGCAAAACCTGTCCAGTCGTAAGAATGAGGAAAGGATCGTACTGTAAGAGCGAGGAAGGGTGTGTGATGGACTTAACAGTGCTTATGTTGTAAGTGGCTCTTAAGACCTAAAAAGTCTTAATGATCTTTAAATAACAATCTGGTTTATATTAATCTGTATGATTCCACCAAGAGCCACATGTGACCTGCCTTTCCACATTCTCCACCACACTTGATGGAATGAAACTTAAAAGATGTGGAGTATAATGGTCTTTAGTTAATAAGTGATCTGCGGAAGGCACAGTGTATATGTCTTCACCAAAAGGGTTTTCGAGCATTGGAACAGGCTGCCCGGGGAAGTGGTTGAGTCCCCATCCCTGGAGGTACTTAAAAGATGGGTAGACTAGGTGCTTAGGGACAGGATTTAGTGGTGGGATGGCAGGGTTAAGTTAACAGTTGGACTTGATGCTCTTAAGGGTCTTTTCCAGCCTAAATGATTCTATGATTCTATATGGTGCATATGTTCTTGTATATGGCAGTGGTGTGTTCACTCAGAATTCTCCTCTTAAGAACTGACATCTTACTGTGAATGAAAAAAGCCCCATACAACCTGTAGGCCAGGGTTGCTTATGAAAATTTTTATCTCCTCTTGTGCCCTAGTAAAAAAACCTTCCTGTGTGGGGAGTCCTAGTAGATGTGTCAATAGCAAAAGGAATGAGCTTTTTCAGAAAGACTGAAAGCAGTCACCAGTAACTTCATCTAACAATTTTGTTATAAATAGTTTCTATGTGTTCAGTAGTGGCAGTGCAAATAACTTCTCTAATTTCCTGTTCATTTCTAGGAGCTGGAACCACAAGTTGGAGAGCAGTTGCTACAGCTTTGGGACCATATTCCTGTGGCAGGAAAAAACTCAACTGATTGAGCCTGCCAAGTAATGTGATAGAGGTAGTTATTTCATGCATTACTTGCTAATTTTATTGTAGAGGAAAAGCTTTCTGCATACAATGTATTACGGTACTGTCTTTCCTTTGTAGTTTGTGGAAGAACAGGTACAGTTAGTACTAAATACTCTCTTCCTTTTGATTTTTTTTCTTTTTTTTTTAGCTTTGGTTGTTGAAACGTCAGCTATATCCACTAGAACCAGCAGTGTGCCTACAGTCTAAAGATAAGGAAGAAGGTGGCTCAGTAAGCTCCTGAAGTTGTTCGTCATGCTGTGCAGCTAGCCGTGGAAAAATAAGAGGGAGTTTTGTTGGTTTCAGTATTTCCTTGTCTTAACAAATGTCATAACATTATTCACCAGCCTGTTTTTGACTGAATTATTTTTTTTACAGTAGTGTGCAGTTGATATTTAAAAACATGGTTAAGTTCAAAACTAAGTTTGAAACAATGGACTACATGTAAGTTGTTTGTGGGTTTAAAATAGCACAGCAGACAGTTTAAATATACAGTTTACATTTAAAGCTTTCTCAACACAGTAAAATGTATGAGAGACCAGTGTAATATTAATTAATCAATCTTGCAGTTTGCGTAAAATAAATAAATTGAGAATAGATGTCTCCAAATATATTGGAAGATTCCATAACTATTTGTTGAACTTCTACATGCACGGTGTGAGAGAGCAGGATATATTCATACAAACAACCGGGCAGCTGGAGAATGTAAAATTTTCATATAAATATGTAAGTGAAAGGAGCATGAGACTTTTGAGAGTGGATTGATTCAGTGGTGTTTCCAATTTCAGTTATTTTTCACCTTTATAAGGTACTCACACTTTGGCAAGTTGAAACAGTCTTTCAGAGGCCTGCTGCCAAATAGTACTCTAATAGTTCACTAACTTGGGCATTATTAGAAGA